>CM076580.1:1100206832-1100806832 GCA_034641835.2 Pinus albicaulis
AATTGTGTGTTTTTTTAGAGTACTCTTTATCAAGTTCATTTATGTATGTTCTTATTGAGATGTATCATTGATATATCATTGTAATATTCCCAATTTTCCACAAGATAATTGGAATATTATAGTTCTTAATTTTCTTAATTAATTAAGTAAATAAGAGGGTGGAGGGACCCAAAAACCCCATAGATGAATAAAATACACTTTTTATGTGTATATTTAGATATTTTAGATATATATCTACATTATGGAGTAGTGGTGCAGCTTCTTAAATGAAGGAAGAGTGGAGATCATGGATTATTAATGTAAAATCATGGAGATCTTGGAGGAGGTCAATTGAGATCATGGTGCATTAAAAGTAAGATCATAAAGCACCTATGACGAAGTATTGGAGGAAGTTTTGCATCATGTTATCACCCAAAAAAATGAAGCATCATTTGACAAGGTCAATTAGGTTCATGTGTCAAAAATTTAGGTTGTAGGATTCATTTTTTATGCTTGGTCAAGGGAAACATTAAATTTTTATTGTTTAAAGTTTACCCTAAGCTCTAAACCCACTTATTTTAAACTCCCTCATGTCACATCATTCATCATTTTCTGACTTATTTCAATTTCCAAAGTTTTTTGTACCGAAAGTGTCATATTAGCCAAGAAACCATAGTTTCGTAGCGAAATACACTGTGAAAAGTCACTTTTCACTACGAAACTACTGATAGTTTCGTAGCAAAAACAGTCAAATTTACACTAAGAATGCTACGAAAGCACGGTTTCTTGTCTATCTTGTTAGTCTAGCTGTTAGGTGTTAGAAATCGTTGGGAAAGGGTGAGTTAGATGTTTTTCGAGTCATGGAGGGATAAAATTAAGGTACTTTCTCAGGTCTGCAGTCATTATGGCCAGTTTAGGTAATGTATAAGTCATCATTGACTAATGAGAGGACATTAAAACTTCAAATCCTTTCCTAATTTAGTCATTCTCATTTCTTATTCCTCCCTGCGCAATATTTGAGCTCTTGAGAGCTATTTTAGTAAACCAAAGTTGTGGTTGGTTCTTTTCAAAGGTTTACTTTGAACATCATCAAGTGAGGCTGCAAATTCATCAAGCGAGGATGAACATCATCAAGCGAGGCTGTGCAAATCTTAGAGAAACTAGGCAGAGAAAAGAAGGACTAACAAGGGTGGCGAGTGCCTGAGATATGAACCTGTAGACATGAATTTGATCTATGAAGACCCATCAATAGTAGAAGCTTTTAGAAGAGCAGGTTTCCTACAGTTTTGTGAGAAATTATAAGGTTGGCATACACAGGTGTCCAAGGATTTTTCTTTGAATTTTAGTGGAGCAGGCACTAAAGTAGGAATGCTCAATTTTTCCATCACAACAGAGGTTATTGTTGCTGCTACAGAGATTCCAAGAAGTCAGAAGAACTGGTTCAAAGGTTTCAAGTTTAACATGGAGCAGTGCAAAGAGTTCATGAAGCCTGAGCATACTAAAAGGGACCTCACCAATGCTATTCCAAGAAGTTACATAAAATACAACTATTCAAAATTGTTGCTCATCATCCAAAAGTAATTTATTTGTGAAGGGAGGTACCACAAAGTCTATTCATATCATTTCAAATTACTTCTGCACTTTACCTGTAAGACTTCCATTGATCTGCCTTTCTATTTGCATAGAGGTTTGTCTAAAATTGCAGATAAGGTCCAAGAAAAGTCTGAGGGGAGTGATACTTCTTTATTTCATCATGGTTTAATGAAATTATTGGTCTTAAATGAACTTCAAAGGTTAGGTAGAGATTGGTCTTCATTCTTGTTTGTTAGTGGTTTTTAGTTGGATGCTCTTGCTCCTTCAAGAACTCCTAAGCCTAGGAGAATTTCATCACCATTAGCAGCTGAATAGAGGGAATCATTGGAAGTAGATCTAAATGAACCTGCAAGAGCAGAAACAAGTAAACAAAATTATTAAGGAGTTATAGAAAAGGCAGAGTCTTGATACACCAAGTGTCACACCTGCAAAACATAAGTCAAAGGTTGTCATACCTGCAAAACAGAAACAAACTGTTAGTAAACAAGGAACCAAAAGGATGACTAGGAGTCAAACACTAGCTTTGGAAGAGAAGACAGTGGCTATATAAGATAGAGAGGAAGCTAAGGGAAATCTAGAGGATATTTTACATGCCATTGACATAGAGGAAACTCCTATTTTCCAAGCTGAGTTTATAGAGGAAGTTGGGTAGAAGTTAAAGAAGGCTAAATCTGCAAAGAAATTAGAGTTTGAGGGAGAAGATTCAGGTTTCATGTTCCAAGCAAGAAAGCCTATGACAAGGCATGCTAGGAAGCTATTAGAGAGTAGTAAAGAATTTCATCCACCCACTGATATATCTCTACCACCTCAAGAGTTTATTGACCTATCATCACCTCCAGAGAAAGATACAGTTAACAAATCAAAGAAGGGAAAAGAGAAGGTGATGGAAAAAACAGAGTTGCAACTCCTTGAAGAAAAATTGAAAGTGGCTAATCATGAAATTGTTGTTATGAAAAGGGAAGCAAGGAAACATAGTATAGAGAAGAGTCAATTTGAAAAGATGAAGGAAATTTGGGAAGAACAGCTTGACACTGTCTCTAAGACTTTGGAAAACACACAGCAGCTCATTAAATGGACAATTCCAGCAAGGAAAGAGGCCAAACGTGTTAGGAGGATGAACAAATAGTTGAAAGCCACCAATAGAAGGTTTAAGACTAGGTTAAAGACCTTCAAGAGAAACTTGAACTGATTCATGAAGAGTTAGAGAAAAAAAGGCTTAAAATGACTGTGATTGAAGAGCCAATAGCTCAGCCAATTGTAAATCAAGAATAAATGCCTCAAGGAGCATAAGGTGAGTTGGATTATAGTTGTTTAAGGTTCATGACATGATTAGAGACAATATTTTGGCACTTACCAGGTTCAATTTTCAAAATTACAAAAAAAACTTCATTTTCAGCACTTTTCAGCAGTTTCGTAGCATGCCTAAGATTGAAGGGTAGTAAAATACTACGAAACCACTGTAGCTGCTCTTTTGAATTTTTCAACCAGTTTTGGATAAAATCAAGAGGTGGAATTGTTGTGGGAGATGTTTTTAATGATATTGAACACTATTCCAAAGGAAAGAATCAAGAATTTTAAGGATAAATGGCAGGTTTTCCAGCGCTACGAAAGTACGCTACGAAACTACCTTACTTTTGTAGCGTGCTATTTTTCAGCATTTTTAGCAGGTTTTGGAACATCTTGGGACATCTAAAGAATATTGAAGGGTTAAAGACCATGTAAAGAAATTATTTAGCAATCAAGGACCATGAATTGAAGATAAACTGACAGCCAAAGTATTTATGGAAAAAGAAGACCATTTTCCTGAAAAACAGGGTTTTGTTATTAAGTTTTGAGGAGGTCAGTTAAGTGGTCATAAAGTGATGAATCCCATCATCTAAATTCAAACATGTGACAACATACCTGTCAAATAATATAATGGATTTAGCAGATAAGGTTGTTAAAGGAAATAAGGAGTAGTTTGAGTCCTATTAGGAATAGGACTGTCAAGTAGGATAGGTGTCTGTTTGCCATTAAGTTGATGTTTTATGGTTATACAAGGTGTCATTAGGAAAAAATTTGATGAATCTAGCTAGGAGGCAGATCATATCATGATGTAACATTTATATTAAAGGCCATTGGGTTGAATTGGTCAAGGGTTGGAGATTTTTGGCTAAATTGCAGCTTATTGTAAATTGACTCTTTCAGCAATACAGAGATTTGTTAATTGACCAACCTGAGATTATGAATGATTTTTTAGTGCTTTCTTTTCTTATCTATGCCTTTTATGTATCTCATTTGTAGTGGTTTTCATTTATAATACTCAGAATTCATTCTTGCAATGCTCTGACTTCCTTTATATATGAATTGAATGTGTATTTTCTTGTTTCATGTGTGTGTGTCCTAATGCTAAAAACTCTGACCTGCCTTAGCTTCCATGTCAAGTAAACACACTGAATCACTGGATATGTTAACTCCATAAGCCCAATGTTTACCTACTGATATGATTTTCAACCTACACTCATCATTAAGAAATTTATTTCCTAAATAGATTTATCCATCTACATCTTTATTCAATATCATTAACCCTTGAGAGATGATCAGAACTGGATCAAGGACCTAAGGATTAGCTCAAAATTCAAAGTTATAGGATTGGGTTGAAACCACGATGGTTGCATAGGTCTCGTCTTCCTAATTTCGGTGCTACAAACAGTTTGAAAAACAAACACCGTATGAAGAAGTTATTGCACTTTGAAAGCTGAGTGGGTCCAGCGGAGCATGGAGGGGCCAACCCTCCTCCCATGGAACCTCATCATATGACCAGTGTGGGAGCTTAATGTTAAGAGTAATTAAGGAGCCTAATATCAGGTTTAATATTTAATTAAGATTTAGTTAAGTGGATTTTAATATGGCGGATATTCTGGAAGTGCTCCCAAATTTAAGCGGACTTCGACTTTTAGTGGCGTTAAGTGGCAGTTGCCCCACATTTAGTGGAGGAAATTGGGGCAAATTTGTTTTGGTCATAAATCTCTTATTATTGAACCAAATTGGATGAAATTTTAGTCAATTTCATGCCTCTTCGACCTTATAAACACCTTGGGACAGGTTTTAAGTCGAATGGAGCTGATATTCAGCACATGTTGCTTCAGGGAAGATGAAAGAGCCATTAGGGCCACCATGAGACAAATTCAGTTTGAGGCCTAACCAGGGGAGTTATAGTCCTTTTCCAGAGTTCCAATAGTATAAATTGGATAATTAAGATTTTATGAATATGATGAAATGGTTTTTAGAGCCTGTAGAGAACATTTTAAGGCTGAAAAGCTTTAGTAAAGTTCCAGGCACCATTATTTCCATCTTTTGCTAGCAGTAGTGCAGGGCTTAAAAAGAGTTGTTTGAGACCATTTGCAGTGAACCAGTGGTAATTATTGGCTGAAAAAATCATCTTGAATCTATTTACATAGGTTTTAGCAAGTTCTAAAGACTTTTGGAGATCAAAAACTCAGCAGAGAAGTTTTCCTTGACCTTAGTGCCAGGGGGCGTCGATAGATGATTGAGGCGAAACCGCAACAACTGGAGGCTATTTTTGATGAACCAAAACTATATATTAAATATTTTAGTCATTTTGGAACCAATGGAAGTGGTTTCATAACATTTTGAGAACTTCTAGATCTCGAAAAGCTGATTTGAAGTTCTAGGCAGCCCTGGGAAAACCGTGGAGGATAGCCTATTTGGGGAATGCGGTGCTCGATTTGAGAAATTTATCTTTTGGTATTTGATGTATGATTTGTATTGGATAAAAAAGTAGTTTTTTCAGTGATAGAAACATAATTCTGAGGGATTTTGTGCCATTTAGAAGCTCAGAGTAGCTTAGTGCACTGACAGAAGGAATCATGTCAACAAGAGCCTAAAGCTGTTTACAAAGTTTGGACAGCCAATTGAAGGATATTTATGGTATTTTCATTCCTTTGGATCATTTTTTTATTCATTGGAATTAAGTATTTACTTTGTAAAAAACTTACCGTAATCCCAAAGAGCCAAGTCATGATGACAGAGCTCAAAGGAGACATAGCCCACGAGATTTCGGGTGAACTCCTAGATTAAAATTGTTGTTGTGTTTGAATGATTATTTTTTGCATTATGTTGTTGTCATACATGTTAAATTATAACAATAAAAAATGAAGTTAAGACACAAAAACAATAAAAATTCATACACCACTTTCAAGTAAATAATTCCGCAAAATTGTCAAGTAAAAGCTATATCATTTTAATTAAAATTGAGTGGTAGGTTCTTGAAATACATACAAGTTATCCAGACCATTTTCAGATCAGGTTGGTATCAGAGCACTTGGTTTCTTGATTGACATAGCAATTTCTTGATTGTATAGCTTGAAAGGTGTTTAAACAGTGTAAAATATTGACTGTTTTATTGTTTGCAAACTGATTGTTGTTTGAGTTTGCTTGAGATTTGGGGATAGCTACTGATTAGCTAAGTCTTGGAGAGAACAAAAAATGAACAAACCCTATTGATGTTTATTTGTTAAGAAGCTCTTGGAGTTTGTTTTTTGTTTGGATGCTTGAATAAGAGTTTGTATTTACAACCATTTGGTTAAAAAAGCTTTGTCATTTCTTTTGAAAAGCTTTGAGAACTTTGTTGAAATTAATTTTTTCATTGACATCATAATGAAAACTTCTACAAGTGAAGTTTCCTCCTTCACAAGATTCTTCAATGATGATATGAAGTGTGACTTTACTATATTGAAGGACATGGTGCAGATTTTGTTTGAGGACAAAAGAGAAAGTACTGAACTTCGTGAATAGTTGTTTTCCATGACTGAAGAGAAGGAAAAAATTCTTCAAAGATTACATGATATGGAGAGGCAATTCCATCAAGCCCAAGAGGCTTTGACCAAGAAAATGCGCGAGGAAGAGGTAATCCATTCTAACTTGTCTTCAGTTTCCTCTTTAGAAAGATGTGTTGATTCTTTCGAAAAACATACAAGAGGTATAGGGTCCAAATTAATGATTAAAATGGGCTATGAAGGCAAAGGATTATGCAAGCATGCACAAGGAATGGTTTATCCCATTTCGGTTGAGGAACAACCCAAGAATCTTGGTCTGGGTTATGTGCAGTTTAATGGCGAAGATTCTAAATCCTTGAAGGCATGTGATGCTACTTTAAAGAGAACCTTTATTCCAAGTTCTAAGATGCAAATATGTCAAATTTGTTTCAAAGATGATTTCCATTGCTTTAAGCCTTTGTTGCAGCAAGAAGATGGTAGAAATGCAGCTTATGGCATGCATGCAAGTTCATATAGTTTTCAAGACAAGAATGATGATGTTAGTCTGCAAATGAAAGTTGTAGCCTCTACTAGTTCATCTTCTCATGAAGACAAAAAGGATGAACATTCAAAGCAGCACAAAAGGTATAAATCTTCTCATGACCAATTTGATTGTGTTTCTGCAAAGCATGATAATATTACATGCTTAAATGGAAGAAATATTTATTGTACATAATGTGGTCAATTTAACCATCATGTTTCGAGATGCTGGATGAAGAAGACAGCATACAGGAAGCAGATGAGGAAAAGACAATTTTCAAAGTAGGTGCATAAGTTTTACACATATTTCCAAAATAAGGGACATGATGTCTCTCATTGTTGGACTTTGCATCCAACTAGTCATCCAAAGCACATGCAGCAAGAGGACAGAAAGATTGGCGCAAGTGGAACTGCGAATTCCATTATTGATGTGAAAATGGAAGATTCACATGAGGAAGAGTTGTAGCAGAAAAAGTAGCCATGGAGGTGTCTTGGTAAGAAATGGATAGACTTCTTGGTACAGTAAGTCATACTCCTTTGTACATATGCACATTTTTGTTGTATGCATGTATTTCCGTTGAAAATTTTGATGCAAGATTGCATATAATTGCGGTTCAGTTGAAGGAATTTCTTTGTTGTTGCAAAATTTCTCCATGGAGGTGTAAAAGATGAGTATGATACTCACTTATATTTCAGAAATATATTTTAGTTCAGCTCTTTAGCCGCCCACATGTTTTTCGGATTGTGTACTTGTTGGTACTTGAAAGGAAGAGTTGAAGGTGTACATGTGCATGGAAGTTGTATGTGTAAATAGCGAACTGTAAATAGGTTCATTGTACATTGATATATGCACATGTGTTTGTCAATATGTATCATGCTGTTTATCAACTTGTGTCAATTGTGTCGCACATGTTTGTCAACTTGTGTCGATTGTGTTGCACACTTTTTACATTGATTTTGTGTCAATTGTATAACACATTTTATGATGACTTGTTGTTGATGTCGCATGTTGCACGAATTATTTTTGAGCCACCTTCGATCATTGATAAAAGCAGCGATGTTCAGTTTCCTTCTGCAAATTTCTCGTCATAAATTTTCTGAGTGAGTGCAAGAAAGGCGGCTTTTGACAGGAGGATCAGTGCATCGAGGAAGGGAAGTGTGAATTGCTTTCTAGTTGTGGTTAAACGCCACTATCCATGTAAGGAAAGTGTTTGGAGGCTGAAGAGAAGAGGGTGAAGTACTCTCATTTTCTATACAGATCACTTTCAGTAGTCCAAGAGAGCTTTTGGGTCCAGAAGCTTCTCATTTAGGAGGTGTGATCAGAACTGGATCAAGGACCTAAGGATTAGCTGAAAACTAAAAGTTAAAGGATTGGGTTGAAATGAATATGGTTGAATAGGTCTCATATTCCCTATTTTGGTGCCAAAAACGGTTCGAAAAATGTACACCATATGAAGAAGTTATTGCACTTTCAATGTCGAGTGGGTCTAGCGGAGCACGGAGAGGCCAGCCCTCCTCCCATGGAACCTCATCATATGACCAGTGTGGGAGCTTAATGTTAAGAGCTCTTAAGGAGCCTAGTATCAGGTTTAATATTTAATTAAGCTTCAGTTAAGTGGATTTTAATATGGCGGAGATTTTGGAGGCACTCCCAAATTTAGGCGGACTTCCACTTTTAGTGGATTTAACTGGCAGTTGCCCCACATTTAGTGGAGGAAATTGGGGCAAATTTGTTTTGGTCATAACTTTCTCATTATTCAACCAAATTGGACAACATTGTAGTCAATTTTGGGTATCTTAGACCTTTTGAACACTTTTGGATAGGTTTCAGGTTGCATGGAGGTGATCTTCAACATCGTTTGCTTCAGGGAAGATGAAGTGTCACCATGAGACAAATTTAGTTTGAGGACTAACCAGGGGATTTAGAGTCCTTTTCCAGAGTTCCAATAGTATAAATTGGATAAATCAGATATTATAAATTTTATGAAATGGTTTTCAGAGCCTGTAGAGAACGTTTGAAGGCTGAAAAGCTTCAGTAAAGTTCGAGGGGCCATTATTGCCAGCTTTTTCCAGCAGCAGTGCAGGGCTTAAAAAGAGTTGTTTAAGACCATTTGCAGTGAAAAAATGGTCATTCTTGGCTGAAAAAATTATTTTTAATCTATTTACAGATTTTTCAACAAGTTTTAAATACTTTTAGAGGTCGAAAACTTAGCAGAGAAGTTTTCCTTGACCCTAGTGCCAGGGGGTGCCGATAGATGATTGAGGTGAAACCGGAGTAGCTGGAGGCTATTTTTGATGAAACAAAAATCTATATTGACTATTTAAGTCATTTTGAACCAATGGAATTCGTTTCATAACATTTTTAGAACTTCTAGAGCTCAAAAAGTTGATTTGAAGTTTTGGGCAGCTCTAGGAAAACCGTGGAGGATAGCCTATTTGGGGAATGCAGTGCTCGATTTGAGTAATTTATCAGTTGGTATTTGATTTATGATGTGTATTGGATATATCAGTAGTGTTTTCAGTGACAAAAACGGAATTCTGAGGGAGTTTGTGCCATTTAGAAGCTCAGAGTAGCTTAGTGCATCGACAGAAGGAATCGTGTCAACAAGAGCCTAAAGTTGTTTACAAACTTTGGACAGCCAATTGAGGGATATTTCTGGTATTTTCAGTCCTTTGGATAATTTTTTTATTCATTGGAATTAAGTATTTACTTTGTAAAAAACTTACCATAATCCCAAAGCACCGAGTCATGATGACAAATCTCAAAGGAGACGTAGCCCACGAGATTTCGGGTGAACTCCTAGATTAAAATTGTTGTTGTGCTTGAATGATTATTTTATACATTATTTTGTTGTCATACATGTTAAATTTTAGAAAGAACAAATGAATTTAAGACACATAAACAATAAAAATTCATGCACCACTTTCAAGTAAATAATTCCACAAAATTGTCAAGTAAAAGCTAGATCATTTTAATTAAAGCCGAGTGGTAGGTTCTTGAAATACATACAATTTATCTAGACCATTTTCAGATCAAGAGAGCCCTCTCAGGCTAAGGAGGCTAAGCCTTAGTCAAAATATTGGTTTGAAATAGTTACATGAGATTCTTTGATTAGCAGCTTATCAGGTGCAATTTTGTGATAACATTTTGGTGTGTCTGTCGGGAGTCTGAAGATATACATCTCCCGAAATTTTGAAGTTGAACTCTTGAAGGTAGCAGGAGCTCAAAAAAATTTTCGAGGCTGCAAAACTACCTTGGCGACTACATTGTTGAAGAATTCAAAATTTCATAGATTCATGGTGATTCCACCGAACATATGAAGAACTCAGATTTTTCCATTCTTGTTTCAAGGTATGTGTTAGGAATCTGTAATTTTCAAGATTGGGAAATAAAAAATGTAGAGACAACATTATTTCAACCACTTTTGGATTCTAGGATCTAGCCCTCCTGAATCCGAAGAGGGATCTCTCCAATAAGTGCAAATATTTAGATTTATATTTAAATGCTTTTGAATGTGATATTAGGTTAGTTATTGAGATCAATGGTTTTTTTTGTTTTTGGATGGTTGAGCATGATTTTAGTTGAGTATAAAGTCCTAAATGGAAAGAGTTTCAAAGGTGTGAAGTTACAAGAAATCAGAACAAGATTTGGCTTATTAGATAGATATAACACTGGTTTTTAGTCCATTGGGCTATGGAGTCATAGTAGGATTTAATTGAAACAACAAGGATCAAGAGTGGTCCATGGGGCAAGTCATCTATGTCTAAGGATATCTTTAAAGTTGATTTTATGGAATGAAATGATACAACAAGAAGGGGAATTTAAACAAATGAGGAACAAAGAGAAGCCTAAGATCAAGTAAGTACTTTGAAACTATCTTTTTTTCGGCATACACTTAAGAAAGACATAAAAGTAATCTAAGATCTGGTAAGTACTTCGAAACTAGCCAAATTTTGATGCACTTTCAATAGAAAACATCTTAAAAACAAAGGGAAACTTTAAAAGCAATTGTTGGAGAAGAAACTAGAGGACAGGGCTCACCATAAATTCTCTCTAGCTCTGCTTTACTTAGTGAACTTTCAAGACAAACACATAAGACAACAAAGAATAGTCTAAGATCAGGTAAGGACTTTGAACGTAGCCTGCTTTCAACATACTCTAAGGGAAACTTTCAGATAGTTTTTGGGGATAAAACTAAAGGACAGGGCTCACCATTACTTCCATAGTTCATCTATACTTAACATAAACTGAAAATAACATTCAAGAACAAAATTTAGCTTAGATAGTATGACGAGGGAATGCCAACATTCCTAATTGCTTCAACTGAATTAAATCATTCCTAAACAACACAATTTGGAAGAAAACATGTAGATAAATCTTATCAGTCAGAGAAGGGTACTGATAAACAGTAAATCATAATTCTATGTTTGTTGTTCTTTATCAGAGAAGATGGAGAGAGTGAAAACAGAAATAAAATAACAATTTACAATAAGAAAAAACATCACCGTTGACATAGACCAGGATCCCATAAATCAGCTTGTATTGATGCTTCAAACCAGTTACAATCTTCAAGTCCAGTGTTTCAGTTCAGCAATCATCTTCACTTCTCAGCCTAACTTATTTAATCACAAGCAGAGCTCCAAGAGCCTTTGAACACTATTTACAAGTAGAAGTTTCGAGCACAAGTATATTTCAAAGTTCTGCAACCAACGTTTACAATGAACTCCTCAATAAGATTTTATAGAAGGATGAGGAGGTCGAAAGAGAAAAGATCTATGGGTTCAATTAATACAGTTAATGCTTCTCGGCCTTTGAGGGGCTCAATGGAGAAGTTTACAGATATTTTCTTGTATTAATTGGGTTACATTAAGTATTTAAGCTCGGTGGGATGATTTTTTGACTTTGAGGCTCTGTGTCATCTCTATAGTAACTCAGCAGATATTTTGCAATAAGTTCTTTGGTTGAATTAACTATTCGGCTGTCCTGAGGCAAATATCCTCTATTATGTTCATTACTCGGCCTCTGTTGAATGCTGTGAGGCTACAAGTGGCAATAGGTGGCTGAGAGGAATCAATTTTCCTCTAATGTGGCAGTGGAGGCATACTCTCTCTAACATATATTTTGATTTTTCTTTAATTGTGTTTAATTTAATGGATTAGGCATTTGATAATAGATCTCAGCCGTAATCCATTAAACTGTAGAATTAATCGTCAATCCTCTGTTCTGGTGTGTTTAAGTCTTCAACACTGATACTCTTTTGAATTTCACTGTGTCTTGTTGATGTGCAGGTATGATAGGGGATCTTATGGCATTAGCGTCCATGATACACTGATGAAATGTGGCATGGAACCCCGCTCAATGATTTCTCTTTGATAAGTGAAAGCCTGGAGGATCGTCATCCTCGGATTTCATTTTCTTTAATATAATGGAAAAACCATTAAAACCTGCAAAATACAAAAAATGTTATAAAATCCTATGTTATTGGGTAAGACTGCTTAGGAGGTCGTGGTTAGGAGCATGTCCATTGGATGGTAGCATCCAACGGTGGAGATTGCGTGCGAAGATAAAAAAGGGAAGCAGTTAATGATCAAGCGGTGGAGTCTTAAGTCAGAGTCATTGTTCCATGTAAAATCAATGGTCGGGATTGGTTGTGGTCATACAAAGCGAATGAGTCACTTTATAACAACAAGGCAAAAAAAGCAAAGAAACACGAAGGAAATAGGTTAAAATACCCTTTGGCGGAGGAAAGGCTTTAAAATGAAATTCGGGGTTTCCAAACGATCTTGGGCCGTCGGATGAAAAAAGGCCTTAGAGATCAATGGTTGTGGTTGATCTGTAAAAACCTTTGGTAGAAGGTGGAGGGTGATGTGTAACAGGGGATTAGATCCAAACCGTTGATCTGCAGAGATCAACGACGGGGAGCGTGCGCAATAACACACAATGTAAATGGGAAAAGTGGTTTCGAAGGAGAAAACCATGGGTTTCGCATTGTGAAAGGGTGGGGTGGTGGTTTTTCCTTTTTGAACACGATATGCATTCCTGCCCAACACGTGGCATTTGAATACCACCCATTTCGCGCAGCCCTCGGGAAATTAACCTTTGCACTTGAAGTTACGTGAAAATGCGCACTGGCCGTTAGATCTAGGATCTCAGATCTGACGGTGGAGAACGAGCACAATATTGGATAGATGCACGGGAGGAAGGAGGTGGGGCGGTTTTATTATGGACCGTCTGATCAAGAGATCGATGGCGGAGATCATATCTGGAGGGAGGCAGGACCCACAGGGGTTGGGCTCGCTGGGGTTAATATGAGCCATTGGATGTACAAGATCAATGGCCAGGATTAATACTAGGGTTAAACGAAATAATATACAAGTGGAGAAAGGGTGAAGAAGGACCGTTGATCTGCAGAGATCAACAACTGGGATCGGTCGAAAAACATTACACGAGGGGTATATGATTTTTAAACCAAAGTCAGGAGATTCAATCTGGACCGTATGATCTGGACACGTGGATGACCCAGATGCAATCGGAGGCATGCGATCGGTGGGGAAAGATCTTTGAATGGCGCTGACGTGATTAGTTGTAGACCATCGATCTGCAGGTCAGATCGATGATAGGGAATAAATCGGGAGGTCGGAAGGCGGAAGAATGGGCTCAAGGAAGAAGTGATGTGGGCCGTTGGATCTGGGCCGGGTAGAGGGAGATCAACGACTGACAGTTGATCGAGAGATCGCCGATCAGAAGTGGTAAACAAAATAATTAAATGTGCCCTTTGAAAATTGTCGATGCAAGATAGCGTTGGTCGTTGATTGGTCTAGGATCAACGGTGGAGATTTCTTCAAATAACGAACCAGCGGAAACCCTTCATAACACATGAAAATCAAAAAATTTATGAAAAGCAAAGGTTTTGGCTTCGGGGTGGGTTATATATAATAGACTTGGCGCCCGATTGCAGGGGCCTACGCATATATGGGAAAACAAAGGCCCAGGGCTTACATGTATAAGGGCCAATCGCATCGGAAGGATAGGTCGGGATTTTCAATCTACCCATTTGAATTTCTCCGATGCGATTAGCACTTCAGGACTTTAAATCTTGGTCCCGGGCATAGGTTTATATGGAGAGAAGAAGAAGGCAGGGGTTTATACAACGGGGCTCAATTGCATCGGAACAATGATGCGGGACTTTTCAATCTACCCATTTTCATTAAAAAACATTGTTCTGGCGGGTTTAGACCAAAACTTAGGAAAAGTGGGTTTATGAATTTACAAAGGGAAATATGCATCAGAGATGGGTTTATACAATTTTTAGCGCCCGATTGCGGGCCCAGGGTTTAGCGAATGAGACAAGGGGATCGGGAGCTTACAACCAGAGGCTAATCGCATCAGAAGTCTTATGAAGGCCCAAAGACTTGATTTCATCATTTGTTATTGATGCGATAAGCGCCGAAAGATTTTAGCACTTGGTTTTAGTGCCAGGGCACATGTGGGGAAGTGGTTTTGGATTTAGCCCAAAGGGGCTTAAACCCATAGTCAAAAAACTTATTTTTTATGAAATTTTCAATATTTTTAGATGGATTTGGGGGGTTTCGGCAAAGTTTAAAAATGAGTTTTAAACCTTGTAAAAAGATTTTCATGAAGGGAAAAAGGGCAATAAATGAAAAATAGAGGAATTTGATGGGGAAAAATGAAGGTTAGTTTTGAGTGGAGGGAAGCGGAAAATGGAGTTTTGCAACAGTCTTTTCTTCGTGGAAAACAACAGAATTTTTGAGTTCGAAAAGGAAACAGCAGTGAATATTTAAACAAAGGGCATGATGTCTTCATGAGTCTTCAAGAGATAACATTTTTAGCAATAAAAACTGTTTCTTGAAGGCTCCAAAAAATGATTTAGCCACCATTTGATATGGCAAATTTTATAGGTGGCTAACAGTGGCTCCACATGGGATGGTGCCTTCTTAAAGGCATCAAGAAATTCATACTTGCATTATTAGGAGGCTGATCAGTGCCTTATCCATTGGGCTGTCTTTCTTTTACTTGGATGATCTTCTTTTGTTCTGAAAATTTTTGGCAGCCATGAAAAACAATGGATCTTCATCAACAAGCTTTCTACCTACCCAATCCTACTGATCTAACATTTTTTCTTCTTTCAGAGTGCACTTGGATTGGAAAAATATTTTACAAACATTTTATTCTTTTGAAAGCAAAAAACTAATCTAATTCTACTTCTTATTTCTCCATGAACTCAGATTAAATAGTTGAGTTCATAAGCTTCTCTACCTAGCTACTATTTGTTAGGATTGAACAGTCTAACATATTTTCATTCACTAATTTCTAAAACAAAAATTTAAAAGCATATAAGTTAGGATTGAACAGTCTAACTTGTTGTTGATTCTATGGAATAAAACAAAATGCACATAGATATTATTTTACAGAAAATTAAATAAAAATGGAAGGCTTAAGATCTGAAAGTTCTCAGCATGGCCTTCTCTTTTCTACAACTCTGTTTTTAGGCTTGTTTGAGTTGTTTTACTTTGTTTGACTGGCTCATGTTTTGAGCTATTTAGAACTAGTCCACTTGTGTCTTTGAATCATGATTTAAAACAAACTAGAGTCATTCTTCTTTTGAAAACTGAGGTTTAGATTTTGAACTTGTTTGAACCTTTAATTTCTATCCTAATATTCCTAACTGATAAGCCAAGATTAAGATGTTTGGAAAATCGAATTCACTAACTTATCAGCAGTCAATTTAAAACTAATTATTCATGATTAGGCTGTATGACTAACTAGAAGTGTGTTTTTTAGGAGTGGAATTTAAGCTTGCACACTTTCATATTTGTTTCTCCTTTTTGGTATGGGGCTGTACCTTTCTTTTTTTTACAATCTGCCCTCTTTTCTAGCTTTTACTATTTTTTGTGTTTTTGATTTTTCTTCAGAGACAAAAATAAACAACTATCTGAAATGCTCAAAACCGAGCTATATTGACATGAATATCTAACCTATTATAACTTGAAGTATTTACATTCTCATATGATACAAAAGTTCCAATGTAGCCAGTTGAGTAGTGTAAAACATAAAAATAAACTCTGGCTACTTGTCAGGGGTATCCATACTGCATTTTGAAGATTAATATCCAAAAACAAGGCTATCACAGGAGGTGACAGATTTTCACGTTTTTGGCTCTTGTAAAGAATCAATGCTTGATAATTTGAGCCAGCTTTGACTTCCACACACTCTTCCAAAGGATCGACAAAGAAAAGATGAAGATTCTCTTCTTTTTGGCTCTCCATGTCTGGTAGATTATCTGCTTCCAAGACTTCAGCTTTGAGGAGTATCTCTTCTGTACGTTGCTTTGAAGCATCATCATTCTTAATCTGCAAAACAAAAAGCAGTGAAATTTCTTCTTTCTCTAAATCTATGCTTGTTTCTAATATAAATTCAGGTTCTTTGAAGGGCAGATTGATATCAGTGATGGGAGAAGTTTCTTCTGGGAAAGATGGTATATCCTCAGTAGGATAGTCTTCTATTTTTTTTTCTCCTTCAAAGTTTTTCCAGTATCTTTTATTGTTTGGGACAGCATGTCTGAATTTTTCTTGAACTGTATATTGTTTTCTCTCCCAAGGTCTTAGACATGTACTAGCCACAAGGGCTAATCCACTAGAAAAATTGTTTTGGTCTTTAGGAACAAGGATAAGCTAGAAATATTTAAAATATTTTAATAAATATATGGTATCATCCCTATAAGATTTAAGTCTGGGATGTTTAATCATGCATTCTTCTTTCACTTTCCTAATTACCAATTCTACACTTCCATGAATTGTTATCCTCTGGGCTCCTGATTTCTTCAATAAGTGGAGTCCTAAAAGAAATGCCTCATACTATGTTATGTCAATTGTGCGTTGAAAGTTCAGTTTATATGAATGAGCTTCAGAATGATTGTTTCCTGTATTGTAAAGCCACATTCCTGCACCGGCATTAGTTTTAGTACATAACCCATCAAAATTCATGATCCAAAGAGGACTAGTTTCGGTATTATCATTGATTTTCTTACTATCCTCTTCATCTTATTGGATTGTTCTATAGAATAGGCACCATGTTCAAGATGTTCAGGTTGAGATGATGTTTTGGAGGGTAGCTTCTTGCTTAATATTTTCTCAATTTGTTCTTCTGTTAAAGGATAATTTTTTCTTTTAGTATAAACAAAAAAAGAGCTACCCTGTTTCTTATGACCAACAAAAGAACTTTCTACATCTTTACAACAAAGTTCTCTACATGAATGAGCAAGAGTATTTGTTTTGCAATAAATATCAAAGACTGACTGTTTATTAATAGTCTGATCTATATCTTCTTCTGTCAATGGGGAAAAGGTTTCTATGTCCCTTCGAACAGAAGTACAACAGTTCTCTGTCTCTTGTAAAGGTTGATTTTGAGGCTGGATATTTTCTTGAGCCTCTTCTAGGGGATCTTGAATTGTGCTTGCAGGGAAAATTTGAGGATTTTCTTTTGTTTTCTCAAAGCACTGCTCACTATTATTATTCAAAATTTGATTGTGAAGATCTCCTAACAGCAAAGTACAAGACATAGGAAGGCAATCAAAATTTTCTTGATAACCTTCCTTATTGCTTTCTTTGTAAGTTTGCTCATCATTTTCCATAAAGTGTTGGTCATAATATACATCTTGGTCATTGTCTTGATCTTGAGAAGATTGGGCTTGTGTTTGATCAGGGTAAATCATGGCTTGCTCTAGATCATCAATATTCATATTAGCCATCAACCTATCCATTCTCTTTCCAAACATGTACATCATATTTTCCATCATGACTAGAAATTTTTCTTGATTGTTTTCTTTATAATCTTGTTGACCATACATGTCTTGTAGTGGTAGAGCTTGCATTTGCTGAGGGAAAGGCATATGTTTTTGTGGATTATCAATGTCTAGATTAGCCATAAACCTATCCATCCTTCTTCCAAGCATGTACATCAATTTTTCCATCATGACCATATGTTTGTCTTCTAGGTCTATATCTAAATCCATGTTTATAAATAAGAAAAGAGGTCACTGTGTATTTTCGACCAGTTCAAGGTCTTCTACCAGTGGATTCATTTGGTCTTTTGGGAGTTTCAGAGTGTGGAGTTTCCAGATGGAATTTTTTAGATCTTTTGGCAGTAAAAGGTTTTATGGTCCACCACCATGTTTATTGAATACCAATCTAAAATATTTTTGGGTTTTTCTGAGTTATTTTGTCCTATTTGGTTCTTAAGAGTGTCCTAAATCTGTTTCAAAACTTAGATATGGTTATGAGACAAATACAGTCTACTCTTATGGCTAAGCTAGTTGCACTTTCAAGGTTTGATAATCTCTTATAAGAATCCTAAGGTTTCCTTAGTTTGTCACTGATTCAAAATAAGTTTTTATCATGATTACCACTAGTTCGGTAGTACTTGAAGAGGGCTAGTTGTACTCAAGGGGTATTTATAAGATCTTAAGGTTACCTAAGATGAAATATGACTCATTCCCCAGTGGAGTCGCCAGAAATGTTAGGAATCTGTAATTTTCAAGATTGGAAAATATAAGTTGCAGAGACAACATTATTTCAACCACTTCGGGATTCTAGGACCTAGCCCTCCTGAATCCAGAGAGGGATCTCTCCAATAAGTGCAAAGATTTAGATTTATCTTTAAAGGCTTTTGAATGTGATATTAGGCTAGTTATTGAGAGCAATGGTTTTTTTTGTTTTTGGATGGTTGAGCATGATTTTAGTTGAGTGGAAAGTCCTAAATGGAAAGAGTTTCAAAGGTGTGAAGTTGCAAGCAATCAGAACAAGATTTGGCTGATTAGATAGATATAACGTTGTTTTTTAGTCCATTGGGCTATGGAGTCATAGTAGGATTTAATTGAAACAACAAGGTTCAAGAGTGGTCCATGGGGCAAGTCATCTATGTCTAAGGATCTCTTTAAAGTTGATTTTATGGAATGAAATGATACAACAAGAAGGGGAATTTAAACAAATGAAGAACAAAGAGCAGCCTAAGATCAAGTAAGTACTTTGAACTATCCTTCTTTCAGCATACACTTAAGAAAGACATAAAAGTAATCTAAGATCTGGTAAGTACTTTGAAACTAGCCAGATTTTGATGCACTTTCAATAGAATACATCTTAAAAACAAAGGGAAACTTTAAAAGCAACTGTTGGAGAAGAAACTAGAGGACAGGGCTCACCATAAATTCTTTCTAGCTTTGCTTTACTTAGTGAACTTTCAAGACAAACACATAAGATAACAAAGAAGAGTCTAAGATCAGGTAAGGACTTTGAACGTAGCCTGCTTTCAACATACTCTAAGGGAAACTTTCAGATAGTTTTTGGGGATAAAACTAAAGGACAGGGCTCACCATTACTTCCCTAATTCATCTCTACTTAACATAAACTGAAAATAACATTCAAGAACAACATTTAGCTTAGACAGTAGGACGAGGGAACGCCAGCATTCCTAACTTCTTGAACTGAATTAAATCATTCCTAAAAAACAAAATTTGGAAGAAAACATGTAGATAAAGCTTATCAGTTAGAGAATGGTACTGATAAATAGTAAATGCTAACTCTATGCTTGTTGTTCTTTATCAGAGAAGATGGACAGAGTGAAAACAGAAATAAAATAACAATTTACAATAAGAAAAAACATCACCGTTGACATAGACCACGATCCCATAAATCATCTTGTATTGATGCTTCAAACCAGTTACAATCTTCAAGTCCAGTGTTTCAGTTCAAAAATCATCTTCACTTCTCAGCCTAAGTTATTTAATCACAAGAAGAGCTCCAAGAGCCTTTGAACACTATTTACAAGTAGAAGTTTCGAGCACAAGTATATTTCAAAGTTTTGCAACCAACGTTTACAATGAACTCCTCAATAAGATTTTATAGAAGGATGAGGAGGTTGAAAGAGAAAAGATCTATGGGTTCAATTAATATATTTAATGCTTCTTGGCCTTTGAGTGGCTCAATGGAGAAGTTTACAGATATTTTCCTGTATTAATTGGGTTACATTAAGTATTTAAGCTCGGTGGGATGATTTTGTTGACTTTGAGGCTCTGCGTCATCTCTGTAGTAACTCAATAGATATTTTTCAATAAGTTCTTTGGTTGAATTAACTATTCGTCTGTTGTGAGGAAAATATCCTCTATTCTGGTCATTACTCGGCCTCTATTGAATGCTGTGAGGCTACAGGTGGCAATAGGTAGCTGAGAGGAATCAATTTGACTCTGATGTAGCAGTGGAGGCATACTTTGTCTAATAGATATTTTGATTTTTCTTTAATTGTGTTTATTTAATGGATTGGGCATTTGATAATCAATCTCAGCCGTAATCCATTAAACTGTAGAATTAATCCTCAATCCTTTGTTCTGCTGTGTTTAAGTCTTCAACACTGAAACTATTTTGAATTTCACTGTGTCTTATAGATGTGTAGGTATGACACGGGCTCTTATGGCATCAGCGTCCATGATACACTGATGAAACGTGGCATGGAACCCCGCTCAATGATTTCTCTTTGATAAGTGAAAACTTGGAGGATTGTCATCCTCGGCTTTCATTTTCTTTAATATAATGGAAAAACCATTAAGACCTGTAAAATACAAAAAATGTTATAAAATCCTGCGTTATTGGGTAAGACTGCTTAGGAGGTCGTGGTTAGGAGCATGGCTGTTGGATGGAAGCATCCAACGGTGGAGATTGCGTGCGAAGATCAAAAAGGGAAGCGGTTGATGATCAAGAGGTGGAGTTTTAAGTCAGAGCCATTGATCCATGTCGAATCAACGGTCGGTATTGGTTGTGGTCATACAAAGCGAATGAGTCACTTTATAACAAAAAGGTAGAAAAAGAAAAGAAATACGAAGGAAATAGGTTAAAATACCCTTTGGCGGAGGAAAGGATTTAAAATGAAATTCGAGGTTTCCAAATGATCCTGGGCTGTCAGATGAAAAAATTCCTTAGAGACCAATGGTTGTGGTTGATCTGTAAAAACCTTTGGTAGAAGGCGAAGGGTGATGTGTAACAGGGGATTAGATCCAAGCCGTTGATCTGCAGAGATCAACGACGGCGAGCGCGCGCGATAACACACAATGTAAATGGGAAAAGTGGTTTCGGAGGAGAAAACCACGGGTTTCACGTGGTGAAAGGGCAGGAATTCAGTTTTGCCTTTTTGAATGCAATATGCATTCCCGCCCAACACGTGGCATTTGAATACCACCCATTTCGCGCAGCCCTCAGGAAATTAACCTTTGCACTTGAAGTTACGCGAAAATGCGTGCTGGCCATTAGATCTGGGGTCTTAGATTTGACGGTGGAGAATGAGCGCAATATTGGATAGGTGCATGGGTGGAAGGAGGTGGGGCGGTTTTATTATGGACCATCCGATCAAGAGATCGACAGCGGAGATTAGATCTGGAGGGAGGCGGGACCCACAGGGGTTGGGCTCACCGGGGTTAATATGAGTCATTGGATGTACAGGATCAACGGCCAGGATTAATACTGTGGTTAAATGAAATAATATATAAGAGGAGAAAGGGTGAAGAAGGGTTGTTGATCTGCAGAGATCAACGGATGGGATCGGCCGAAAAATATTACACGAGGGGTATATGATTTTTAAACCAAAGTCAGGAGATGCAATCTAGACCATCCGATCTGGACACGTGGATGGACCAGATGCAATTGGAGGCATGCGATCGGCGAGGAAAGATATTTGAATGGCGCCGATGTGATTGGTTGTAGACCGTCGATCTGCAGATTAGATAGATGGCGGGGAATGAATCGGGAGGTCGAAAGGCGGAAGAATGGGCTCGAGGAAGAAGTGATGTGGGCCGTTGGATCTGGGCCGGGCGGAGGCAGATAAATGGCTGACAGCTGATCGGGAGATCGCCAATCGAAAGTGGTAAAAAAAAAAATTAAATGCGCCCATTAAAAATTTTCGATGCGAGATAGCGTTGGCCACTGATTAGTCTGGGATCAATGGTGGAGATTTCTTCAAATAAAGAACCAGCGAAAACCCTTCATAACACATGAAAATAAAAAAAATTATGAAAAGCAAAGGTTTCGGCTTTGGGGCGGGTTATATATAACAGAATTGGCACAAGATTTCAGGGGCCTACGGATATATGGGAAAACAAAGGCCCAGGGCTTACATGTATAAGGGCCAATTGCATCGGAAGGAAAGGTCGGGCTTTTCAATATACCAATTTGAATTTCTCCGATGCAATTAGCACTTGGGGAATTTAAATCTTGGTCCGGGGCATAGGTTTATATGGAGAGAAGCGGAAGGCGGTGGTTTATACAACGGGGCTCAATCACATTGGAAAAATGATGCGGGACTTTTCAATCTACCCATTTTCATTAAAAAACATTGTTCTGGCGAGTTTAGACCAAAACTTAGGAAAAGTGGGTTTATGAATTTACAAAGGGAAATGTGCATCAGAGATGGGTTTATACAATTTTTTTCACCCGATTGCGGGCCTAGGTTTCAGCAAATGATACAAGGGGATCGTGAGCTTACAACCAGAGGCTAATCGCATCGGAAGTCTTATGAAGGCCCAAAGACTTGCGTTCATCATTTGTTGCCAATGCGATAAGCACCGAAAGAGTTTAGCACTTGGTTTTAGCGCCAAGGCACATGTGGGGAAGTGGTTTTTGATTTAGCCCAAAGGGGCTTAAACCCATAGTCAAAAAACTTATTTTTTATGAAATTTTCAAGATTTTTAGATGGATTTGGGGGTTTCGGCAAAGTTTAAAAATTAGTTTTAAACCTTGTAAAAGGATTTTCATGAAGGGGAAAAGGGGAATAAATGTAAAATAGAGGAATTTGATGGGGAAAAATGAAGGTTAGTTTTGAGTGGAGGGAAGGGGAAAATGGAGTTTTGCAGCAGCCTTTTCTTCGTGGAAAACAACAGAATTTCTGAGTTTGAAAAGGAAACAGCAGTGAAGATTTAAACAAAGGGCATGATGTCTTCATGAGTCTTCAAGAGATAACATTTTTAGCAATAAAACTTGTTTCTTGAAGGCTCCAAAAAATGATTTAGCCACCATTTGATATGACAAATTTTATAGGTGGCTAACAGTATGCATGTATAGATTTCTCAGGAATTTATGGTTTCCCAAATCCTTTTCCCAAGGATGCATATTTTTTAAGGAATGGTCCAAAATTTAATGGAGAAGATTTGAGTTTGACCTTGAAGCATATACCATATTTGTGTGACTTTACTGAGCTTCTTAGCGTCAAACATGAAGATGTTTCCATTATATTGTTCTATGATTCATTTCAAGGGAAATGTAAATAGTGGATTGAAATATTTCCTGTCAGATCTATTAAGTCATTTCCAGATTTTTGGCTTATGTTTTTGGAAGAATGGATAGACAGAACAGAGTTGGTGGCAGACTCTCCTTTAATTCAAATTTTTAAACAATGGAATGATGATCATACTAATGAGGAATTAGATGAAAATTTTTCTTTGTCCTTGTCTTCTTATCTAAAATCATTTGAGTACAAGTCAGAATATAAGATTCAATTTTTGGATGAAGTTTCTAAGAACATTGAGAAAGACATTGAAGTTTTAGAAGGTCAAATTCAATCTTATAGGCCTCATGATCAAGATCAGTCTTTTCAAAAGTTTTTCATGCCAGAATACAAAGAGAGGGTGTTGCTACCTTTCTCTTTTGAGATTGAGGAAGAAAACCTTGTTCTTGAAAATCATTTTGATAACACACATTTGAAATCTAATGTTGGTAAAGAAAACTTATATGAGTTGTGTGAAACTGCAGAATGTCTTGAGAATCATCAAACATACTATGTCTTCTATGATCCTATAGCTAACTACATGGAAGAGTTCTACAGTTCAAATTTCTAGTTATGTTTTCATTATGAAGATCGGATCCATTTTATGTTGCCTTGGTCATTTCAGTATCATGCTTACTTTTGGTTCAAGCACAGTCAAGAGGTTCAAATATCAGATCAGATCAATGACTAGCTTCATTGGAAGTTTCATGTTGCTTGAAATAAAAATGGAGATTGTTGCTGTTAAGGTAGGTAGGAGTGTGTGAATAAGCTCAAAGTTGACTAAGCATCATTTTAGTAGGTACAAAGTTGGTTTTTCAGCAGTAATTATCAAGCTTGAGCCCGAGGAGAAGACCATAAGAGCTTGGCGAAGTTTTCATAAATTTCGGAGTTTTTGTTTCCAAGAAGATGGATGGCACTGGAACTACAGGTTCTTCAGTGTACCACTAGGGCACACCATCCCAAGTGGAGCAACTGTTATCACCAAAAAAAATGAAGCATCATTTGTGTTAGTGTGAATCCTTTGTCGAAGTGTACGTAAAAAGACCACTTTAGCTACGCATAACTAATAGCCCTAACATCAAATATGGCTGCCAATATCTTTAGATCTGCAGTTAGTTGATCAAGACAAGAGCTGCAAAAACCAGATCTATGCATAGAAAGACATTAAGCAGTAAAAAGAAGGTTTTGCTCCATATATCCAATAGTCAAGACAAGAACAATTTTTGAAAGAATTTTTTGTATTAAGGGCACCTGGGAGGAAAACAAGAAGATGCTTCCAATTCTCCTCAATGGGATGGGTTCTTGGAAGTCCTCAGCACTTCAGATCTAGCATTTCTCTCTCCTGTTGGTGTAGAAAACCCAGACAAAGATAGAACTCAAAGGGAGCTCACACAGCAAATAACAGAAAGTATGACAATGATAATGGTTCAAAGTCAGACTAAGAGTTTAGATCCAGAGTGATATAATAGGCAACAAAAGGTGAAGAATGGTAGGAAAAACCCTCCTATTTATAACAAAATATTGGGTCATTCTAGATCTTGGTGCATGATTAAAATAACATTAACCAAATCTATATCCACCTTTTATGGAATATTTTATTATATTTGTTGGAGGGAAAAGGTATTTGACTTGGGTCAAATCCCTTTATTTGTGAATAATAAATAAATAAATGATTTATTTAATTATTTATGGGTGATTTAGTCATATTTAACAAGGAATATTATTTAAATAAGATTTAAATAATTATTCCTAGAAAATAATAAGATAAATAAATATTTATCTAATTAATTTCTTTTTTTTGGGTTAAACATGACCAGGAAAATCAAACAAATATAGGTTTGTTTAATATTTCCTTTTGGGGTTTCCTGTTTAGACCATAAACAACCTAATAAATGTGTTTTATTATGTTATTTTACATAGTGAAAGCAATTTTACTTAGGGTAAAATTGGTCTTACATGGTGTACTTGGGTCCATCTAATGATAGTAGGTTAGATGACCAAAAAATGGTGTAACAGATTGCCCCCTAGCGTGCGAGTGTTAGGAGCAAATTGTATGACCGAAGTACGTTGTAAGAACTCAATCACCAGACATCAAAAGGGAAGTCAGAGAGAGAAATGTAAGGTAGACTAATGTGATGAAGAACTAGACCCTGAGGAGACGAGACTTGCAGGTGCAACAAGTATCTTTTTATGAGAGGGTACCTGTGCTAAAGGCGGCGGGGGAGGCATACCTATGCCCGCCGAGACAAAGTACAAAAGAATAGTGTGTCCAGTAAACAAGGGACCGAACCATAAAGTACAACCGGCATAAACATGAGCCAGATAAGAATACAATGAGGAATCTCACATACATGCTGTGCCTGGGATAACAGCCAGGACTTATACAATAATATCTGAGTACATGAGATACAAATACAACCCAAATGCCCCCTATAAGCGGGGAAGGGCTCACAAAATCTGACTGATACATGCAAATCAAAGAGGCGCTGCAAGCGGCTAAGGCCGGCATCATCAAATATATGGAGCTGCATCAAAGGCTGTAATGAAGAGGTCATCCGGGCATGTGGGGGGCTACCTGCAGGGCCACCCCCTCATGAGGGCTGAGACATCTCACACACACCCGGGAATCACCAAGAGCTGCTGCTGCATCACTGAACCATCAAGTATACGGATCTCGATCATGTTGAAAGGAGCTGGAGTGGAGAAACAATCAAGTCAAATGGAAATGAGAGATCCCTTTGCCTGATCCGAGGCATCGAACAAGAGTGGAAGCTGGAACCAAGGTACACCGCCCTCTAGACCTGTCTTCTGGAATGAAGGAGCTAATGTCGACAGAAGGAGGTCCGCCATAGGTGAGGCAATGAGAGATCCTCAACTAAGGCACGAGCGAAAATAGTAGAGCGACGGACAGACTAATACCAATGATGATGGTGGAATGGAGGGGACTGAGTAGCGAATGGACGACTTCCCTTGCTAGAGCATAAAGGGCATGAATGACATGACAGCGACTGACACAATATCATCAGGGATAAGGGATAGTGGGACTGAAGGCCATAATGTGCGACACAAGAGAGAGACCAAGCAATGAAGGATGGAGGACTATAGCAGGGTACAAAGGGACTCGGGATAGACTCCATGAATGCGATGATGACTCCACTCGGATGCTCTAAACAAGGGCGACTCGATGGTGCTTCCTCACAATAAAGGTCCAATGGGGGACCATGAAAACATGAGTACAAGATGGTAACTCACGACGAAAATCGACATGAACAAAGACAAGTAAGGAGGCAAAGTGGTGCCCCAAGTACAAGTGTTGTAAGTGAAGAAATGCGATTTTAAGGAGAGGTGAAGTGACCCATCTTGGACAAAATGTGTCCTGGTGAAGTATCAAATCACAAAAAAATAACAGATACCCATTTGAGGGCTTGGTGAGCGCTTTCCAACGGTGCAGACGGTTTGTCAAACAGAGCTACGGTATGGTCGCAACAGGCAAAAGAAGAAACAAGGGTTCTCTTTTAATAAGGCAGTTTTCCCTCCAAATCCACTCATTTTCTAGTGTTGCTGTGGTGAATGTAGAGAGGAGAGAAGGCCCTAAATCTTACGGCGAGCATAGCGGACAAACCGACCGTTGGAATCGAGATCCGTTAGTTGCAGGTAAGAGGCCTAACCTTACTCTTTCATTTTGATGGATTGAAAGTTCAGATTAGGGCCCAGAATCTCAGGAACAAACCCCCTTGCATATTTTCGGCCGCGTCGAACTTTTTGGGCCAAAATCTGTGACCTGGGATGCAGGTTTTGAGCAAAAAGGTGCGACTTGTCCCAGGATTTGGCAGAAAAGTGTGACCTGGAAGATGAGGGGGTTTTAGTGTTGTTTGATGGCTGAGAGTTGGGTTTTTGTGTTTGGTTACAGTATTCCCTATCTGTAGGCTGAAAAAGATGATGTTTTTGTGCAGATATGGTAGATATATGGGTGAAATAGAGAGAGAGAGAGACCTGGCTACATTATGGGCAGAGATCCAGGCAGATCAGGGTGTCCGTCGTGTGTTGGCCAGGTTTGGGGTTCTGAAGTTTTTGGAGAACCCTTTGATGAGAGCTGGAGAGCCCTTGTTGGCCCAGATTATCAGTTATTGGGATCCAGAGCATGAGGTCTTTGTAGTGCAGGGGCATAGGATCGAACTGACAGTCTAGGATGTGTATTTCCTGACAGGTCTCCCGCCACTTGGGATGGTGGGAAATACGCAGCCAGTGTTACCGCGGGGGCGGAACATCATGGAGTTTGTGGAGCGGCATTTTTGACTGGGTCTCCAAGTAAAAGGGACGCAGATACCGATCGGGGACCTAGAGAGATTGGAGACCCGGGCAGTGGCCGCAGCGGTGCTGCGGATCCTGGGCAACCAGGCGTTCCATCACATCACTGGGGGGCAGATGATGATCGTAAAGAGTGTGTTGAGTGGGACCTACTATGGGTGGGCCCAAATGATGTTGGTGTTGTTAAAACGACAGCTGTCACTGTGAAAGCGGAAAGTGAACCATGATTGCTCGTATGGGACTTTATTGTGTTCCTTCTTTTTTGATAAGATCCCGACCTTATGACCTCGTATACAGCTCCTAGATGGGGGCTTGAGAGAGCCCAGGATGCGCCGGTGGGGGAGGCTACTGTGCAGAGGAGGAGGAGGGGCGGTCGGACGAGTGTTTCGACCTGAGTTCTTTGCCCATTGGGATCAGATGCCGTTATACATAGACGACTATCCCTATAGTGGGATGAGTTATTGTGGGGATCCGGACCTACCACTTCCACCTGGTCGAGTATGGGGACCCGATAGTAAGCGATAAGTAACTAATCTTTTTTGGGCATGTTAAAGTTAGTGAATAGTAGATAGGGTACTGATTCATGTACTTTTCGTATGCAGATATAGCTCCGGTGTAACCGGCCGGATATATGGGACGACCGGCAACATCTGGAGTTGCAGGTCCGAGTGGGTCAAGGGCAGCGCGTAATGAGGATGTGGCCGCCCTTCTCAAGGACATCCGCCGTAGATGTGAGAGGTTGCTGACCAGAGTGTTAGAGTGCGGGTGGCAAGACTTAGACGACCAATACATAGAGCCATGTATTGGTCTACCCTCAGAATGGCGAGGTGTCATGCGGTGCATGGCGATGGCCGGTCAGGGGATACGTGATCTACAGGCTGCAGGAGCAGAGCCATTGGCTCGGGATCCGCCAGATAGTGATTAGGTGTGGGGCATGTGGTGCCCCCTAGTGTGTATGTAGGGGCAGGTGGTGCCCCCAGTTTTGAGTTTTTTGTAACATGCTATCGGCATGTCATATGTATCAGAGTAGATGGACTCTAAACACATGTTTTGCGACACATATTATGGATATGCATCTTGTTTAATGATTATGAATGTTATTGTCTTGTATAAAATGCGTGTGATAAATGCCAATCTAGAACATGGTTTGCAATGCTATCTACATAGTGATTTTTTTCTCGAGGTACATGGGTAAAAGTTATGGTTTCAAACTCACGTATCAAGAGTTTCACTCATAAATATCGTCTAAACAGCACAGGATTATGCACACGATAGACACCATTTAGTTGCATGACAAGAAGTAGGGAATCTAAAGCAACATGCAGATGGAGGATGCGATGAGAGAGGGCATCGACTAAGAGACCACGCACTGCATTTTATTCGGCCTGATTATTGGTGGCAGGACTGTTGAGAATGCAGTAAGATGATGGAGCTTGGTGAAATGAAGTCGCCTTCACTAAGTGGGCCCGCAGGCGAATTCTGGCGCAAAGTATATTTTTAGACATATGGAGCATGGTTCGGGGATTCCAGTTTGAGATTCTTGGAGCATTGGTCATGTTGGTAAAAATAGATGAGACTCTATTTTTTAGGTCAAAGAGGTCGAAGGCTATTTTTAAACTGCCTCTCCTAAAAACAGGGAAGTCAAATATTATTTACCCTTAATAATATTTGGACTATAAACAGCAGTTTACTCTCTTGGAGCACTTCAGTTCGAGCTACAGAAGTGGCTCATGCAACTGACAGAGGAATCATGTGGTTCCCAAGGGTTTGATGGCATCATGCATGGTTGACTTCAGTTGGACTTCAGTGACAGAAGTTTGGAGGAGTTAATGAGACAGCTAGTGGAGTTGTGTTCTGTTTATTTTAGTTGAACTAGTTGAGATTAGTTTAATTAGCTAATCAATTAGTTATGAGTGGAGTGAATTAAATATTATTTAATTCATCAATTAGTAACCCATTATTCAACTCAAGAACACATCAGTTCACTACAGTGCATGATCAGTTCAGTGAAGACCAGTGAAAGAGGTAGATGAAAGGGTGGAGCTAGCTATCAGTTGTGACTATACTGTTGCTATTTGCAACACACAGATAGGAGGAGTAAGCCCATGAGGATTACGCAGTTCAGGCTGGTGGTTTATCTATATAAAGAGGCCATCCCATAGCATTGAAACACGCAATAGAGGCAAGGAAATTGGCGGTGAGTTTTGAACCAGTAACTTGTTCAAAACTGAGCTAGATTGTGAGTAACTGTATGAGAAAGTACTGAGTACTTGTGAGGAGTATTGTAATGAGTTAGTTACTTGATTTCTCCATTATAATATACACAATAGCTGCGGGGTTTTCAGCTATAAGCTTTCCCCATACATACTGTGTTAATGTGTATGATGATTTGATGTGTTATCGCTTGATTTTATTTCCGCATGTGTGATGATCTGAGTTGGTTGAGTGGAAGAGATTATGTGTTGTGTATGAAGCTCAAATAGTATGTGACCAGGATAGTCTCGGTGGATAATTATTTATTATTCAGCAAATTTCTACATGGTATCGGAGCTATTGAAGCAGAGATTGATCATCACAGTGATTACAAACTTATTTCGGTAGACAGAGTCTGCATGCGGGCCAGGTAGCCTCCGGATTCATCTTTCTTCGGAAAGTGAAAGGTCTGCTAAACGCCCCTTGCAGTCAATCTCTGTGCTAGAAATAATTTGTTCTCACATATCTAGAGCGGTTGAGCTTTGAGGTGGAATTCGAATTTTGCAGCAGTTTTGTTTTCTTGGTGCCGTTGTTGAAAATGTCTTTCAACGGTTTGCGACTCGAATATGCTCTTGAAGGCAGTTCGAATTATGTTGCATGGAAGGATCGCATGGAGGCAGTATTAGAAGATAATGGTCTGAAGGAGTTCATAGATACGGATGTCCAAAAGCCCACTGATGCTGCTGAAGTCGAAGCATGGCAAAAGAAGATGGCGAAGTGTCGAAGGATCCTATTGGAGGGCGTCAAGGATCATATTGTATCCAGCCTGCATGGAAAGGCTACTCCATATTTAATGTGGAAAGCTTTGACGGATCTATTCCAGATTAAGAGCGACCAAAGGAAGCTGGCGCTCAAAGATAAGCTCAGGAACATCAAGATGGAGAAGGGCGACAGTATCGCCAAATACCTCACGAAGTTCACTCAGTGCAGAGATGAGCTGGGAAGTGTGGGGGTGACTGCCGAAGACGAGGACATGGTCGACCTGGCTCTCCTTGGTCTTCTGAAGGCTTGGCACTCATATCAAGATAGTGTCAATGGTCGGGAGAAGCTGCTGGGATGGGAGCGTCTTTGGGCGGATCTCATGCAGGAGGAGATAAGGAGGACTACTCGAGATGGATCTTCATCAAAGGGAGCTGATGAAGAAAACTGCGCTTTGGTGTCCAAAGCAAAGAAGTGGAAGGGTAAGAAAACCTCTCATTCTGGTGCTAAGGGCAAGAAGCAGGATATGGCGAAAGTGAAGTGTTTTCACTGCCATGATCACGGACATTATGCTACCAATTGTCCAAATAAGAAGAAGAACAAGCAAGCGGGAAGATCTGCAGATGGAGAAGCTTTGGCTTCACAGTTCGAGCTTGACTTTTCACTGATCGCATGCTTGGTTTCAAGTGTGATGGGATTGGTATGGTTCTTGGATAGCGGTGCGTCATTTCATATGAGGAGAGATTGAGATTTGTTCTCAGATCTGGAGGACAAAGATTTGGGTGTGCACATCGAGATGGGCGATGATGGTAGATACAGTGCGACTGGTATCGGTACCATATCCTTTCAGAGGGAGTCTGGTAAACCCTTTGTATTGAGGGATTTCATGCATGTACCTAGATTGAAGAAGAACTTGATCTCTGTGGTGATGTTGGAGGATAAGGGGTATGATGTGGTCTTCAGCGAAGAAAAAGCCTTCCTGCGCAGTAAGACTACTGGAGAGACCCGGAAGATAGGGGTTCGAACTCAGAACCTTTATCAGTTGCAGGTAGATGGTTGCGCAGCTATGGCATGCAAGGTGGGAGAAGTGGTGAGTCGGGATGATGAGGGCGAACTGTGGCACAGGAGATTGGGCCACCTTCACCATGGAGCTTTGAAGATTCTGCAGCAGATTTCTACTGGTCTTCCTAAAGGCACTCTTGCGCAGTCAGATCAGTGTAAGGGGTGTACTTTAGGGAAGCATGTGAAAGCCACCTTTCACGAGAAGGATAGTCGAGCCACGATGATCCTTGAGAGAGTTCACACAGACGTGTGTGGTCCTTTCTCAGTTGCTTCGACAGCAAAGCACAAGTATTATGTGATCTTTGTTGATGATTTCTCTCGAAAGTGCTGGATCTTCTTCATGTAGAAGAAGAGCAATACATTCGCGAAGTTCTGTGAGTTTAAAGCACTGGTCGAGAAGGAGTCGGGGAAGAAGGTGATTGCTCTAAGGAGTGATAACGGTGGTGAATTCATCTCGGCTGAATTCAAGGAGTTCTCCAGCGCAGAAGGGATTGGGAGAGAGCTCATCGCACCCCATAACCCACAGCAGAACGGGGTGGCTGAGTGGAAGAACAGAACGATCGTGGGTGCTGCACGGGCGACGTTGCATGATCAGGGCCTACCCCTTCACTTGTGGGCTGAGGCATGCAATACAGCAGTGTATGTGCAGAACCGTTGTCCTCACAAGGTTCTTGGCATGAGTACACTAGAGGAGGCTTATTCTGGCAAGAGGCTTGATATTTCCCATTTGCGGATTTTTGGTTCTCCTGTCTACATGCATGTGACGAAGGATGCGAGAAAGGAAGGCTGGATCCAGCTGCTTGAGGTTGGAATATTTGTGGGGGTACATCGATACCACCTCACAACTACCGGGTGTATTTGTCAGACAGTCGAAAGACTGTTGTGCGACGGGATATAAAATTTCAAGAGGAGAAAGCCATGCAGTGTTCGCTTGAGAGGGAGCTACACTTGCATGCAGATGAGGAGCTGTTAGTTCCTAAGGAGGAGCTTCCGGATGTGGATGAGCCACAAGAGGAGGTTCAGGAGGTGGAAGAAACCACCCAGGCAGCGCCAACCATCAGAGGGCGCATGCGCACTACAGAAGCTGAGCGACTGGCTCGGGATGCGGAGAAGGTTGTAGGACCACCTACAGCACAGCGCAGACAGAGACAGTCACCGGATCGGTACACTGGATACATGGCTCTTGTGAGTCAATGTGTTGTGATGGAGCCATCCTCTTTTGAGGAAGCTGTGGAGGAACCCGCATGGGTTGATGCCATGATCGAAGAATATGATTCGATCGTCAAGAACAGTGCATGGGAGATTGTCCCAAGACCGGTGGGAAAATCAGTGGTGGGTTCGCGATGGATCTACAAGGTGAAGCAGGCGGCTGACGGGAGTGTGGAGAAGTACAAGGCGAGATTTGTCGCCCGTGGCTTCTCACAGATCGAGGGGATTGACTATGAGGAGATTTTTGCACCTGTCGCAAGGTACTCTTCCATACGGACGATCCTTGCTCTCTCAGCGCAGATGGGGTGGCACATTCATCAGATGGATGTGAAGACTGCGTTCCTTAATGGAGTTATTGAGGAAGAGGTGTACATAGAGCAGCCTGAAGGTTTTGAAATCTTCAGCAGTGAGTCGCATGTGTGCCGACTCAAGAGAGCACTGTATGGGCTGAAGCAAGCACCTCGTGCTTGGTACACTCGGATAGACAGCTACTTCACCGGGCTTGGATTCTCCAAGAGTGAGGTGGATCCAAACCTGTACCAGATTGTGGTGGAGGGGAAGCTGTTGATCATCATATTGTATGTAGATGATCTGATTTTGACTGGCGATGAGCAGTTGATACTTTCATGCAAGGAGGATCTTGCACGAGAGTTTGAGATGAAGGACTTGGGCATCCTTCATTATTTCCCGGGATTGGAGATTTGGCAGCGCAGCGGAGGACTGTTTGTTTCTCAGGGCAAGTATGCCCGAGAGATTCTGGAGAGGTTCAACATGCAAGGCTGCAAGCCTGTTGACACTCCTCTTCCTGGTGGTTGGAGGAAGGAGGATGCTACTTCAGCGGAGGTAGTGGATGCCACTGCCTATCGACAGTTGGTGGGGTCGCTTATGTATCTGGTCAATACACGACCTGATATATGCTATGCAGTTAACCAGCTTTCGCAAGCTATGGTTAAGCCTACCAAGCTCTTTTGGAAGGTAGGCAAGCATGTATTGCGCTATATCAGAGGCACATCGGGATATGGTCTATGGTACAGATAGGAGGATGGAGCGAAGCTTTCTGGCTTCACTGATGCAGATTGGGCAGGGAGCCCAATGGACCGGAAGAGCACTTCTGGAGGAGTTTTCAGCATTGGGTCGACAACAGTTTCATGGTACTGCAGGAAGCATAGATCCATGGCACTCAAGCCTGTGCGCAGGCTCGATACATGGTAGCTGGCTGGACAGCATGCGAGGCTATCGGGCAGAAGACCCCCATGAAAGTTTAAAATTGTGTTGCATTTGGAGCCTACAATGATCTACTGTGATAACCAGAGCTGCATCAAGCTCTCAGCTAATCCAGTATTTCATGATAGGTCCAAACACATCGACATAAGGTACCATCATATCAGAGATTGTGTTCAGTGGAGAATCATGATGCTTTCATATGTTCCCACGGAGGATCAGGATGCTGACATCCTGGCGAAAGCGCTCACCAGGAGCAAGTTTGAATTCCACAGAGGCAGGATAGGGGTTGCAGATAATCCATATCTTGCTGAGAGGGAGTGTTGAGAATGCAGCAAGATGATGGAGCTTGGTGAAATTAAGTCGCCTTCACTAAGTGGGCCCGCAGGCGAATTCTGGCGCAAAGTCTATTTTTAGACTATGTCTATTTTTAGACATATGGAGCATGGTTCGGGGATTCCAGTTTGAGATTATTGGAGCATTGGTCATGTTGGTAAAAATAGATGAGACTCTATTTTTTAGGTCAAAGAGGTCGAAGTCTATTTTTAGACTGCCTCTTCTAAAAATATGGAAGTCAAATATTATTTACCCTTAATAATATTTAGACTATAAACTTCAGTTTACTCTCTTGGAGCACTTCAGTTCGAGCTACAGAAGTGGCTCATGCATATGATAGAGGAATCATGTGGTTCCCAAGGGTTTGATGGCATCATGCATGGTTGACTTCAGTTAGGACTTCAGTGGCAGAAGTTTGGAGGAGTTAATGAGACAGCTAGTGGAGTTGTGTTCTGTTTATTTTAGTTGAACCAGTTGAGATTAGTTTAACTAGCTAATCAATTAGTTATGAGTGGAGTGAATTAAATATTATTTAATTCATTAATTAGTAACTCATTATTCAACTCAAGAACACACTAGTTCACTACAGTGCATGATCAGTTCAGTGGAGACCAGTGAAAGAGGTAGATGAAAGGGTGGAGTTACTATCAACAGACTATATCACATATTTCTGTAACACAAAGATAGGATAACAAGCCCACAGAGGATTGCGATTTCAGGCTGGTGGTCGATTCATATAAAGAGGGCCATCCTGCGAAGATTGTTACGCAAGGTAGGTAAGGTAATTGATGAGTTTTAAACTGTGAACTGTTCAAAATGAGCTAGATTGTGAGGTGGTAACTTTATGAGAAAGTTAATTTATACCTGTGAGGAGTATTGCACTGTAGTTAGTTACTTGATTTATCCATTATAATATACAAAATAGTCACAAGCCCCCCAGCTATAAGCTTCTACACACATCAGTACATGTGTATGATGATTTGATGTGTTATCGCTTGATTTTATTTCCGCATGTGTGATGATCTGAGTTAGTTGAGTGGAAGAGATTATGTGTTGTGTATGAAGCTCAAATAGTATGTGACCAGGATAGTCTCGGTGGATAATTATTTATTATTCAGCAAATTTCTACAAGGACCAATGCATACCCCGTTGGAGAGAACAAGGGCATGCAAGGGGGTGAAAATGACCCAACCTGCCGAGGCTAGATTCTGGGAGTAACGACTTGCACCATCGGCGTAACCGATATAGGGTGTGGACGGGAGGTCCTGCGGAATGATGTTACAAGACAAAAAATGGGGGGAGGGGGAAAAAGGATGGCAGCGTGAGTGTATAGTAGACATCGAGTGGCAACTGTAGGAGGGAGTGTGATGGGCAGGATGGCTATGACACATATACAAACTAGACGGTGGTATATGAGGGCTATAGGAGGTATGGTTGGGACTCGAGTTGCGGAGGTCAACATGGATATGAGTGGGGTTATCCCGTATGTGGGCAGGAAGGATGGGGTCATGGGTGGAAAAGGTTTCCAGGGGGACATCCGGACGGGAAAAGAGGGGATGACGAGTGGAAGGGAAACCACATGACGCAACAAAGCTACCTAAATCATCCGTATAGGAAGGAAGGCTTGCATACAGATAGTTACGGGGAAGGACGGAAGAACAGAGAAACAAATGGTCAAATGATGTTGAGCCCAGGGTGGTCTCTAAAGGGGGATCGAGTGAAACAACAAGGGAGGATTCAAGGGGAATGTTCTCCAAGGGTCTCACAGAGGATGATAGGTAGAGGATGGTGGTAGTAGACTCCGTCATCTGGACATCAGGGGGGGGGATGTCAATGGGAGCGGGGGGATCCTCAAGCTATCCTGAAGCATACTGCGCAAGTATGGGAGAGGCGGACTGACTTTGTTCAACCTCATACTCTCGAACTAATTCTAAAGAGGCACGGTAATGCGTTAGGTGAGGAAAATGGTGGGAATAATGGCCATGGACACTGCACAAAGCACAGGGTTTGCTGGTGCGAATATTTTTTGGGTTCTTGGTTACGGATGAGGACGGGAGAGAGGGGTCAGGGACCGTAGACTCAGGGAACGCGACTTTAACCATGGGTTGAATGCGGGGAAATTCAGGACAAGTATGGGTGGCGTGACCGACGACATCACACAAGGTGCAAGGCTTTGCGGGCGGAGGAGGAACCGGGTCAGTCGGGGTGACTTTGTCTTTGGATGCCCCCTTGCGAGCTTTGCCTTTCTTTCCTGGAGCTGTCACCACAGGGGTAGGGTCCTGGGGAGGTGCAGGGGGCATGGTAGCAACGAGGAAGCAGGGGACCGTGCTGAAACCGGTGTCAGCACAAGATAGGGTTTGGGGTGACCAGGGAGGGGTAGCGGCTGGAGGGTGAAGGTACCAGACGGGTATACCCAGGGTCAGGTTAGGGAGAGAGAGGGTGGCCATGACGGGGACCGAATAGACTCCGGGAGGGGGAGCCAGGAAAGGTATCTGACCAGCGGGGTAATGACCAGGAGGGAAGGCTCCGAGATGGTTAAGGCCTGGGGGAACCGATCCAGGGGGATAAAGGGGTTCAGGGATACCAGCTGTAGGAGAAGGGCCAGAAGGAGGAGGTCCGGCTGGCGGAGATGAAGGGCTAGGAGCGGGTTGCGGTGGGTGAGGTTGTGTCTGAGGTTGCTGACTAGCCGAGGCGGGTCGGCGCAAGGGGCGCCCGAGACGATTGCATCATGCAAATATTCGAGGAGGGATCGTAGATAGGAGGAGGAGGGGAGACCAGAAAGTTCCAAAAAAAAAAAAAAAAAAAAAAAAAGAAGAGTGTCTTTATAGTATTTCTGGAAAGACACTTAGTCGATGAACTGGCTGCTTGCTTATTGGTTGCGTAAGACATGGTCGTCTTGTGTGAGTGTCCGGGCTTCACCATGATAATTCAACTGTCATCGGTGACTATCTTTTCATTGTGAGGAAAATATCCATGCAGAAAACCACGATGATAGCGTACGATGGTACAGTAGCTTCGCCTAACAGAATGTTGTAGCCCAGGGGCGTCGATGACTTCGACGTCAACGCAAATAGTCTTACCGGCAAGGGTGATAGGAAAATTACGAAAAAGGCCAATGGGTTGGGAGGCGTGGCCATCGCACGCTCGAAGGGTGATTGTGGAAAGGGCCAAGTCAGGAGATTCGAGTTGCTTCCAAACCGAAGCGGACATCACACAAGTGGATGCCCACTCGTCAATTATACACTGAGAAACGTTGGCATTCTGGATTTTGACTGGGATTTGGAAGGCGACGAAAGCAGGAAGAGGAGGATGTTCTGATTGATGGGCATCAAAAACAATCATTTGGTCATCAGCAGGATCTACAGCGCCCACGGCAGATAGTAGAGCCTTCTTTTGGGAAGGGCACGACTGGAGGAGTTCCAATGTGGAAATGGCAGCAGGAGATTGCGCCAAATCATCTACTATGCTATACGAATGAGCAGCTCGACCAGAAGCATCATTTCGACGTAATGGTCCCTTAGGAATCTTGGTATGAACCTAAACTTTGGGTTGAGGGTTATGTAAGGGACCATTGGCTGTCAAAAGAGGCTCTGTAGAACCTGAAGAAGGGGACTCGGGGGGAGAATGAGCGGAAGGCTTGGGGTACTGGCGAGACCGAGTTTGGAGGTGAAGGTCGAAGTTTGGGGAGGGATCAGAGTTCATCATGAGGATCTAGTCATCGGAGGAACTAGAAGGGGAAGGTTGAGTGGCGACCTGTCCGTCAGGTGGTTGGGCAGCCACGAATCCTTGCTGAGGGAAAGGATCGGTAAACACAGCTAGTTGAGTAGTGGCCACATTAGGGGGAGCATGAGGGGAGGCATGTTGTCCTCGCAATGTGGCTTGAGATTCCCACATATGTGGTAAGAGCGGAAAATCGTGGGTGTAATGACCGTAAACACCGCAACATGAACAAGGTTTATTGGTGCGAAGAGGCTTGTCCGGCTTGGGCTGAGCGCCTTGTTGTTGGTTAGCAGTGTTAGAGTCAGTACCTTGAGGATTGGGTCCACGCATACCAGGGGCGGATTGATTTGGATTGCCTCTTCGCCTTCGTTGAGAAGAAGGGGGATTAGTTGCGCCTTGCTGTGAAAATACTTTCCCTGGAGGGGGATGTAGGTGCTGGTGCAGAGGTGGAGGAGGCAAGGGAGGTGGAAACGTAAATGCTGGAGGAGCTGGCGCACCAGGCTGCGGATGAGGATAATGGTTAGGTTGGGCAACATTGAGGTAAGCAGGAGGTTGGTCAAAAGGATGAGGCATGTTGTATCCTGGATACATGCTACCTGGAGGGGGAAAAGTGCTAGAGGTGCTGGCCCCTCCCGGGGGGAGACCATAGCCCATAGGAGGTTGAGCATATGGATGAGAAAGGGCTCCAACGATACTGTCGGTGGAATGAGATGCCCCCAGGGCGTTAGTGCCTCCAGGCCTAGGGAGGTCAGGAAGGACGATATAAACATAACCAGACTGAGCGTAGATCAGGTCATATTTCAAGGCTATTTGGAGGGCGGCTTCTTCGGTTTGAGGGAAATGGGAGGCGACATCTTTGCCAATGGGAGCTAAGAGAGTGCGAAGGAACCAGTCGATATAAACCCGATCTTCGAAGGGGGGAGCTCGACATAAGCTCCATCTTCTTCACCATTCCTGGACATAAGTGGAAAGGCGGGTCGAAGAGGTTTGCTTGAAAGAAGTCAAAAGCTTCGTACCAGTATCGTATCAGAGAGGGAGATGGAAATAAGATAAAAAGGCTTGGGAAATGGTTGCAAAGGTGGTATGGGAAGAGGTGGCTTGGTCAACATACCATTTAGAAGCTTCGCCGGTAAGCGTGTGTTGGAACAACCAAAGACGGATGGAATCATCGGTAATGGAATTGGAGGAACACCACATGTGGAAAGATCGGACAGTTGGAGATGGGAGACATCTGTGGGAAATGGCAGCCTTCTAGAGTATCGAGAGAGACTTGGTGCATTATAAAGTCTCATATGTGGAGGCAGAAAAATGAATGACTTCATTCAGATGAACAACCTGTCAAATATAAATACTAAAATAACAAGGAAGAACAATGAAGATAATTCAACAAACCAGCAGTCTCTGCAGAAGAAGCGGAGGGTGCATGGCGTTAGGCCCTGGACCAGACATAGTGAAGGTGATAGGGGGAGAACCAGAATTAAAAGGAGAACCTAATGAATCAGAAGAGGAGTCGGAATGCGGACTCGGAGGAGGAATGGCTCGACGACGGAGGGATGGAGCAGGTCGACCGACCGGAAACTGAGGGTGAAGGCCAAGAAGTCTCCAGGAGGCGCGCCTTGGGGGCGCAATGGTGACAACAAAAACACGGCACGAGGGGAAGAAGAATGACCGACAAAGGCAGGGAGGTGCAGAATCAAGAGATTACAATGTCGAAACAAGGGCAAAAAGGTGCAGTGTCAATTGATTTTAAAGTCTTTGCCTGGCGGTGTAAACTAGGCTCTTCTTTGCTTAGGGTGAGTGTGTGGCGTGTGTTAATTTTAATTTTTAAACCCTTTTCGTTTTGAGAGAAAGAGAAAAAGTGTGTTGCGTAACTGAAAATAATGCTGCAAAAACAGTATATAATGCTGAAAGAACAGAAAATTAACAGTTACTAGTGCTTCGATTGAACCCAAGAAGGCGAGTCTCTCAAAACTAATCTAAAAGAGGGAAAAAAAATCTATTCAAAACACACACACTAAAAAGAGGCCAATAGATCGAGGGTCGAAAGGGACAGGGATCTAAAGGAGAAAGCTGCTGAAAAGAGGTGCAGATCACAGCCAAGAGGCAGAGGCAAGGTGGCTGGAAAAAGGGAGGAAATCAGAAAAAAGTGGAAAGGACAGGGAGGAGGTCCTAAAGGGAGGTCCAAAAAAAACTACAAGAGGTGATTTGAAAGGAAGAAGAGCTGATTTAAAGGGATCTGAGGATAAGGTATCAGATCTGAAAAAAGGGAAGGATGAAACTCTGAAAAATCAGACACCTGAAATAGCTAAAACTCTTCCACCGAAAGTGGAGGGTATTGAAGCCCTAGGGGGCTAGGCTCCCACTTAGATGAGCAAAAAATATCGGAAACAGGTCAAAACGGGTGGAGACAGAGGCTGGAAAACCCTGACAGAAGCTTCAACAAAACCCAGAAAAATTGCAAAAAAACAACAGAAAAAAAGCACGGGTCGCAGGTTCTGACAAGTTTTCCTGTTCAGGTCGTAGAAAAAGGGCTGGAAAGTGCGACCTGGAGTCCAGGTCATAGTTTTTGGGCTGAAAAGTGTGACCTCCAACTCCGATTGTCCCGGCGGCAGATTTGCAGAAAAGTTGCCGTCTCAGTTGCGGCTGATGTTTGTCACCTGCGCAATAGGGCCAGAAACACGCGGAAGTTAGAAATTTTAATGTTTTAGGGTTTTATAGGTGAAAAAAAAAATGAAAATAGGACAAACAAAAAGCTAAAAAGAAACCCTAGGTGCTGAAGTAGCTGGATATGCAGGAATATGAAAAACGACAGCGGTCGTAATTGAAAACCCGTGTGGAGTCGCCAATTGTTAGTATGAATCCTTTGTCGAAGTGTATGAAAAAAGACCACTTTAGCTACGCATAACTAATAGCCCTAACATCAAAAGTGGCTGCCAATATCTTCAGATCTGCAGTTAGTTGATCAAGACAAGAGCTGCAAAAAACCAGATCTATGCATAGAAAGACACTAAGCAGTAAAAAGAAGGGTTTGCTCCATATATCCAATAGACAAGACAGAACAATTTTTGAAAGAATTTTTGTATTAAGGGCACTTGGGAGGAAAACAAGAAGGCGTATCCAATTCTCCTCAATGGGATGGGTTCTTGGAAGTCCTCAGCACTTCAGATCTAGAATCTCTCTCTCTTGTTGGTGTAGAAAACCCGGACAAAGATAGAACTCAAAGGGAGCTCACACAGCAAATAATGTAGAAAAATGTGACCAAGTGTATAGATCCAGAGTGATCTAATAGGCAACAAAAGGTGAAGAATGGTAGGAAAAACCCTCCTATTTATAACAAAATATTGGGTCATTCTTGATCTTGGTGCATGATTAAAATAATGTTAACCAAATCTAGATCCACCTTTTATGGAATATTTTATTATATTTGTTGGAGGGAAAAAGTATTTGACTTGGGTCAAATCCCTTTATTTGTGAATAATAAATAAATAAATGATTTATTTATCATTTTAGGAGGTGGTTAAAAGATAATCAAACAAATAATGATTTATTTAATTATTTATGGGTGATTTAGTCATATTTAACAAGGAATATTATTTAAATAAGGTTTAAATAATTATTCCTAGAAAATAATAAGATAAATAAATATTTATCTAATTAATTTCTTTTTTTTGGGTTAAACATGACTAGGAAAATCAAACAAATATAGGTTTGTTTAATATTTCCTTTTGGGGTTTCCTGTTTAGACCATAAACAACCTAATAAATGTGTTTTATTAAGTTATTTTACATAGTGAAGGCAATTTTACTTAGGGTAAAATTGGTCTTACATGGTGTACTTGGGTCCATCTAATGATAGTAGGTTAGATGACCAAAAAATGGTGTAGCAATTTGACAAGGTCAATTAGGTTCATGTGTCAAAACTTTATGTTGTAGGATTCATTTTTTATGCTTGGTCAAGGGAAACATTAAATTTTTATTGTTTAAAGTTTACCCTAAGGTCTGAATCCATTTATTTTAAACTCCCTCGTGTCACATCATTCATAATTTTTTGACTTATTTCAATTTCCAAGGTTTTTTGTATCGAAGTGTCAAATTAGCCAAGAAACCACAGTTTCGTAGAGAAATACACTGTGAAAAGTCACTTTTCACTACGAAACTATTGATAGTTTCATAGCGAAAACAATCAAATTTACACTAAGAACGCTACGAAGCACGGTTTCTTGTCTGTCTTTCCAGTCTAGCTGTTAGGTGTTAGAAATCCTTGGGAAAGGGTGCGTTAGATGTTTTCGGAGTCATGGAGGGATAAAATCAAGGTACTTGCTCAGGTCTGCAGTCATCATGGCCAGTTTAGGTAATGTATAAGTCATCATTGAGTCATGAGAGGACATTAAAAATTCAAATACTTTCCTAATTCAGTCATTATCATTTCTTATTCCTCCCTACATTATATTTGAGCTCTGGAGAGTTATTGTACTAAGACAAAGTTGTGGCTAGTTATTTTCAAAGGTTTACTTTGAACATCATCAAGCAAGGATGCAAATTCATTAAGCAAGGCTGAACATCATCAAGCGAGACTATGCAAATCTTAGAGAAACCATGGTAGAGAAAAGAAGGACTAACAAGGGTGGCCAGTGCCTGAGATCTGAACCTGCAGACATGAATTTGATCTATGAAGACCCAAAAATAGTAGAAGCTTTCAGAAGAGCAGGTTGCCTATAGTTTTGTGAGAAATTACAGGGCTGGCATACACAGGTGTCCAAGGAATTTTCTTTGAATTTTAGTGGAACAACCACTAAAGTGGGAATGCTCAATTTGTCCATCACACCAAAGTTTATTTTTGTTTCTACAGAGATTCCAAGAGTTGAGGATAATTGGTTCAAATGTTTCAAGTTTAACATGGAGCAATGCAAAGATTTCATGAAGCCTGAGCATACTGAAAGGGACCTCACCAATGTTATTCCAAGAAGTTACATAAAAGACAACTATTCAAAATTTTTGCTCATCATCCAAAAGTACTTTAATTTTGAAGGGAGGTACCACAAATTCTATTCATATCATTTCAAATTACTTCTGCACTTTACTGGTAAGACTTCCATTGATCTGCCTTTCTATTTGCATAGAATTTTGTCAAAAATGGCAGATAAGGTCCAAGCAAAGTCTGAGGGGAGTGAGACTTATTTATTTCATCATGGTTTAATGAAATTATTGGTCTTAGATGAACTTCAAAGGTTAGGTAGAAATTGGTCTTCATTCTTGTTTGTTAGTGGTTTTGAGATGGATGCTCTTACTCCCTCATGGACTCCTAAGCCTAGGAGAATTCCATCACCATTAGTAGCAAAACAGAGGGAATCATTGGTATCACATCCAAATGAACCTGCAAGAGCAGAAATAAGTAAACAAATTATGAAGGATAAAGAGCAAAGGCAAAGTCTTGATACACCAAATGTCACACCTGCAAAACAGAAGTCAAAGGTTGTCATACCTGCAAAACAGAAACAAATTGTTAGTAAACAAGGAACCAAAAGGATGACTAGGATTCAAACACTAGTTTTGGAAGATAAGACAGTGGTTGTAGAAGACAGAGCAGAAGCTAAGGGAAATATAGAGGATATTTTACATGCCATTGACATAGAGGAAACTCCTATTGTCCAAGCTGAGTTTATAGAGGAAGGTGGGCAGAAGTTAAAGAAGGCTAAATCTGCAAAGAAATTAGAGTTTGAGGGAGAATATGCAGGTTTCATGTTCCAAGCAAGAAATCCTATGAAAAGGCATGCTAGGAAGCTATTACAGAGCAGTAAATAAGTTCAACCACCCACTAATATAGCTCAGCCACCTCAAGAGGTTATTGACCTATCATCACCTCTAGAGAAAGATATAGATAACAAATCAAAGAAGGGAAAAGAGAAGGTGATGGAAAATACAGAGTTCCATCTCCTTGAAGAAAATTTGAAATTGGCTAATCATGAAATTTCTGTTATGAAAAGGGAAGCAAGGAAACACAATGTAGAGAAGACTCAATTTGAAAAGATGAAGGAAATTTGGGAAGAACATGTTGACATTGTCCTTAAGACTTTGGACAACACCCAGCAGCTCATTAAATGAACACTTCCAGCAAGGAAAGAGGCCAAACATGTTAGGAGGATGAAAACACAGTTGAAATCCACCAATAGACGGTTGAAAGACCAGGTTAAAGACCTTCAAGAGCAACTTGAACTGATTCATGAAGAGTTAGAGAAAAAAAGGCTTAAAATGACTGTGATTGAAGAGCCAATAGCTCAACCAATTGTAAATGAAGAAGAAATGCCTCAAGGAGAATAAGGTGAGTTGGCTTATGGTTGTTTAAGATTAATGACATTATTAGAGACAAAATTTTGGCACTAATAGGGTTCAATTTTCAAAATTACAAAAAAAAATCATTTTCAGCACTTTTCAGTAGTTTCGAAGGGTGCCTAGGCTTGAAGGGTAGAAAAATGCTACGAAACCACTGTAGCTGCTATTTTGAATTTTTGAACCAGTTTTGGATAAAATCAAGAGGCGGAATTGTTGTGGTAGATGTTTTCAATGATAATGAACACTATGCCAAAGGAAATAATCAATAATTTTAAGGATAAATGGCAGGTTTTGCAGCGCTATGAAAGTATGCTATGAAAATGCCTTACTTTCATAGTGTGCTATTTTCCAGCCTTTTTAGTAGGTTTTGGAACATATTGGGACATATGAAGACTATTGAAGGGTTAAATACCATGCCAAGAAATTATTCAGCACTCAAGGACCATGAATTGAAGAAAAACTTACAGCCAAAGTATTCGTGGAAGAAGAAGACCATTTTCCTAAAAAACAAGGTTTTGTTTCCTAGTTTTGAGGAGGTCAGTTAAGTGGTCATAAAGTGATGAATCCCATCATCTAAATTTGAACATGTGATAACACACTTGTCAAAGAATGTAATGGCTCTAGTAGATAAGGTTGTTAAAGGAAATAAGGAGTAGTTTGAGTCCTATTAGGAATAGGACTGTCAAGTAGGATAGGCGTATGTTTGTCATTAAGTTGATGTTTTATGGTTATGCGAGGTGTCATTACGCAAAAATTTGATGAATATAGCCAGAAGGCAGATCATCTCATGATGTAACATTTCTATTAAAGGTCATTGGGTCGAATTGGTCAAGGGTTGGAGATTTTTGGCTAAATTGCAGCTTATTGTAAATTAATTGTTTAAAAAATACAAAGATTTGTTACTTGACCAACCTGAGATTATGAATGAGCTTTTAGTGGTTTCCTATCTTATCTATACCTGTTATGTATCTCATTTGTGGTTTTATTTTATAATACTCAAAATTCATTCTTTCAATGCTCTAACTTCCTTTATAGATGAATTGACTATGTATTTTCTTGTTTCGTGTGTGTGTCTCCTACTGCTAAAAACTCTGACCTGCCTTAGCTTCCATGTCAAGTAAACTCACTGAATCATTGAATATGTTGACTCCATAAGCTCAATTTTTACCTACTGATATGATTTTCAACCTGCACTCATCATTAAGCAAGTTATTTCCTAAATAGAGTTAGCCATCTACATCTTTATTCAATATCATTAACCCTTGAGAGAGCCCTCTCAGACTGAGGAGGCTAAGCCTCAGTCAAAAGATTGATTTGAAACAGTTACATGAGATTGTCTAATTAGCAGCCTATCAGGTGCAATTTTGTGATAACACATCCAATGCACACATGATGGAGAGAGTGGGAATTAAATGCAGAGATCGTGGAGAACTTGGAGAGACAGTGTAGTCTTCATAGAGGCTAGTGGCCACAAGTGCAGCATAGTTATGAGGTGGGCCAGGGCTATGGAAGGATCAAAAAGCATATAAGGGAGATGAAGGCATCAATAGAAGGCAAGATTTGTATTATTATTTCTGATCTATTTATATCTAGATTTGTCATTTAACATTTCTATGCACGATTATGTTGTATAACTAAGTCTGTAGTGTTGTTTAACACATGAGTGTTTCCGAGTGGAAATCCCACCCTTATCCATGGGGGAATTTGAGTGCCCACTCTGGGAAGGTTATTCTGAGCTGCCATACATCATTAGGCATTCATGCCACATTCATCCACTCTCATATGCACATTCGTTCTAAGGAATAATGCATTCCTTCTTGAGGGTTTGAGAGTTGGTGTTTGTTTCTAGCATTTCAGCTAGGAAACCAGTGGAGGATTCATCCTTTCACCTTGTGCTTCATTTTTAGACTTTCAGGAGCAACATATTCATATCTGGAATTGAGGCCATCATTTCATACCTCCATGCAGTGATAGTCCCTTCAAGGGTTGCGCAGTCCAGTCCTGTAGATCTATTGGAGGAAGGAAGTTTCCAATATTTCAGCTGGAAATCCTATGAGGGATCATCTACTCAATTTGTTCTTACTATTTACATCATAGAAGAGCTACATTATAGCATCTAGCATCATGCTATTGAACCTACCTCTCTGACAGCACAGTTTCACTCAACTGTTGTGTATTCAACGACTGCATCTATTAGAGGAGGTTGGAGGAGACAGATCTTAAGATTTGGCTTGAGGATCTAAATGAGGGATCAGCCCTCTATGCATTGAGTTAGGTTTTATTCATTTCATCCATCATATCTTCAACTCATGCAGTAAATTTTCATCCCCAATATTCATAGTTGCAGGGCCTAAGAGGGTGATTTTCCAATATTGTCAGATCTGGAAAACCTTTCTGGGTTATCTTGGGTATTCATCATAGAGCCCAAATCTATATTTTCAGCATCATCAGAGCTCTAGAATTTCCAAATATACACTTCTATATTTTGCTGGCAGTTGCAGTCCTAACATTTGCAGCAGGGACAACGCAGTATTCCTTCTAGTGGTCTAGCAGTTACACAATCCCTCTTGTGGGATCATTTCAGGTCATTCTAGGCCATCCTTTGGCTTGAGTGCCTCATATTTTGAGCATTATTGTACTGTTTATCCACCTCCTATATAATAAAATGGCTCAGCTATTTTGTACATTTGTATGGTGTCTTTAGATTATTTGTTTACATTGATGCAGTTCTTATATTGTGTTTTTGTATTATTGCATTCTCCCTTTTGGGATATTACAATAATGGACTAATATGTGGAAGAGATAGCCTTTTCTCACATGGTCATTGTTTTAGTACTATATGTTTCTTTGATGAGCACTTGTTAAACTAGAAACAAAATTTTCTATGTTTGTTCAAGTAAGTAAAACATTATTTTGTTGTCTTAAATCTTAGCTAAATATATCCTTGACTATGTAATTGTGTGGTTATTTGCTAATTTCTTCATGATTCTTATCTATATTTTAGTTTTTAATTAGTTATAACAGTTTCATTTTTACATTTAGATAGTTGTTTTCTTAGAATTTTCATCTTGTTTCTTTGATAATCGTCCACTATCTTGTAACATCTTAGAAACCAAGCATGGTTATCTGGCCAGAATCTAGATGGATCTCTTAACATAAATAGTGTGAGGTCTAGTTGGGACCTCATACTAGAGATAACCCCTTGTAACTATTGTTGGATCATTTATTGTTGTCAAAAGCATGAACTTGATATTCAATATAATCAACCACTAAATTGGGTTATTGAAGGTATCACTTGGTTACACATGAGAGAGATGATCAACTTTCCACCCTTGGCCACATTTCATTATCGACTTCCTTTCTTACATGAAAAATCCCCTATTTTATTTAATGATCGAGCCCAAAACCTACATTGAAATTCCATCTCCAATGGCATCATGTCATCGGAATAATGCATCCCATAGAAGTCACATTGTTTCTTAGAGTACAAAATAACTATTATGGCGACATGTGGGATTTATGGGATATCAAATTTTCTCCCTATATTACAAATCATCACATCTATGATTTAGTTTTATTATTCCCATCTCTCAATTTTCTAGCTCATCCTCCACTTTTACAATTCTTCACTCTACTGATTTGTCCTACACTTCTCTATTTCTTCTCTTTGCTAAATTTCCCCTTCCCCTCTTGTTGTAATGATTTATACATCATTTCTCTCTATAATTTAGTGGATTCGCACTCATACCACTGGGACCAACACCACTATGTCGTACTCATGCCAAATCCACCTCCTTCAATGTTTCTTTCTCCTTCCATCAGGAGGATTCACCAACCTACTGTAAATGTTGAAGGATTTTGGGATATGACATCCAAAAGGAAAGATAATTTCTCCACTCCAAAGATATAAAAGCTTAGGAAGATCACTTCATCCCAGATGTGGGTTATAGTTGCACTTGGGACACAATTTTTTTCAAAATATTGGAATTATACTGCCATACAAAGTCCTTCATAGCACATGCCACTACAAGGAAAAGACCCTCTATCGAAGGTTATAAAGGAGGCTTTTAGTGTTATAAAATTAGCCAAAATTGTCAAAACACATTTGCTACAACATCCATTTACGGTTATGAAGGTTTTGGCGGAGCTTTTAATGGAATTTCAACACAACTAAAACAACTGGGCGGCCGGAGGTTATTATGGATTTTTTTTTCATCGATGTGCTACTAAGGTGTCAACGCATCAGTGCGTGTCATCTAGAAGGTGGCCCAGGGTAGTCGTAGGTGCATGCACAGGGTCGTCAAAGTATAAAACCGCATCGGGGCGTAGTTTTGGTGATACAACACATGTGTTTGTTCTAATTAGTCTTGGGATTTGTGTGGTGCCCATACGTCGAGTTATAGAAATGTATCGGTGCGTAGTATCAGAAAAATTCACCCATTGTTCTAATTAGTAATGGTATTTGTGCGGTGCCCATAGGTCGTACAAATGCCCCGTTGCATAGACTCACATAAACGCATCGATGTGTAGTATTACATAAACGCACAGAGATTTATAATTGGTATTGGTATTTGTGTGGTGCCTATAGGTCATAGAAACACACCGATGTGCTGTATCATAGAAATGCATCGGTGTATAGTAAGTGACACGCACCAGTGTTCATTTTGTATTTTTTAGAAACATCAACCCGTGAAAGTGCAATTATTGTGATTTTTTAAAATTCATTATTCATCAAAAGTCAACACATCTTATAACAGTATTCATATTAATTAAATTTTTCTTAATGCATCTGAATCTGATATTTGGATTAATTTGTTATATCATATCATAATTATTGTGATTTTTTAAAATTCATTATCCATCAAAAGACGACACATATCTTATAACAGTATTCATATGAATTAAATTTTTATTAGTGCATTTGAATGTGATGTTTGGATTAATTTGTTATATCATATCATCAAATTTCACGTCTCTTCATTATAATATTTAATCATCCATAAATTTAATCAGTGGTGTTACATTTCACAGTGACAATGGAGAACACAATAGAGTAAATTAAAACATATTTTATTATATATATATATGAATAAGACAATATTTTTCATACCAAATGGGACAGTTATCGGTATCCCTTTGTCTTTCAATTGGGACACTATATCCATGACATTAAACAAAATGTCTAATTTCACAAACAAATATTTGAAAAAATAAAATGCATTGCTTTGATATCCAAACATAGTGATCATCATTCTTCACTTGAACTATTGTCACTACTAGAGCTACTTCCATGACTTGGGGTATTTTCAAGAAATGTTTTGTTCACGATGTTGATTGTTTTCTCCTTCTTCACCTTCCATCTACAAACATAAAAATAAACTATAATGAGTGTAAATACATTGGTGAGAATATTGAAAATTTCAATATTAAATAATATACATCAATGTAAATCGAAAAGAAATGACGTACCATAGCAACAATTGACTCATGAATTATACACATTCTTTCAAAACCATGTAGTATGCAATCTTTTAACATTTCATCTGTTGGAATTGTTCCATACTTTGTTTCCTACAAGTTTTATACCCCATAACAAATCATATATTTAATATAAAATATTTTTCTGTTTTATTAATTATAGACGGAGCTAAGTAAAACAAGATCAATGGATCCTTACAAATTCCACAATTATTTTTTGATATGCCAACTTATACTCATAGCCCATATTTAACCCAATGTCAATCAATTCGTCTGATGGTTATTCTTTGTATGTTAGCACCTGTTTGAAGACATTCAATGATGCTTTTTATAAAACAACTTAAAAAATACAAAAATGAAATCTAGTTAAGTTGTTATAAGGAAGTAAAAATCACTCACAAACTTAGATATCAACCCTTTTCTTCCTTGTTGTCCTGTTTTATGTGCTGAATGGGTTCCATTTTGTTTTCTTTTCTGCGAGAAAATACTTGAAAATTAATATTTAATGCTAAATTATTTATTTATTATACCTAATGATTGAAAAATTCAATTATTACATATTACATTTGAAGCACATTGTTGTTGAGATGACTCCTCCTGCGATGCAATTTTGTCCATTTCTTTGACCATCTCCTTGTACACCTTTTTGGACATTCCTACTGGCATATTTTTGATATCAGCTCATTCATCTTTTGAAATTTTCATAATCTTCCTGAAAATGTAACATGACAATAAACTATTTAATTTTTATATTGATATATGAAAAGTAAATATAATAAAAGTGATATTTATAAATAATTCTAGACAAACATTTAAAGCAATATTACTTTTTCATTCCTTGTTTTTCACCGTTGTACGTTTTTTCTATTAAAAATCTGACATGTCTCATTGACCAATTCTCTGGAAACTCTTCCTGTAGTTTAGATAAAATTTAGTTCTTAGAATCATTGGATTGATTTTTGTATTGTAAGTGGAAAGAACGTTTATACATTTGTTCCACTAGATCCCTAAAACCTTTGTAAAAGTTTTTCCCCCTTTCATTAACATCCAGTACCACTCCAAATGAGCTAAGGGGCAATTCATTTTCATTTGCATGTTCTATTTTTTTTTCTTTTCTTAGAACAACATTCCTTTTCTGAGTTGTTGGTCCCTGTAGAACATTAAACAAATGTGAATTAATATATTGTTTGACACATGTTATCTAATAATTTGAAGTATATTATTAATGAAAATTAAAAAAAGAAACTCATATTAGATCGATAGTAATTTCTTTCTTTCACCTGATTCATCCTTTTGCAATTTTTCCATCAAGCTTTTACGCTCTTCTAGTCCTAGATTAGAAATAACCTTATTGAGCTTCGTCATTTTGTGGCTCTACATGATACACAATAAATAATACATATTAGTTAAACTTACATATAGTTCAAAAATAATATTTTTTGTAAAGAATTTACAAAGAACTTTCCTTTTTTGCTTTTCTTGATGTGTCATCAGTATTTTTGTTACTTGATCTCTTGTCAACCATTTCTTTGTCAATATGAAACCTGTGCCATATCATTCATTAATATATTTTATAAATAAATTGTCAAATTTTCAGGTAAAAAAAAATCTCAAGAAACCAGTGGGCCATTCATGATGTACACACCGACGTTGGTGCATAGTGGTCTTATAAACGCACTACAAAAATAGTATAACACACCGTACGATTCTCTGTGTTAACAAGGAGCACTGGTGTGTTACATGTTAACCACCGCACCAATTTACATAGAAAAAATATTAAAAATCGTCCAGTGTTAGTTTTTGTAGCATAAATGCCATACGCAAACAAGGGACAACCATACGGTGCTCTTTGTGAACTAGGAGACCCAGTGCGGTGCCTTATATGTTACATGGTGCACTGATTAACACAATAAAAAAAAAAATTGAAATAGCACGAGCGCAGTGCCATATTTTACATATGGAGCACTGGGATAATCCAGTGCATCGGTGCGCTAGGTTACACCTGGCGCACTGATAAAAACAAAATATTTTGTTTTTAAATTCACGCAAGGGCCAAGATGGATTGGGATCTGACTATGAAATTCGTCCCATGGGTTGGATGTCTTAGGCCTATATATAGCAATACAAACCCTATAAATATAAAATGAAATCGCTAATTCTAAAATCACAGAAATAGGCATAAGAAAGGGAAAAAACAAAAAGAATGTATTAGGGTAAAAATGGATTTTTTTTAATTTTTAATTTATTTATTTTCTGAAAATGAAAAAAAAATGAATTTTTTTTCTTACTGCGTAAAAAAAACTACACAAAATGTAAAAAAAACCAATAAAATTTAATCACGAGATATTTTCAAATTCTATGCTACATGGTTTGAATCACCAGAGGTTTGGAATTTTGATTGTCGGAATACTTCTGTTCGAACGTATTTTGCTGCTCCACAATGCTCTCATGCTCTGTTGCTCCAGGTATGTCTCCTAAAAATCTCTGGCTGATTTTTTTTGCAAAAATAGTGAAATAATGAAAAGTGTTTAGTATTTAAAGAATTTTTTTATGAAATTAGATTTTCGAAAATATTTTTTCGCCCATTTTTCAATTTACCGCTTTTTTTTTCACTTAAATAAAATAGAGTTGCACTTTTAAATTAGCGGTTATTCGTCGACGTTGCGTCATTTAATATCACCGCACCAATGAGTTTGTTTATATCACGGCACCGGTGCACAGTAACGAAAACGCACCGGTGTGGTGATCTGTACATTAGCAATGATAATAAGAATTCCATTTTTAAGGCACCGAAATTACTTTTAGGTGTGTGCGCTAAATTTTATTGTTGATTTTGCTCATATGCAGGGAGAAAATATCATAATTATATCGAATGGACAATTCTTAAAAATCCAGCTCGTTCCATAATATTTTTCAAAGTACATCGCGGATTTATCCCTATCCATCTCGAGACAGAATATTTACTTCATATTTTATTTATATTTTCATTATCTAATTGAATTTATGTTTTTTATCCATGTCAATCATGCACAACTTAATTAAATTTATAATGTATAAAAATTTGCAGGTTCATGCAGATTCAGAATCGAGCTCAGATGCACAAAATATTATAATATCTCCAAAACGTCGGAAGCTCTTATCAGGAGCAGCATACCGCAAGGCGCATTTGGTAGATGAAAATGGACAGCCACTTCACCCTGCCAATTGTAACAATATTGCATCTTCTAACCACAATCCTGGGACAATTATGGTAATAATTATAATTTTTTGGTATATTGATTAATGTAATTATTTCAACGTCAAACAATTCAATCATGCAATATTGTCAACATGGTTAATAACTAATATCATATATTTTGTATTAATCATGTTCAAATTTTTTTTTTAAATTATTAGGATTATAGTGATGATGAGTGACCTACCTACCATCTTCTGTTGTACCCCACGACAATGTCAAATCGAGAGAAGATTGAATTTGTAGAAAAAATTGCAGATGAACGATACCAAGAATGGTTGAATCAACCACCAATTCAATTCTCGCTTAGTCCAGATTCACCAATTAGGAATGACTACAACAATAGTAGTTCTTCAAAAGCTGGCAGTGGAGGCAATCAAATAGAGGTTTGTATGGATGATTACTTAAGGGATATGACTACCATGGAGACAATATTGTTAGATGCATTCCAAAACAATGATCAACTAGGGGATGGTGCTCATATCGCTGACACCTTTTTCGAAAGCCTTAAATTTGCTTCCACCACCCCTCTCTTTGGACCTAGCGGTTAGTCAAAGTCTATCCAATTGGGGAAAACGATGTTACTGTACAACTTGAAAGTAAATTTTGGCTTTTCGAATGCATGTTTCTCAGAAATTTTGAGGTGAGTTACCATAAAGTCCTCCCTTATATAAATTTGAGAAATATAATCAGTACAGTACAATGAACATTACAAATGGTAAATTTTATGAAAATTAATAATTATATCAGCATTAATGTACATTTAATAATATATTTTTCCATGATCACCAACTAGGGGTTATTCAAAGATAAGGTTCTTCCAAGTGATAATGTCTTGGTCGGTAGCTGCGAAGAGGCAAAGAAATTGTTGAAAATGTTGGGTGTTGAGTACATATCATATCATGCATGTCCAAATGATTGTATTCTATATAGAGGAGAATATGCAGACAAAGAGAGATGTCCGAAATGTGGGCATGATAGGTATGATAAATAAAAAAAGAAGGGTAAATCACGTATTGGTCCTCCTTTTAAGATATTGAGGCACATGCTTATAATCCCAAGGATTCAAAGGCTCTTTTGTTGCAAAGAATTAGCTATGTTGCAGGGATGGCATGCCTCACACAGAAGTGAGTAACTGGGAGTTATGTGAATCCCAACCAATTCAATAGCCATGAAGCATATAGAGGATATATGGCCAAAAAAATTCAAGGATGAAGTACAAAGTCTACGGCTCAGCATAGCCATGGATGGCGTCAACCCATATTCCCTCCAGAACACCAACTATTCTGTTTGTCCTATAGTAGTGATCAATAAAAATATCCCCCCATGGTTGTCCGTGAAGAATGAACATCTTATGTTGGCTCTCATAGTCCCTGGTAGAAGACAAGTGAAGAATATGGATGTCTACTTACAACCACTAGTAGATGAATTGAAGGAATTATGGGATGGTATAAATGTATACGATGTATCAAGACCCATCGCCTAAGAGAGGAGTTTTATGTTGTATGGCATATGTGCTTACACAACACATGATTATTCCAGGCTTAGGATTTTTCTCTGGTAAATTACATGTTTAATTTATTGGTTTGTTTATATATGTAACAATATTCTTTTACATATTAGTTATTTAATTCTTTGTAATTGCTCTAATATTCATGATATTCTTTAATGTTCCATGCGTATTAATTGTATACAATAATATCATAGGTTTTGTAACAAAAGGATATTTTGGATGTAAATGTTGTGGACCTCCTCTGAAAGCTAGATGGTCGAAGGACCTACGAAAGCTAGTGTATGATTGCTCTAAGGTATTCCTCCCAGAATAACACCCTTACAAAAGAGCAACATCTTCTTTCAATGGTAAATGAGAGAGAACCCAAAGGCCTCCAATAACGACACCAGTTGAATGCCTTAGAGCATATGAGAGAGAGAAGGAGAAGGAGTTCATATAAATGTTCGATTCAAATGGGGAGCCTATGTTTGGTGATCCATAATTCTTCGACACCTATGATGAGAAATTTTCCATTGGGATGAAAAGGAAATATATCTTTTATAACCTCCCATATTGGGAGCATCTTAAGATTACCCACTTATTAGATCCCAAGCATATATTTAAAAATGTTTCATCTTCTTTATGTAGAAATTTGAATAACTGATATATTATTCACCGAGATTCTCCTGATCACACACTATTTTAGCTTCATGCACAATACAGAATCTCTTCTACCATTGATCATCACATGCGGAAATAAAATCAATTGCATGCATACATTAAAACCATAAACAATCACACATATGAATACAATATTTAATGGGAAAGCTTAAAGCTGAAAACCCCAACTATCTGTATATTATATGTCATGGAGATCATGTAACAATCATAGTACAAAATCTCCTCACAAGCTCTCATGCACACCCTCAATTGCTACACACTATCAAGCTAGATCTAGTAAAACACATGCTCCAATCTTTTTCCACTTGATAGCCAGCCTCTATTGCGTGATTAATGCTATGGGATGGATTCATTAAATAGATAAACCACCTGTCTTGAACTGCGCAATCCTCATGGGCTACTCCACCTATCTTTGTGTTGCAAATAGCAACAGTATAGTCACAACTGATAGTTAACCTGCTCTTTCACCTATTTCTGCACTGGTCTCCACTGAAACTGTCCATGCACTGAAGTTAAGTAATGTATTCTTTAGTTGATTTATGAGTTAATAATTAGTGAATTAATTAATAATTAATTCACACCACTCTCACTAGTGTATCAATCAGTTAGACTAGATACAACTAGCTCAACTATGTTTAACTGAGTTAAACTGAATACAACTCCACTAACTTCCTCAATCGACTCCACCAAACTCTGTCACATGAGTTCTAACTAAAGTCCTCCATGCAATAGCTCCAGTAAACCCTCAGCAATAGCGTAATTCCTTCTGTCAGCTGCTGTGCCACATTTGTGCACTTAACTGAAGTGCTTCAAGAGAATAAGATAATATTTAGAGTCCAAGTATTATTAAGAGCTAATAATATTCGACATATCTATTTTTAGACTAGCAATCTGAAAATAGACTCCGCCCAATATGTCTAAAAGTATAAGTCCATATATTTTTCCAACTTGACCAACCATCCAAAAATAGCATCCTACAACTCATAGAATATGATCCATATGTCTAAAAATAGACTTTGCGCCAGAAATAACCTACAGGCCCACTTAGTGAAGGCGACTTCTTTCCACTAAGCTCATCATCTTGTTGCAATCTCAACACTCCCTCTCAACAATACAAGGATTATCTGAAACCCCTATCCTGCCCCTGTGGTATTCAAATTTGCTCCTGGTGAGCGCCTTTGTCAAGATATCAACATCCTGATCCTCCGTGGGAATGTATGAAAGTAACATGCCCTTAAATTGCACACAATCTCTGATATGATGATACCAGATGTCAATGTGTTTAGATATATCATGAAATACTGGATTAACCAAGAGTTTGATGCAACTCTGATTATCACAATAAATCACAGTAGGCTTTAAGTGTGAACTGAAAAACTCTACCAGGATCTTCCTCATCCATATAGCCTCGCATGAAGCCAAACTCGCTGCCATATACTCGACCTCTGCTGAACTGAGTGCCACGGATCTCTACTTCCTGCTGTACCAAGAAACTGTTGTCGACTCGATACTGAAAATCCCTCTAGATGTGCTCTTTCTGTCTGTTGGGCTCCCTGACCAATCTGCATCTGTGAAGCAACATAGCCTCACCTCATCCGACTGTCTGCACCATAATCCATATCTCGATGTGCCTCTGAGATATCTCAATACATGCTTTCCTACCTTCCAGAAGAGCTTGGTAGGCTTAACTATAGCTTGTGAAAGATGGTTAACAACATAGCATATGTTGGGTCGTGTATTGACTAGATACATAAGCGACCCCACCAATTGTCGATAAAAATTAGCATCCACTACCTTCGCCGAAGCAGCATCCTCCTTCCTCCAACCACCAGGAAGAGGAGTATCAACATGCTTGCAGCCATGCATGTTGAACTTCTCCAGTATCTCTCGGGCATACTTACCCCGAGAAACAAACAGTCCACCACTGCGCTGCCAAATTTCCAATCCCAGGAAATAATGAAGGAGGCCCAAGTCCTTCATCTCAAACTCTTTTGCAAGATCCTCCTTGCATGAGAAGAGTATCATCAGCTCATCACTCCGTCAAAATCAAATCATCTACATAAAGTACAATGATCAGCAACTTACCCTCCACCACAACTGGGTATAGGTTTCAGGTTAGGATCCGCCTACTCTTGGAGAATCCAAGTCCTAAGGAAATAACCGTTCATCCGTGTACCAAGCACGAGGTGCTTGTTTCAACTCCATACAACGCTCTCTTGAGCTCCACAAATGCGACTCGCCGTTGAAGATCTCAAAACCTTCGGGCTGCTATATGTACTCCTCTCCTCAATCACTCCCATTAAGGAACGTGCTCACATCCATCGAATGAATGTGCCACCCCACCGCGCCCGAGAGAGCAAGAGTCGTTCGTATGGAAGAATACCTTGTGACAGTGCAAAGGTCCCCTCATAATCGATCCTCTATCCGTGAGAAGCCTTGGGCAAATGTGGGTCCCGTCTTGTACTTCTCCACACCCGCGCCCACCGCTTCACTTTGTAGATCCATCTCGAACCCACCACTGATTTCCCTTCCGGCCTTGGGACAATCTCCTATGCACTGTTTCTGACAATCGGATCATACTCTTCCACCATGGCATCTACCCATGCGGGATCCTCCACATTTTCCTCAAAATAGGATGGATCTGTCACGATACATTGACTCATGAGAGCCATGTATCCAATGTACCGATCAGGTGACTGTCTCTGTCTGCGCTGTGATGTAGGTGCTCCCACAACCTTCTCTGCATCTTTAGCCAGTCGCTCAGCTTCTGTAGTGTGCTTCCACCCTCTGATGGTTGGCGCTGCATGAGTGGTCTCTTCCACTCCATGAACCTCATCTTGTGGCTGATCCACATCCCGAGACTCATCCTTAGGAACTAATAGCTCCTCATCTGCATGCAAGTGTGGCTCCCTCTCAAGCGAACACTTCATGGCTTTCTCCTCCTGAAATTTGATATCCCGTCGCACAATAGTCTTGCGACTGTCTAGAAAATACACACGATAGTTGTGGGGTGTATCAGTGTACCCCACAAATATCCCAACCTTTGCAGTCGGCTCCAGCTTCTTCCTGGCATCCTTCATCACATGAATGTAAATAGGTGAACCAAAAATCCTCAAATGGGAAATATCAGGCTTCTTACCAGAAAACGCCTCCTCGAGTGTACTCATGCCAAGTATCTTGTGAGGACGACGGTTCTGCACATATACTACAGTATTGCATGCCTCCGCCCACAAGTGAATGGGTAAGCCCTGATCATGCAACATCGCCCGTGCAGCACCCATGATCGTTATGTTCTTCCGCTCAGCAACCCCATTCTGCTGTGGGTTATGAGGTTCTACGAGCTCTCTTCGAATTCCTTCTGCGCTGCAAAAGTCCTTGAATTCACCAGAGATGAATTCACCACCATTGTCGCTCCTAAGAGCCTTCACCTGCTTCCTCGATTCTTTCTCAACCAATGCCTTGAACTCACAGAACTTTGAGTATGTCTCTCTCTTCTTTTGCATGAAGAAGATCCAGCACTTATGAGAAAAATCATCAACAAATATCACATAATACCTGTGCTTTGCTGTCAAAGCTACTGAGAAAGTTCCACACACGTCTGTGTGAATTATCTCAAGGATCCTCGTGGCGCGACTATCCTTCTCGTGAAAGGTGGCTTTCACAAATTTTCCCAAGGTACATCCCTTGCACTGATCTGACTACGCAAGAGTGCCTTTAGGAAGCCCAGTAGAAATCTGCTGCAGTATCTTCAAAGCTCCATGGTGAAGGTGGCCCAATCTTTGGTGCCACAAATCGCCATCATCCCGGCTCACCACTCCTTCTGCCTTGCCTGCCATTGCTACGCAACCATCTACCTGCAATTGATAAAGGTTCTTAACTCGAACCCCTATCCTCCAGGTCTCACCAGTTGCCTTACTGCGCAGGAAAGCCTTTCCCTCGCTAAAGACAACATCATATCCCTTTTCTTCTAACATCGCCACAGAGATAAGATTCTTCTTCAATCCTGGAACATGCATCACTTACTTCAATATGAAGGGTTTAACAGACTCCCTCTCAAAGGAAATGGTACTGATATTGGTTGCACTGTATCTACCATCATCACCCATCTCGATGTGCACTCCAAGATCTTTCTCATCCAGATCAGTAAACAAATCTCAATCTCCTGTCATGTGAAAAGACGCACCACTATCAAGAAACCACACTGAACCCGTCACACTTGAAACCAAGCATGCGATAAGTGAAAAATATAGCTCAAACTACGAGGCTAAGGCCTCTCCAGCTGCAGTCCCAGCAGCCTACTTATTTTTCTTCTTCTATGGAAAATTAGTGGCATAATGTCTGTGTTGGTGACAGTCAAAGCACTTCACCTTGGACATGTCCTGCTTCTTGCCTTTCGCACTGGAATGAGAATATTTCTTGCTCTTCCCCTTCTTTGATTTGGCAGCCAAAGCGCAATTCTCTTCATCAGAGTTCTTTGATGAAGATCCATCCCTGGTACTCCGACTTATCTCCTCCTGCACAAGATCCGACCAAAGTCGCTCCCATCCTGGAAATTTCTACCGACCATTGACAGAGTCCTGATAGGAGTGCCAAATCTTCGAAAGCCCTAGGAGAGCCAAGCTCACCAAGTCCTCATCATCAACAGTCACCCCCACACTTCCTAGCTCATCCCTGCATTGGATGAACTTCGTGAGGTACTTGGGCATACTGTCGCCTTTCTCCATCTTTATGTTCCTGAGTTTGTCCTTGAGCGCCAACTTCCTCTGGTCGCTCTTACTTTGGAATAAATCTGTCAAAGCTTTCCACATCAAGATGGAGAAGCCTTACCATGAAGGCTGGACACTATGTGATCCTTCACACCCTCCAACAGAATCCTTCAACTCGTTGCTATCTTCTTTTGCCATGCGTCAAGTACGGCAACATCAGTAAAAGTAGGCTTTGGGACTTCAGCATCTATGAACTCCTTCAACCCATTGTCATATAGCACCACTTCCATCTTGTCCTTCCATGCAATATAATTCGAGCTGCCCTCAAGGGAATACTCCAATCACAATCCGTTTAAATACATCTCAACTTCGACACCAATAAAAGACTGCTGCAAATTCGAATTCCACCAGCACAAAACTCAACCGCTTCAATGTTTTGCAATTGCTCCAATGATCAATAACGCTCTGATACCATGTAGAAATTTGAATAACTGATATATTATTCACCTAGATTCTCCTGATCACACACTATTTTAGCTTCATGCACAATACAAAATCTCTTCTACCATTGATCATCACATGCGGAAATAAAATCAATTGCATGCATACATTAAAACCACAAACAATCACACATATGAACATAGTATTTAATGGGAAAGCTTAAACCTGAAAACCCAAACTATCTGTATATTATATGTCATGGAGATCATGTAACAATAATAGTACAAAATCTCCTCACAAGATCTCATGCACACCCTCAATTGCTACACACTATCAAGCTAGATCTAGCAAAACACATGCTCCAATCTTTTGCCACTTGATAGCCAGCCTCTATTGCGTGATTAATGCTATGGGATGGCTTCATTAAATAGATAAACCACCTGGCTTGAACTGCGCAATCCTCATGGGCTACTCCACCTATCTGTGTGTTGCAAATAGCAACAGTATAGTCACAACTGATAGTTAACCTGCTCTTTCACCTATTTCTGCATTGGTCTCCACTGAAACTGTCCATGCACTGAAGTTAACTGATGTATTCTTTAGTTGATTAATGAGTTTATAATTAGTGAATTAATTAATAATTAATTCACACCACTCTCACTAATTGTATCAATCAGTTAAACTAGATACAAATAGCTCAACTATGCTTAGATTAGTTAAACTGAACACAACTCCATTAACTTCCTCAATCAACTCCACCAAACTCTGTCACATGAGTTCTAACTGAAGTATCCATGCAATAGGTCCACTTAACCCTCAGGAATAGCATAATTACTTCTGTCAGCTCCTGTGTCACATCTGTGCACTTAACTGAAGTGCTCCAAGAGAATAAGATAATGTTTATAGTCCAAATATTATTAAGAGCTAATAATATTCGACATATCTATTTTTAGACTGGCAATCTAAAAATATATTCCGCCCAATATGTCTAAAAATAGAAGTCCATCTATTTTTCCAACTTGACCAACTATCCACAAATAGCATCCTGCAATTCATGGAATATGATCAACATGTCTAAAAATAGACATAGTCTAAAAATAGACTTTGCGCCAAAAATATCCTGCGAGCCCACTTAGTGAAGGCGATTCCTTTCCACTAAGCTCATCATCTTGTTGCAATCTCAACAATTTATGGAGGAGCATATCATCGAAACAAAGTGACACATTGGCTGTTAGGAAAGATCTTATTACTTCAAAACTAAAAAGAAACATTGACCAAGACGATTAGAAAGTACAGGATCCGAGGCAGGCGTTGGTCCCTCTAATTCATGATATTTCAAAGAAGGTGATGTCCCATGGATTTTAAAAAAATATGATATTTCTTTGGTAAAGGAAGTTATAATGGGTGTGAGGGTGTCATCTTCATACGAGTATTCACTATGGCGTTGCTTCACCGTGAATGACCCTTTTTCGAGGTTGAAATTGCATGACCGTTTTAATCTTCTAAGAGTATGTATAATGTCAAAAGCATGATTTTATTATTTTTTATATTAATAAAATTTATCCCATGCAGGGATCATAAAACATAACTAATTTTTTATATTATTGCATGTGTTTATAACTTTACAGTGTTATTATCCTTTGTTCGTGCGTGGGTGTGTGAAACATGAATTCCCTCAAGACCTCAGACGTGCCATATCTAAATTATTTGCATTTATATGTTGGATCATGTCAAAGGAGATTCATGTGGCTAGCATTCCACGGTGGCTTCAAGAAATAGTTCAGATTGTTTGTATGTTTGAGAAGGAACTGCCGACAAGTTTCATGGACTTGCAGGTTCATCTTCTAATCCACCTAGTAGATGAGGTTGAATTAGTTGGGGTGGTTTCTTGTCATTGGATGTTCTTCTTAGAGAGGTAAATGAATAAATTGAAATTTTTTGTTCGAAAAAGGGAAAAACCCAAGGGGTCTATGGTAGAGGGGTACATATCGTATAAGTATTTCTATTATGCAAGTGAGTACATCAAGCAGATTGACAGCATACTAGGTGTGGTGATTTGGGACGATGAAAGGGATGAAGAAAAAAGAGATGGGGAGTTCCTCCAAACAAGTGGAAAAAAGCGCTTGATAAAGAGTAAGTGACTTATAATTTTTCATATTTACACAAAGTAAATATTCATGTCGAACTTCGATATAATGTATATTTGATCTCTATGCACTATATAATTTCGGTTTGATTTCATTAGTGAATGTAGAAATTGAAGCAATCAATAAATTCATTATTTACAATTCTTAAGCGACACAACCGTGGGCCGCATTGTACGAACAAAAGAGGATGAAATGGGATAGTGACGGGAAAGAATTCAAATGGTTGAATGGTAGAAGTGTGCCCTATCACGATCATTTGAAAGAAAATATGCCAAAAATATGCCCCAACAGTTGGGTTAATGAAGTCAGAGATAAATACAGTGTAACCGGTTGTTACCTTCGTGCTGAAGAGGATGCACTAAATGTAGGGATTGGGTGCAAAAACTTGGTAATAATCTATTTAATTTATATGTACATTTGAAACTTATAAGACATCTATATTCATATTTTAACTGCTAGGTTATTATAAGACACATGACACTATGATTTTTTTAACTTTTTTATAATAGGCGCATTTGTTCCCATCTATGTGGGCATATGGACACCATTTTCGCACAGAAAATGCTAATGCTAGAAACATCACACGAGACTGTGGAGTGGAAGTCGAGTTCGATTAATCTAGTCAATCTACCACTGTGATCGAAACCTAGTACAAGGGACGTTAGGTTACATTGGAAAGATACAAGAGATAATTAAAATGGATTTCTCTTCTTTCCAATGTGTTATTTGTAGGTGCAAGTGGTGGAACACCTTTGATCAGAATAATGTAAATAAAGATCATGATAGTAGGTTGATATGTATCAACTCTAGAAAGATGTCGGACGAAGTTATGAAGCCCTATGTTTTCCCCAAACACTGCAACCAAGTGTTTTTTTACCTAGATGCTTTGGATAGGGATTGGTGGTTTGTATTGAGACATGACCCTAGATCAAAACATATTTTTGAGAACAATAGTGTTATCATGCCATGCGAGCTGGAAGGTAATGAGGGTGATCATGAGAACCGAGGGTGATATGGTACATGTGTTATTTGATCATCAATATTTATACTTTTTAAGATGGTTTTTTCGAAACATTATAATACATATTTTGAAATAATTGGTAACTTACATTGTGTTAATGTTAAAATCAATATTTCACTTGATAATTTGCAATTATGTTGATCTCAAAAACAATGGTGTACTATATAAAGTTCTTTTCTCTGTATGTAAGATCATAATAAACTAATGATAATTCTAAAACACATGAATTTATTTGCATTATTTTCTAAACTTTATTATCTTACAATAATTCATATTATTCTAGATTTATTATTTTAAAATTATTTAAAATTTTACAAATTTACAAATTTACAAATTTTAACAAAATAATTTCACATTAATACAATTAAAATTTTACAAATATTTTACATACAATTAGAATTACAATTTTACAATTTCACATACAATTACAATTTTAGAATTTTACATACAATTACAATCATTTCACAGTAATACAATTAAAATTTTACAAATATTTTACATAGAATTAGAATTAGAATTTTACAATTTCACATACGATCACAATTACAATTTTAGAATTTTCAATAAATACAATTACAATTTTACAAATTTAAAATTTACAATTACAATTACAATTTTAAAAATTTACATATATACCATTACAATTACAATTTTACAATTTTACATACAATCACAATTTTATAATTTTACATACAATTAGAATTACGATTACGTCATTTTTAAAATTTTACATATATACAATTACAATTAAAATTTTACAAATATTTTACATATAACAATTATAATTATAATTACAATTAATACAAATACAATTACAATTTTAGAATTTACATACAATTAGAATTACAAATATTACAATTTTACAATACCATGATCATTTAATATTAAATTAATTAATAAACATCACAATCATGATAACCATTGTACAAACATCATATTTGACCAAAAAACACATTCAAATTCACTAACATCATCGTGATCATGATCATCTAACAAAACATAATTAGCATTATATAACATCAGCACAACACAAACATCAAATATACATCTCATGTGAAATAACTGCTATCACATACACATCTATCTGCAAGTTGCTTATTAAATGATCATATCTAACATGACCTAACAATATACATCGTAAGTATATATATGTAAATTGCATTATAGTGCAATATAGACACTAAATCGTGTTATATATATATATATATATATATATATATATATATATATATATATATATATATATATATATATATATATATATATATATATATATATATATATATATATACATATATATATATATACATACATATATATATATATATACATACATATATATATATATACATACATATATATATATATATATATATATATATATATATATATATATATACATATATATATATATACATACATATATATACATACATATATATATATATACATACATATATATATATATATACATACATATATATATATATATATATATATATATATATATATATATATACAATGTCAAAAACACACCATTGTAATGTAAATGTCATCTATCAGCTGGTGGTACATCATCAATAACAGTACTAGTCGAGGACTGCTCAGTCAATGGTGTAGCCTCGACAACCTTAGTTGATACATATTGATCATCACGTGCCTGTTGATCTGTTACTAGTGCCTCACGCTGATCAGGATCAACTGTTAGCTGCTCATCATGATGATTGGACATGGTCGATGGTCTAGCCTGCTCTCCATGATGATTATTGCTCGATGCTAGTGGAGGCTTCTCATCTGGTGCAGCGCGAGGTGAACAATGATCACTCCCCTTATCATGATCATCAAATTATAAGTCAGCGTTGCTCGCGGAATTTCAATCACATGTTGTTTCTCGACCATGCCTATAACGTGTAAGGGTCCTCCTTAGCCGCTTAACTAAGGTCGTAGCTCCTACGACATGCCGCATCAGGCTGTACATGTCACGCGACATGCCTCTCCACATATGTACTAGCCTACCATCGACATGTATGTCTCTCATAATAGTGGGCCTAACTCCCGCCTCAACAATAAATGCACAAATTTTTTCGCCCAACTCCATCCTCAATCTGTTATCAATCATACTACGTCTAGCAAAAGGAAGTATCGACGCACCAGTAGGAGAAAGTCTCTCTGCACCATCCTCCTTATGATCCTCGACATCTGGCATATCCTGATTGTCATCAGGATCCACACCTGGATCATGTGGTGGTGTTGGCATGTCCTCGCCATCAAAAGACCCAATGTCTACAAAATATATACAAGTACAAAACAATAATTATACAATTTCACTACACAATTTAATAAAAACAAGTTAAAGAACATCTTAGAATAATTTTAAATAAAATAGTAATATTACCTCTATCATCCAGCGGCTCATCATCTATGAAGAGGATGTTGGCACACCCTCGCCAATCCAAACCAGCATAAGGACAAGGGACCATAATGAAGGGATGTTGATTAACACTGGCTAGCAACTAGAGTGCATCATGTGATATCCTCGCGGAAAACTCAATCTCACCCCTCTTGGGAATCATCTGTCCCCACATGTTCATCCATGCCTCCAACATCAGCCTACGAGGCTTCCGAACAAAAGTAGGCCTCGTCTCTGGAAACCTCTCAAAAAATAGGCAAAAAATCTCTGAAGCAAAAGTGAAGTTGACCCTCCCTTGTGCATGAGCACGACATCTATCTAAGGCTGTATATAACTACTGTAAAAAAATGGCAGAACACCTGACAATTCATGGTTCCTGTACTAAAGAATCAACATAATATAGAAGCAGGAAACTAATGCGTTGCCCGTCACTAGTGTTGTGTGAAATGGTCGAAATCAAAAGTGAGAGGCACTTCACCTCCTCACTACCAAATGAAGCAATACGTAACTGACCTCTGGAGACCTGAAAATCTAAAGGAGACAATATATATGTGCTAATGTATCTCTGGGTGTACACCAACTGACTCCCTATTGTATAGCCAACTGGAACCTCTGGGAATGAGGGAAAATCCACCCCTCTCCTCGATAGCCCTGTAATGAAATATATTTCCTCCTCGGTGGGTGTGTACCACTGGTTAGGACCAACCCAAAAAGCCTATCGGTGGGCATTCCACCTGTGGATAAGATGTCTCAAAATGACACCGTGGCCCTTTAGGGAATTAGCCTCCTCGTACAACTTGAGGAGGCCTACCTACCTTAGGAGACCCTGGGTAGCTGCTATAATAGGGCGAGGGTACGCATCTCTCTCCCTCTCTCATGCCTTCCACATGCGAACCATGTTATACTGGTCTGCCTGTTGTTGTTGTTGTTCCCTCTCTTATCTCATTTCACGTCTTTGAATGATTGACATATTAAATACAATTTTTTTATCAAATGATACATATATTTAGGAATATACATATATAATTTTTTTTGAAAAAAAAAACAGTCGGTGCACCACAAAAAACAGGCATGTACCAGTACTAGTGCGTCTTTTTTTTTTGCGCACCGACAGTGGTGCACCAAAAAATATTTAGCACACTGGTGGCGGTGCACCTGAAAATTTTTAGTGCATCGTTGACTATGGACAGTGTCGGGAGTGTGATATGCCGACTAAACTCTATTCCCGAGGGCATATAGTTTAGTCATCGCACCGACCTCCTAACATAATTACATAGTCAACGTTGCGGTCTTTTACCAAGCCGCACTGTTGACACTGTCGAAATTTGGAATGCGGTGCACCAACAAAAATACCTGCCTCGGGGTGGATATTTAAGTTAATGCACTACATTGTCGCTATTCCACATGGTAAACGGTGTGACCAGGTAACCGACTACACCGTATTTTTTTTAAAATTTTAAAATAACACGGTGCACCTTTTGGTACCGCCTCGGAACCGGTGTGGATACCATTAGCACCAGTTGCAGTGTGGCCTGTAAATTTATAGGCAACACCGCGAATCAGTGCGAGCTAAATGGCTCAAGCACACCGCGCGACAATTTTTTTTCTTTTAAATGGTTAATGTTAGCCTATTTCATAAAGGCAATTATAAATCCAAAAATACATAAATTGAATAATGTAAAGTTAAGATAAATATATTTATTAAATTAGAATATTTAATAAATATTAGAGATATTTAGAAATAGAATTTTTTTAATAAAAATTAGGACTCTAGAAAAGAGTCGTTCTCTACGCTCTAAGTTAGGAGTGAAGTTAGTAGAGTGGTTAGAAACTCATTTATTGTAAATGGGCACTTGTTGATTTTCCAAGTGATCCATAACTAGATTAAGTTAGAACATAGAGCTTATAAATAGGATTGTTTCCTATTTCATTGTGTAATGTGAGTGTAGTGTGAGAATGAGAGTTTACGTCTGTAAACTCCTGCAATTTGCTATGTAATATTTTTCCATTATCAATAAAGTAATGTGTCTGAGGACACTTCTGCATCTACATGTGGTATCAGAGCCACGGTAGTGAGAGCTCAAACTTCAGTGCTGTGTTGTGAATGTGAAGAAATAGTGAGAGCTGGATGTGAAACAAAGCTTGCATGCTTGGAGCACGTGATCTGGAGCTGATGATTTAGTGCAGAGATATTTTTATTATGTGTGTTCCTTATTTCTTTTTTCCGTTCTTTTTTGCCGCAATCCAACTATGTCAAATTATGCCAGAATTATGCACTGTATAATTTTGGCTCTGTCCACGCCCTGTTGATATAGCGCTGTATAATTCTGTACCTGCATCGATTTATAATCGACTTCCTCTGCCCCTGCAACGATTTTGTGAAAGAGCGATTGTGAAAGAGCATTTATGTATCAAATGAATCAAAGTCTTGTATTTCATCTCATATATGTTGAAGCCCATCATATTCATTAGCATGTGGTCGTATTGCATCTAGGTCTGGCAGAAAAAAGTTACATTTCATACCCAATTCATGTCTGTATGTCAATACAGCTCCCATAGCTTCGGTCATATTAGAACTATAGACCTTAGATTTCTCCTTTTTAGCTTCATCAAGGTTGCTTGTTTCCACATTGGTACTGGAAGATGCCTCGATGCCAAGTCCTACAGCACCACTTTTCTCGAGATGAAATTGTACAACATGCACATTCCCCTTTTTTGATGGCAGCAATAAACTCTCCACCATAGTTGCAAGTAGCTGGAACCCAATCTTTATTAGCATCTGAGTAAATTGCTCGGTACGAATGGAAAAATAAACTTGATGGCCTTTGGCGCCTTCTAGAATCACAGATGATTGCTAGAACTGCAATGCACTCCAGCCCATATGGGGTACCCTAAGCCCATTTGAAGAATCAAAATGGCCAACCACCCCAGGTATCATACGGAGACCTTCAACAGGTCCATTTTCCTCACTGTAGTCAAAAAGTATTTGTAGACCAAGATAGATGCCTAAAAAGGGATGATCATTTTTGATATACTCTTGCAAGGCTTTAGCCATCCCAGTTTTATTTAGCATGTCCATTGCAGATGCAAAAGCCCCAACTCCAGGAAAGACAAGGCGATTTTCTTTGAGGATATCTTCTGGTTCATTTACGTCATAGATTTGGAAGCTGAGGACGCAGATTGCATTCCTCACACTCCTGACATTCCCAGCCCCGTAATCCAAAAGCGTGACCACGTTGTCCCCATTACTGGATTTGCACCGTACATTGAACCTTGTTGGGCGTGATGATGGCTGGGGACGGGATAAACATAGATTGAACTGAAGAAGATGTGAACCCCCTGCAGCTCCTGTAATGTTAATTGCCTCCATTCCCTTGCACTGCTAGATTATGACTCTGCTGGAGTTTTATCTTACATCTGTCCTACGCTCTTCAACACCTCTTACAGTCTCTTCGCATGTTCTATTCCCGTGCCCTGCTAGAATGCTAGCGCAATTTGGTTACCCATGACCTGAATGAAATGTTGCATAAGTCCAACAATAAACTTGCAATGTTACAGCCTAAAAAAAAAAAAACTGGTACTGAATAGTGGTACTACTGCTACAAGCAAGATCTAATATTATTTGGGCTTGTGTTTTTATATTCCAAATTAAATATTTGCCAAATAAGTTGAAAGATGAGAGAATTTTGAAGATTACATTAACAGTGCTTTGAAGATTATTTGAATATAAATTCACTTTTTGAAAGTGACTTCACCATGTTCATTCCATTTGTTTAATGGAAATTATGTGCAAATCATGATTATAATGGCTCTTTAAATATTGATTAAGGAGAGATAAGGAATGGAAAACATATTTGTGTGAGGGAAGAAGATTGTCATTGATTTTGTAATAAGAGTGATGCTTTTGAGTAATAAGGGTGATGTTTTAAAATCCTTGGAGTGATAAGTTGTCTTTTGTAATTTGGAGAAATAAGGTGTGAGCGATCACTCTGAAGACGAATTTCTTTCAAAGGGTTGTCAACTTGACATTATCATTGCTTCAGATGATGTACTCCAGTGATTAATAAAGATATCATTTTTTTGGTGTTGTTGTGTCCTAGATCCGCCCGAAATTGAATAAGGGGATCTTAGGTACACTATGTGTGTTTGATGGCACATGTTTTTTATGGCTTCATGTTGTTTTTTTTTTATCTGTGTCTAGTTGTGACACATTAATAATTTTATACATAAATAAAGCACAACACTTATAAAAAAATAGTTGCAAGATCAACACATGCATTTGCACAAATTCAACACATAATCAACGATTGTCTACATCCGCATTCACTTCATCAAGTTCATGTACCTGCACACTCAAAAGGCTACATCAGCGTTGTTATACATTCTTTTCAGAACTTGTAATCAAATTCATTATGTTATGTTAATCATTAAAAATTCATTGTTAATGAATTTTTAAGAAGATAAGTGAATTCATTATTTTAAAGTGAATCATTGTAAGCTTTCTTGGGTGCATTGTCGACAGTGTTCGACACCCTTCCTTTACACAAAATCAATTGAGTGCATGAGTTTTTTCAAACAAGCAACAAGTTAAAATCTCCAAGCGAGCATGATTTTAAGAAATTTGCATCAATTCAGTACAATGATCAAACCTTCAAGTGAGCCAGAGTGAATTTTATTGTAGCAATCTAAAAAAATCAAGCGAGTTGAGATCGACATCAAGTGAGCGTTGCTTTTCATTCCAGTCGGCGTGAAGTCATCAAGTAAGTCAAGTGAGAGCTTAAACAAACGCGAATTCCATAGTTTAAGCGAGAAAATTCTACAACTCTAGCAAGTGTTCCAAGCAAGTGCAATCAGCAACAAATCAAGCGAGCGTGCTATTCAAGCCACATTCAAGCGAACCTGTCATTCAAGTGAAACAGTTCAAAGTACGACATCTACAACAAGAGAGCCTGATTTCAAGTGCGCAAGTTCAGATGGCGCAACATATTCAGTTGTTAAACATTCTTCACAGTTTGATCATCTCCAGTGATGAAGACATGGTGCACGTCAGCAAAGAAACTCTGACTGATCTTTCACGGCATCTACAACAAACACATGAAACTATTGAGTTTCTTCAGCTCGAGTCACAACTTCAAAGGATTGAATTGCAAGAAAAGAATGATACTTTCAAGTCTTTGAACCATCCAGATGATAAGTCTTTGCACAATCCAGATGATAAGTCATTCATTCAGACAGATTCAAGTGTTGAAGTTGTTCCAGTTCAAATTTCTTTCAAGCCCATCATCAAGCCCTGGGAAGAAATTCAGAATAACAAGAATCGACGAGGCTTAGGATATGTCCAAGATGACGCAAAATTACATATTCCCGATTATTCCAAGCCCATTCAGTTCGTCAGTGTGGGATTTCTTGAAAAGATCCCCTCAGCACATTCAGAGACAGTTGCAGACAACCAGCAGAGCATGCAACCCAAAGTTGCCGAAAAAGAGAATTCCACACAACCTGAAGTTGAAGGCAAATCGAAATGTTCTCATTGTCAGAGAACCGGTCATCTGGAAGATCAGTTTTTTGATCTCCATCACTATTGCCATTGTGCCAAGTGCAATCATTCCTCAAAAAAATGTCGCAATCAACACAAATCAGCCAGATTGAAGATACATTATGAATGGATTGACCCTTGGGAATGGTCATCCACAGTTAAAAGATTGCTTCAGTTCTACAACCGTATACGATCACACATTGTGCAGCCCACACTGAAAAGATGATGGTACTCTCATGCAATTGAAAAGGGGAGTGCAACAGTGTAAAACTCCTACACCTGAAGGGGGGGAGTTCAGGAATATTTTCCAGAGAAGTGTCTCTCCTTTCATCTCACAAAGGGGGGAAAATGTCAATGAGATTGACAGTGGTTGTCAAACTGAAAGTCTTGACACAACCAGCAAAAGCAGCCAGTGGGCATCTTCAACAGCCAGTGGGCATCAACAAATTTTCCAGTGGGCATCAACAAATTTGCCAGTGGGTAGTCGACAGCACAAAAGCAGTGAACAATTTTTAGCATAACAAAAGCAACAGTGAGTTGTTTTTGACACCATCAGCCAGTGCGCTTTGAATGAACTTTGATGCTGATTTCATGCAAAGGATAGTTGGATCCTTTTGCAACTTGGCACTTGATGGCATTGTCAAGCAACATTCAGAGATGAATCAGACATACAATTGATTCATGTTCTCTTGAGATTGAAGATTTTTTTTTCAGCATCAACTTGAGAACTTGGAAGATGGTTCCTCGTTCTTCTTTTGGATTTATCCTTGAAGGGGGGAATGTTAGCCTATTTCATAAAGGAAATTATAAATCCAAAAATACATAAATTGAATAATGTAAAGTTAGGATAAATATGTTTATTAAATTAGAATATTTAATAAATATTAGAGATATTTAGAAATAGAAATTTTTTAATAAAAATTAGGACTCTAGAAAAGAGTCGTTCTCTAGGCTCTAAGTTAGGAGTGAAGTTAGTAGAGTGGTTAGAAACTCATTTATTGTAAATGGACACTTGTTGATTTTCCAAGTGACCCATAACTATATTAAGTTAGAACATAGAGCTTATAAATAGGATTGTTTCCTATTTCATTGTGTAATGTGAGTGTAGTGTGAGAATGAGAGTTTACATCTGTAAAATCCTGCAATTTTCTATGTAATATTTTTCCATTATCAATAAAGTAATGTGTCTGAGGACACTTCTTCATCTACAGTTAATTTTAAGGTAATTTGAGATTCTAATCTGCTAAAAGGCTTAATTATGGAAAAACAAGAAAAATACATGTACATTTGGCCATCGAGGAGGCATATTGCGTGTATAATTTTCAAAAGAAAATTTGCCCAGTGTTTTGCAAAATTCAAGCTGGAGATTGGTGGGAAATGCATAGTAGCAGTGCGTGCAATGGGTGCAATGGGAGCACCGATGTCAGGGAAGCTCAAACAAGGATAAATTGCACCAGTGCTTGAGAGCTCTGGAGCATTGAGAAATGTGAAAAAGGTGGTTTTTTGGCCGTAATTGTTTTTTTATTTAACCCTATTCTGGTGCATGGGGTTTCATAGGTGCACCAGTGCGATTTCTTAAGACCGCACCAGGCAGTTTCTGTTTTGGCGTGGGGTTTTAGGACGCACTGGTGTGGAATATCTGTAAAGCACCGGTGCGATACAGTAATAATACGCATCGGACGAGTGTGTATGGAGAGCAGAGTGTCTAGTGTGCGAATTTTTTATGCAGACCAATGCTTTCTCTTGTTGAATGCACCGGTGCAGTTTAGGATGATAACCGCACCAGATGAAAAACATTCGCAAAAACCTCCACCCACCAACCTCCTCTAGTAGCCTCCACTAGAAATGGATGTCTAGGGTATTTTTATATGGGTTCCTCAAAAACATCCGCTAGACGGTATTTTCCTTATAGTGTGCACTCCCAATTTCGGTGGACGTATAGATGGAGATCAAAGATTGTGTAAACAATATTTTAAATTAGGGTAAGCTATGATCTATTAACTATCATGGATATTCCACTAGATATTCCATTAGAATTTATCTCATAAAATAAAATGAAATATATATTATAAGGGTTTGTTTTGTGTATAAATTCCTTCTTTGGAAAGAAGAGAACTCCCTAGACCTCTTGTATTAGCCTAAAAACAACCAAGAGAAAAATGCAATTCTTTGGTTAGATATTCTTGAAATATGAGAATAAAACCTACTTGGAATCCAAAGCAAGCTTCCTCCTTCTCCTTACTTGTTAGCTCCAACTCCAACTCCTATTTCCACAAGTGTAAAATGAAAATCATCCAAAACCAACAAGAGAACCAAATATACAAAATACTATATAAAAAAAACTCTAAACAAGAATTCAAGCATCCATGTTCTACATGTGCATTAAAAACACATAATTTCTAGGAGAAACAATGCATTTTTGTATTAATAATAACATGAAAGTATTACAACCCTTGTAGGCCTTGAATTTGTGAATCTCTCCCATCTATATTTTCCTTCCTTTTCCACAATGGTAAGACTTCAATTAAATATAAAGCACATGGATGGATCATGGACCTCTAGAGACAAATGAGCAGCATAAGGGCATAATCAAAGTCTCCAAAATCTAACCCAAATTATATGGTTATAGGTTTAATTTATAGGGTAAATGAAGTGGTTTTTTATTTACAATTCTAGGGCTTAGATCCACATTAGAGGGAGGTAATTTCTAGCAGATAAGAGATAAGACCTCAATAGTAGGAGTTCGAGATCATATCCAATGGTAAATAGTTAAAACCACTCCCAAATATTTTAGAGGGAAACTTCAAAATTAATTTTTATTTTTCCTCATTTCCAAGTGTTCACTACACTTTTTTTGAAAGAAATATGTGTTGGCCAACGTAGGTTGCATGTGTGAAAACTGTGCCAACGTAGAATATCTTAAATACAAGTGAGATGATCTACAAAATTATGGTTTTTAGCCTTGGTGTAATCCAATATTCTTGTAACTTTTGGAAAGGAAATGATTTTGGATTTTTGTGAGATTGATGCTAAGTGTAAATGAATGATGATAGATCCGGTTTTAGCACCATTTGTTCGAATGCAACAAAATGAATTGTAACATATTTCTCCCTATAGTACACATTCAAAAGTTGGGGCTAAGGATTGAAGTTATTTTCTATGTGAAAATTTTGGATAAATAATAATCTTTTTGATATCATCAATTGAATGTTACAATACATTATCATCATGATATAATCGTTGAGGTAGGCATACCCATACTCAACATATAAGTCATTTTACATGTGCAATGATCAAAGTCATGTCCATTGATGAAATATTGTGGACCCATCCTTGGATGATTTAACTTTATATAAGATCATAGCCATCATAATTTGTATATATTATATGAATCCTGCAATCATAGCCCGAATGGATAAAACTAGATCTGGGGTCTTCTACCTTGACACTCGATGTAGGAGTCTAACAATGTGAATAGATGTGTTGGAGTCGAACATGGTATACACCATCTTATTACTAGCCAATGATGAAAAATTTTAATAGATGCGAGAGGAATCACCAATAATGATAATGGCCCTCAAGGTACTAATTGAAATCTATGAGGTGTGAATAAATGAGTTGAAGTTGAACACCACATAGAATCTTCTAGTCAAAGGCCAAAGATGATAAATTAATTTTGAAAGCGAGGAAAATTTCCATTGAGGTATGAAATTTCCAAGGGACTGATGGGAGTTTCTAGGTCAAATTCCTAGATAATGTGTTGATGTTGTTAAGAAGTGATCCGACGCAGGAGGGACTTAATTTATCCCCCATCAACGACACGAAAAAGGTATCAATATTTGAGATATAATGTGATGATTCAAAGTTGGTTCAGGGGTGACATACATGAAGCAAGGCTAAAGGTATTGTATCATATGTCAACTTCGGGTGGAATTTATCTTGAAAATATCGACGAAAATTATATGGAATTGGGAGCATTAACTCAAAGATCCATCATGAAGGCTTTCAATAAGGTGTGATAAATAGAGATTCAAGTAGATTCCCCAACCCAAAATAGTCACAAAGGTGAAAGAGTGTCATATTCAAGAGATACTCATTTCCATAAGTAGGTTTCATGTATTGTTTCCCGATTTCCCACCATTTTTGGCAAGTACCTCTTTATTTTTTTACAACCTTGAGGAGAATAACATATGGTTGACCTATACGTTCATCCTTCGAATGAATCCTTCTACGCATTTTTAACTAAATCTGAGAAGGAGTGGTTTAGTCTCATCATGCGTGACGATTCCTATGTTGTTTATGTTTTTACAAGTCCAACAAAGGTGTAACTCAACTTATTTTTCATATTTATAGAGTTTGGAAAAGAAGCGAAAATAAAACTCCAAGAGGTTCTTTTTCATAAATTTGTCCCTTGGGCCCGAAAAGGCATAAAAAAACACCCAAGAGAACCTTTTAGCCATGTCTAGCTAAAGTATTCCTTTTTCATAAATATTCTATCCAGTTCGGAAAAGGGTTAAACTTATACAGGGTAGACGTCCTTTCATTTACTTTAGTGAGTGCGAAAGAGACAATTGCTCGAAAATATTTTCATATTTTAGGAGTATAAAAAGAGCTTAAATAATACTCCACCTAGATGAACGAGTGGTATAAAGGGTAGCAACTGGTTTTGGTCATGATGTAACTACTCAAAACATGTATAGGTCAAGAGACAAGTTAATAATACTACTCATTGCAACGGTTCATCAGGAAATCGTAAAACACCAAGTGAAAGTGAATGATATACCAAGAGATGATGAAGATGGAGTGATAAAATGAAGGCTCATCTTGCATAAACGGACTCATAAAAAATTACAATCGCGAGGGATAAAGTGTGGAATCCTTCCACGGGGGCTCCTTTTTCGTAAAATTTTAACAAGCACAAAAAAGTGATAAAAGTATGCTCAATAACTTATTCTTATGTATTTACGAGCATGAGAAGGAAAAAATACTAAGCTCGGTAACATATTTTCATGTATTTATAAGCACAATAAAGAACAAAGACTATGCTCTAAATAGGTTCCATTTCTTATGCAAGATTGAAACATAGAAAAAATATGTTTAAGAGTGGTTTCATTTTTACAAAAGCTTGAAACAAAGAAAACTATGCTTGAGATAAGTATAATGCCCCCAACAGAGTAGATGCATCCCCTCGAACTTCATTTTGTCTGCTATCTCTTCTCATGGACTCAGATAGATTTTTGGTTACTAATAGAAGTATGTTCACTGGGAAGGAAGGAAGATAATCATGTGATATAGGAAAATGAAATGAAGGTGACACATAAAAATAAAAATTCTCATAGGTTTTTGCAAGCTTGAAACATAGAAGAAACTATGCTCGACGTGACATGTTTCATTTTGCAACGAGCTTGACAAAGTAAAAGAACTATGCTCGTGGTGACATGTTTCATTTTTTAATGAGATTGACATAGTAAAATAACTATACTCATAGCATTATTTACTTTGATCATGTCTCCCAAGAGGCTACGGCTCTGGAAGGAATACATATCAAGGGCTTGATCACAAATTTCAAGAGGTTTTCATCAGATGGAAAAAAAAATCTCTAGAAGGAATCTATATCAAGGGATCCAATAAGGGTAGAAGTAGAGCAAATAGTGAGAGGCTTTGCTTCATTATTTGGTGTAGACAGGGAACAATTTGCCACATAATTAACCTATGGTGAGGGGGATACCACTTCCATGTAAGGAACATTTATGGAATTTAGATGATTAGAAGTCAGATCAAGACCAACAAATGAAAGATGGCCAATAGTCACATAACTCAAAAGAGTGTAGACATGACAATGTTCATAACATAAACATAGTCTCGCCAAGGAGAAAATTGAAATCCTTGGGGCATTGGACTACCATAACATCAATTCATGTCATTTTTCCTTCTAAGGTAATAGGAAGTTGAGGAAGGATATTTAAAGGTTCACTATTTATTTTGTTAAAAGCTAATAGATTTTGAGTAAGGGACACAAGCTAAGGGGAACCCAAAGCTTTCCAAGAAGTCAAGAATATAATTCTAACATAATTGTCCTTATCTGTAATAGTGTGATACATGTTCTTATCACAACTATTCACCATGATTTTGAAGGGCATATAAGAAGGGAGATGAGGCTATGTCAATCGATTCTAATCAAAACAAATGACCTCATTACTTGGAGGGGTTGTCATGAGAATAGGAGAAATTCCCCCTCGTTTCAAGTAAAAATAAGAACTTGAGAAGCATAAGCTTGACTCTCTAAGGAGAGAGTAAGATTAACTAAAGGTGGAATCGAGTCGACCACTTTCTCAACGAACAGTTGGTTGGAAAATGAATTGCGAGATTCACATCCTCAGAGAGTGGGATTGACTGAATATGAAATCAGATCAATCACTTCATCAACTAATTTAGGATTTGGGGAATGTTTACGTTAACTAGTTGGAAGTTACTGCTAAGAAACTGTTAGGTTTTCCAACAATTTTTAGGCTCCATCATGTAGGAATTTACAGGCTAAGTTCCTTAGATCAAGAACCAAAGGTAACCACTCAAAAAAAGATCACAAATTAGTACACTAGTATAATCACGTGGTTAAAACCCTCAAAGAGGGAAACAGTCCATGGCCTGAGCCAACGCGGCCACTTCAGGAAATTTATTAATATAAAAAGAAAAGTTACATATGTTTCTCTCATAAATGGTTACCAGACAAATGACCCTCCATGCTCTTTAAATAGAGATCATGTACCAATTAGGTGTTAAGCCACAGATCAAGTGTCGTTAATACCGAAGTGAGAGATAACCGTCGGATCACTACAAATCGTGACCGTTGGATTATAAGTTACAAATGTACATGGTAAAGAAACACACTTTACCTAACTCTACACTAGACTAAGTTATTATTAACTATTTACTATGTGTTGGAATATCCTAACACATCAATACGAGGGAAAAGGTGATCTTGATGACTCCCTTCACAAAACCTGCAGGGAAACCTATCTTTATCATTTTTCCCATGAACCTTATTATCACTAGTTGATGGTTTGTTACTAGCATGATCTACATAGGCTGGCAAAAAGGGTTGATGTAAGCCTGTGACCACACTTCTAATAATTTGGGAATATCATAGAAATCTCTAAGAAGGTGGTTACCCTTCAAAATCTCGCAAGGGAATTTAATTTTACGAGGCTTGATGGAAGGTTTCTTCATTTCCCCCTTTCTTATTTTTGTTTTTATTCTTCTTCTTCTCGGCTTCTTGGTTACTAGCATTAACAATTGCACTAGCCAAGGAATAGGAAAGGGATGAAGAGACAATGGATAAAGAAGGGAAAGGTTCATCTTGATGTTGGTGTTGTCCAGATGGAGGACTTGGTTGTGGAGAATTTTGGGTATTCAGAACCAATGAGGTTGTATATAACCATACTAGTAAACCTATGGTAAATTCAGGAAGGGAAAACATAGCCATATAAGGAACACAAGTATTTCCAAAAGGAGAAAAAATACCATGATTCCTGTCAAAGGGGTTTCCTTGAACGTTAGATTCTGGAACTGTTTCTATCAGACTCAACCAAAGGTCTACTAAGGAGTAAAGAGTGAGAATTCAATCAATGAAATAGTAAAAATGGTCACTAAGTATGAACTACAATATGTTGTTAATTATGTGTAGGAATTCTCCCTGAATATTGTGTTCAATGTATCATAGATGAAAAAGTGTCCAACTTGGATACCTAATTCATGTTTTCAACCTAATGGGGAATTCCAAAATATACCTGAAGATATGTGGAAGCACAGTCTGTAGTATTGTTGTCTACTGTGTAACCATATGATGGGGGTGTTCCTATATATTAGTTATATGTGGAGCGTCATCCTATATACCAAAAGGTACATGAATAAAATTCTAATATACTTCGATGTACATGGAAAACCAACCATCCTGAGGATGTAACGCTGACAAGTAATGATAACTCCTATGTTTATAGAATTTGAAACACATCTTCTAGCCTAGAACAACTAAACGTGTCTTTAATGTTTCAAATTATCCTTAGGTTCATTGATAAATTTTAATGTTGATATTAATTAAAGTTTCAGTTGCAAGGATCGAAATGAATTCATTTGAACTCCTAAAATGCAACTAGCATGAGAAAGAACTCTTGTCATTCAATGAATATATAACTAAGGAAGGGAAGGAGTTTCAAACAATAATGTAGAAAATAAGAACTTCCAAACAAGATCTTCAAATTCACTATTCCAATTCAAAGATTCAAATCCCTAATGCATGAGAAAATTAAACATTATTTTCTTTTCCTTTCAATTTTCAATTTAAATAAAAATGAAAAAATGACTAGATTATCAAATCATAAATAATTCAAACATATTGGAACTGTAATATGAAAAATCCTTTAACAAATAAATAACTAAGTTAAATGGTAAAAACCCTAATTGACAAGAAGAAACAAAAGAAGGAAATTCTTATCAAAAAGGAAAACACACTCAATTTCACACAAGTTGTTGAATTTACAAAGACCTTGCATAAACCATAAACTCAGGAAGATACTACAAAAAAAATAGAACTCAAAGCAAGGCAGACAAAATGCAATTATTTTTATACTTACAAGATCATCGTATGTGATATTTTCACACCAGTGCGATTCATCACACTTATAGAACTAGACAAGGGCCTTGGGTCACTTTGTCTCAGAAGAAAAAGTGTGATGGGAAAAATTCGCTCAAAAAAAAAAAAAAAAAAAACCTAAGAAAGCTAAAAATTAAGCTTTCCTAAGTCCAATGACAATCTGAACAAGATAAATAGATTCGATTTCAGAGGTCATAAAAGGCTAGACAAATAAAACCACTAAATAAAATCTTGTTTCTCAGTGGAGTCGCTAAGTTGTTTTTTGGATAAATTCCTTTTACGGATAGAAGCAATCTCTCTATACCTAGTGGCTTAGCCTAGAAACAACCAAGAAAAATCCTCAATGATTTCCTTATAGATGTTTTAAATATGGGAAGAAAACCTACTTGGAATCCAATTCACGCTTCCTCCTTCTCCTTACTTGTTATCGAGATCCAACTCCAATTTCTATATCTGGAACCTTCAAATCATTCAAAACAAGAAATAGAACCAACTATACAAAATAGTATATACAAAAAAATCTAAACACGAAGTCAAGGATTCATATTCTACATATGCATAAACAAGACATAATGTATAGGAGAAACAATTCACTTCTATATTAATAATGATAGGAAAATATTACAACCTTTGTAGGCCTTAACTTTGTGAATCTCTCCCAACTATCTTGTCCTCATTTTGCCACAATTGTAAGCCTTCAATCACATGTAAATCACATGGATGGATTATGGACCTCTAGACACAAATGACCAACATAAGGGCACAATCAAAGTCTCTAAAAGCTAACCCATACTATATGGTAGAGGTTTCATTAATAGGGTAAATGATGTGTTTTTGGATTTACCATTCTAGGGTTTAAATCCACATTAGAGGGATGTAAGTTCTAGGAGATAAGAGATAATACCTCAATAGTAGTAGTTTGAGATGAGATCCAATAGTAAATATTTAAAACCATTCTCCAAGCTTCTAGAGAGGGAAACTTCGAAATTAATTTTTATTTCTCCTCATTTCCAAGTGTTCATCACACTTTTTATGAAATCAATATGTGCTGACTAGCGCAGATTAGATGTGTGCAAACTGTGCCATCACAAGTTTTCTTAAAGAAAAGTGTGATGATCCACAAAATTAGGGTTTTAAACCAATGTAACCTAGGATTCTTGTAAATTTTGGAAAGGGAATGATTTTGGCTTTGTATGAGATTGATGAAAAGTGTAAATGGATGATGATAGATCTGGGTTCAGGGCCATTTGTTTAGATGCAACAAAATGACTTGTAACGGGTTAGTTTAAATTCCATATTTATTAATTATTGTTTTTTTTATGCATGTAATAGATAAAATGCAGAAATAGAGAATAGTAAGTACAATCACACCAACCATAATGAACACAACATATGCTCTAGGAAACCCTTACAGGATAAAACCTGGTAGGAAAGTATGGCTACTATGCTCTCTATTTCTCTGGAATGGAAATAATTCAAGTACAAAATGAGAAGGCACTCTTGTTGGAGTTACTTGAGACCTATTTTATGATATGCTACTATAGTTACTAAAGCCCCTCTTTATGATATCTCACTCACTCCTAAGTTGTTATGCTCTACCTTGTTTTCCTCGTGGTGGTTTGATTATAACATAGCTCTATAACGAACTAGGGGTCAAGTTTTACTCAAACTATCAACTAGAGTTACAAATTTGACCCGTCTAGAGTCTTGCTCTGATTCCCCACATGGCTAGCCCCATTTTCATGAGTAACGAGGCTAACATGGAATCCTTTGGAACCATGGTGGTCAATCATGATAAGTCAACTTGCAGAGGGTATAACTTTTGCATGTGAACTCCCATATTGATGCAATTCTTACACAATTGGAAAGGTTTCTTAGGGTATAATAGTGTCATGGGATCTGGAAATTAAGAGGGAAAGTTTTAACCCAAAAAAAACATCATTTAAAACCTCAAAATGGCCCTAGAATATTTAGACTCCAATTCTCCAAACTGGGTTGTACCATTAAAACTACTCCAATAAGTTGATTCCTCTTCTTTTTCAACTTTGAAAGCATCAATATGGATTTCAAATAACATAATGATTCAATCTCCTTCTCACTAATTGTTTATGGTTAACAAAGAAGCATGTTGTTGTCCTAGCCTTAGCGACATCAACCACCTCTTAAGACCACCTTGTTGATCTCTTAATAGATGAATTTGCAAATTAGTTCTTCCAAGTTTCTAGTTGTAGGATTTTAGCTCCCTGGCCTTCAATCTTACGCAATAATTTTCCATTTTACTTTTCTATGTGTTATAACATATTAATTTTAGAATTTTATGCAGATTTGGGGTTCCATTTTGACTTTACTATTCTTCAAAGTTTGTATAAGTTAAGACTTAACAATGATAAACTCTTATAATCAGAGTAAGCTTATATTTTGTTAGTTTTTAGGCTTAAGTCGTTATTATTTGTAACAAAAATTCTCGGATTATACACAGTGTAATAAGAATCATGTCGACGTTTTGAATCCCAATGGGGATCCATCTTCATGACTAATTGTTGAATGAGTGAAAATTTGAAAGAATAACCAGAATCTTTAACTCATTCAACAATTAATCCTAAAGATGGATCTCCGTTGGGATTCGAAACGTCGACATGATTCTTATTACACTATAGATAATTCAAAAATTTCCGTTACAACTTATATTTTACTAAGTTTTTAGTCCCATCTTTATTAATTTTCATGCTCTGAATTTCTAAATTTACTAAAAAAAAAAACAATCTTTATATTTATTATGTTATACTTAAATATTTATTTATTTATTTTAATAAAATAGAATTTCTCACCCAAAACTAGAATAAAAAGAATAATATATTTGTTATATTCCCTATCCCACATATAAAAGAAGAAGCAAATCCTTTGGAATTTGATCCTAAGTCATTGTCACAAAAACCATTCAAAGTTGCCACTAGATAAAGGGCCAACAAACTATGGCTATTATTGCTTATTATAAATTTTTATTTAGTATATATTTAAAACACAATATCACATCTAAAAAGATATTACTAAAATTTTCCAATAAAATGATAATTGGTAAGTATTTTAATAAATATTTATAGATAATATTATATGAATTTGCCTTAAAAAAATCAATATTCTTTCTATAAATCATATCACATGTGGGCAACTCTGTGTAACACACTGCTTTTCACACAACCGCTTTCTCATTAAAAAAAACATTATTGCAATCAAATATATTAGGTTATCTTAAAAAATAAAAATAAAATAGTTTAAAAAAATAAATCATTATTAAGTAAATGATTAAAAATAAAGTATATTATTATTATTATTATTATTTTATTTTTTTATAAATATTTATTACACTTAAATGTTAATTAGATGAAAATAATAAATTATATATATATATTTAAGTGTTTATTTATTTATTTTACGAGATTTGATTTATAACCTGGAATTTTGAGTTTTATTTTATATTTATTATATAAATAATTACTATCTTTAATTTAATTAATTAATTATTTATCTATAAGATTTGTATAGTCATTAAGTTATTTTTTAAAATTTTATGAGAAGTAAGTTGCTTAAATTTTACTGTAAAATATTAGGCATATTTGTATATTTAGTACATTACAATTTTAATATTTCAATTATATTACTTATTCATTTTCTCTACAAAGTTATTATAAATATATTTTATTAAAATTTATACTTTAATGTAACAATTGTATTTCATTAATCATAATACTTATTCATTTCTTCTATATAATTATTATTAACATCTTTTATTCACACTTCTATTTTTGTAATGGAACCATTACTCTGAATCCAATTATTACAATGTATGTATTCAATTATAGATATTTTTTAAAAACTCTTTTAATCCCATTATTACAATGTATATATTCAATTATATATATAAATTATATATATATTTTTTAAGTTTTTAATAGTAGTAAAAAAATATTATAAATAATTAATTTTTATATGAAATCAAATAGAAAAACATAGTATTCAGACATGTAATATGATCAATTAATTTTAAATATAAAAACATATTTATGTATAAATATTTAAAATTATGAATTTTGATAAATTATTTTAATACAAAAAATTAATTAAAATTTTTGTATCATATTTTAAAAATGAAGTAATTTAGTTATAGGTAAAAGAATATAAAGAAATGGTTTGTATCCATAACAAAACAAATCAAATCTTGCATATGTGTTTAATCTAGTCATTCTAAACAATTTAATTCTTTTGACTATTTTAGTTAATTTATATCTTACTTACTATTTTTAGTCTAGTGAAAATTAAAATATCATTTATTCTAATAATCAATAATAATAATTTTAATATTATATAATTTAATATAAATAAATAATAATAACTTTAATATTCTTGCTTTTAATATGATATTATCTTATATATTATATTAATTATTATAAATATAATATTTATTAATTGTAATTTTAATGGTCAATTTAATGGTTAGTTTTCAAATTCAACGACTAATTTTCAAACAGCTAGTTTTTCAGCGTCCACACTATTTATTCATTAAGATCTATGAGTTTTTCACCTTGTCTTAGGGATGAACCACATTAATTGATTTGAAACCTAAACCAAATCCTAACAATATAATTAATCCTAAATTTTTTTATCTAAATTTAATATCTTATAGTTTAATATAAATAAATAATTTATTTAAGAAAATAAATAAATTCCATACATTTATAAAATATAAAAATACAAACGCACCTTCCGAGGTAAATATTACAATTCTATTAAACCCGAACCAAACCAATAAAATACAATATGGAAGTATAGAGCGCACACTTTCCAAGTTCAATGGTATAATTGAAATATTAAAATTTTGACAAAATTATATATATATATCGGGGGGGGGGGAAAAAAATATATATATAAAAAAAAAAAATATATATAATAAAAAATTAATTAAAAAAAAAAGAAAAATCTAATATGTACATTTTTAATATTCAAATATATCAATAAATAAATAAAAAATATCAATAAATCAATTAATAACTAATCTTTTTTGCTAATAAAATTTATATTAGCAACCACAAAATTTATAAAACACAAGGCTCTACACATGTTACTTAACTATAAAATCATTTTTAAACTTTCTTTCTTTTAAGGTGAATGAGAATGATATGTTATTTTACAACTCAGTGTGAGGGGATGTGTAAGTGTGTTCATGCCTCTTTAAAATAAAAATTGAAATTAAAAATTATGTTCTAAATAGAAAGAAAAATAATATTCTTTAACACTACCGACTGATATTCTTTAATAACTGATAACCACAAGAACTTGAAAACCATAAAAATGAATGTGTTGTAAAGTAATTAGAAGTAAAAAAATGTGTGAATCAAATGTTTAAGTCTTATCATTTTCAAAAATATTTTAACAAAAGATTTAAATAAACTATTTGGAAATCTATGTTAACTAATTTATGTAGATATCAACTTCATATATATATATATATATATAAAGTTTTTATGGTTAAAAAATTTATTTGGCCCTATATATACTATATTTAGCATTCAAAAATACATTTTAAATAATGAAAAACAACACATTGTATTTTACACTCTAAAAAATTTTGCACCTAAAGAATTTGATCCTTCTCTGCACATGTTAGATCCATACTTAAAATGGATCTATACTAGTCTAACCACGAAATTCACATTTGATCTCCAATCTGCAAACAACCAAATTAAAATTCAATGTCCAACCATGAAAATGGTGTGATCCAAATTCCTTTGTTCAAACCCTATAAAATTATACCATTTTGAAATCTTGTGAAATGACTCATACAAATGGACACTCGCAGGTAGGTGGCTTCACCCACGAGAACTCTATATGTGTATTTGTGGAGCCGCAAACCACAACAACAAAGATTTCAACCTTTTTTTTAGGAGAAAAAAAAAGTGCTTCATTCTTTTCATAAATAAAAATATTAAGTACATAATCTACATCTTCAAGATGCTATAGATGATTTTGAGTTCCCTATTAGCTTGACTCAATTACCTGCATTATATAGGCTCTCAAGAAGCAGCAATGGAAAGTAAGCCACAATCGACTGGTATTTCTGGTATCCACGAATTTCTTTCTGAGTTACATGAAAATTATAATGACTAAAAACAACTGTATACACTGCGTTTTCCAGTCAAAGTGTGACTACAAATTTGTCTCTCCATTGTTTACTTTATCTCAAGTCAATGAAGAACCTGGCATCTATGTATTACCAAAAGGAAGAGGCTTGTAAACCATAAAGGATTGTAGAAGACCTGTGTCTATCAGATTGTTCCATGTTCTCCCATCAACCCTGTTAAGAGTAGTTTATTTGGCCACCATTGGTAAGATGCCCCTGCACAAATTCATTGAAAAATAACTTACCAGATTCTTTTCCAATCTCTCTTTCTGACAAAAGGTATGTCATCCTATTTTTCTCTCTATAGATGTGCTAAAATTGGATGAGCTAGAAGCAAGGATGAATGTTATTATATTATTCATCTAGTTGCATAGAATGGGAGGTCTGAAGGAGGAGTGCTCATTCACCCAGTCTATGATGGTTTTGGCGTCCCCCATGATCCTGATACTCTCCAATCCGAGCCAAACAGCCGCATATAATACCCCCCATAGTGCAACTATCTCAGCCTTGTTATTAGTTCCTCTACCCCCCTCCCACCAAAAATTAAACAAATTGTGGGGGTTAATGAAAATAATAGCCTCACATCCACAAATCCTCCTGTTGTATGCTCCATCGAAAAAACCAATGGTGAGTGATTACCACATCCCTTTAAAAATGCATCTCCTATTCATCTTGGCCCTCATGTCCAAACCTTATTCCATATATAAAGTGATGACTTTAATGATGGAATCTCTTGCACTAATAGGCTTCCCATAAAAAGGGCGGGTGTTTATGACTCTCTAGATGGTACAAATCATAAAGAAGGGAAGACTCCTATGGATTTTGTTATTACTCTACCATCTCTATAAATGAGTTAATGGAGAGGATTGTTGTACCAGTGGATGTAAGGCCATCTCCTCCCTGCATCCTTCCCACACCTCCTTCACATGTTTACAAGAGAGAAAAATATGTTCTACGGTCTCCAAATCTCCCTTGCACATGGGAAAATGACTCAGACTAGTGAGGCCTTTCTTCTATAAGTTGTTCCATGAAAAAATACTTCCTTTCACCACCAGCCAGATAAAAATTTTGATTTTGTATGGGTTCTTGCCTCTCCAAACTCTCCTCCTCCAAGAGTTGCTGCAAAACAATTTTTCAGTCCTAGGCAAGTTGAGGTATATTTCTTCTACTTTTGGCCTCCCTTTCCAGAGGCTCCCTCCCCATACCATCTCATCCTGTGGACCCTTCTCCTCTATTATAATTCCTGCTTGTCTAAGGTGAGTGAGTTATCTCTCCAAATCTTCATATTGTGTTACAATGATGCCTAATTCAGCTGCCCCTTTCGAAGCTTGATTGTCGATGCTCTACCCTCCCATCTTGTGAATCTGACTCAGCTTGTGGATTCCTTTATTATGCAACTAACTAAGGAGCTGAAGTGATAGCGAGTGTTCCCCGACCATCCCTGATATAGTGTACAAACCAATTTTAATCTTGGAACAATCTCTAACCTCCCATCTTACGAAACTTGTCGTCCACTATATTATTTGCAACCTGTTCTGCCATATCATCGATCTAGAGTTTTCCTCCTAGCCCCTGTGCCTATCCAAGAGGAAAATTCCAGGCCATACATGTATTTAGGTTTCATGATATCTGCCCATAAGAAATTCCGTGAAAATTTTCTCCACATACTCTTGATTAACAAAGTCGGATTGAAAGTAAAATGTCCAGAAAACCCCAACCATCCTCCTCAATTGGTCGCACCAAATTTGCCCATTTCATCAAGTGGAATTTTCGGTCCTCCTAAGTTCCTACCCATAGAAAATGATCCATGATTGAGTTAATTTTGTGTATAATCTGACTAGGAAGGAAAAATAAGTGCATCTAGTAAATGGATAGATTCTGGAAAACCACTTTCAACATAATAATTTTTCCTCCCATTGTGAGCCACCGATGTTTCTAGCATGAAATTTTTTTCTAGAAACGGAGGAGAAACCATTCCCAGTCGATGAAATGGTATATGGAAGGCTTCAACTGAAAGCATAAATATGTGAAACTAGCCTCCATATGAATAATTTTGACTCCGAAAAGTGTTGCAATCTCCTTGTGCCTTTCCGACTCCCCATCCTTGAAAATCATCAGCGGTTTAATCTTGTTTAAAAAGAGCCTTGTTTCCAACCCAAAAATAGAGATGTTGTTTTGTATAAATTCCCATTCCGAAATAGAGGAATTCCCTCCAAAAAGGAGATCATATATGAATACGAGGTGTGTAATTCTAATATGTTTGGTCATACTGACACCATGAAATCGACTAGTCTCCCTAGCATGCCACATGTTCTTTCTCAGGCTATCAATGACCAAAAAAAATAAGAGGGGAGAGAGTGTGAAGCCTTGGAGGACTCCTCTAAAAACTTGAAATAAATTCAATGGGAAACCATTGATTATCACAACAAATTTTGCTGATTTGAGGCACCCCATGATCCAACTGACATTTAAGACAGAGAGGTCAATTTTGATCAGCACAAGATGGATTAACTCCCAGTCAATGCAATTGGATGCTTTGATGAGGTCAAATTTTAGCATGCATGCATTCATATTCTTGGATTTAATTGAGTGCAGGACCTCTTGCATGATACCGATAGCCTCCTGAATTCATCTTCCCTCGAGGAAGTCGAATTTCTCTATTGATATTTTCTTATTCAGAAGGGGCTTGATCCTACCTACTATCAAGTTCAAAATTACCTTATAAACCACATTGCATAAGGAGATAGGTCGAAATTTTGAGAAAGGTTTGGTGTCCTCTGTCTTCTAAATTAATGCAATTAACGTTGCATTGAAAGAGCCCGAGATGCCCCCAATGACCCTAGATTCTTCTACATCTCTCAGTAAATCTAGAACCATCAGCTCTTTAAAGTGTAGGAAGAGGTCGACCCCCTAGATATCTGGCCCCGAGCTCCTCTCGTGGATGTTATCCTTCATGACCTTGATCAAATTATTGCGAGTGATCGGGCGACTCATGATATTGTCTTCCTCCAGAGTGACCATGACAGGGAGGGAGTATAAAAACTGCAATTGTGAATTGAGATCATGGTTTTGCGTGACATAGAGGTTCTTGAAGTGGACATAGGCAACATATTTGATACCCTCTTGTATCTCATAAGAATTCTCAGCACCGTTAGAGATCGAGCAGATGGTGTTATGATTTTTCTTTCCATTGAATTGCGCATGGAAAAATTTTGAGTTCTGGTCTCTGGTTTTAATCCATAGAGCCTAGCTTTTGATCTGAATCTCCTCTTCCCATGACTTAATAATTTCACTCCTCTTTCCTTCTAAATCGATGAGACAGGCTCTATATAACACAAAAAAGTAAAGAGGGTTAGAAAAATAGTTGAAGTATTGAAGCATGACTTCTATTATCACTCAGAAAAATGTGAAACATTACTTGACATGGTCATACATTTCATTTAACAAAAGGATAAGGTCTCCTTCATCCTTTCAAGTTGTTATAGGAAAATTCCATTTTTTTTTAACATGTTTAACCTATCCTAAGTTTCAAGGCCACCTCCATTTAGGTCATGTCATGTCCCATCAGTCATAATATGGTGTCAGTTTTTATTCCCTAAGAAATTAAATTCAAAAAGGGCGCTTAAGGCAGTTTTTCAATGTTTCGTAGCATTTTATACAGAAAAATAGCAGTTTTTGCTATGAAACTACCTAATAGTTTCGTAGCAAAACTGTCAGAAATTAAACTAATCACGCTACGAAAAACTGTTTTCTTGCCTGTCTTGTCAAACCATATATGAAGTGTCATTCCATGATAGGAGGAGTTAGGGTGGAGGTCATTCAAGTGTGTTATGGTTAATGCAAAGGTATAAAGCCATGTCTGAGGTTATCATTAACCTTTTTAGCATGCATGTGTCATGATTAATGCATGATCTGTCATTTAAACCATACAAATTTACCCAATTAGTATTTTTGTCATACTCCACTTTATCTGTGAATGCAATTGGATTTCTGGAGAGCTCCTTCATCGAGCCAAGCAGGTTGTAGTTGTCATCAAGCAAGCGAGGCTGAGAAGATATAAAGCCACCCATGGTTGCAAGGAAGAAAACAAACAAAGGTAGTCACTGCCATAGGTATGAGCCCATGGACATGAATTTTCTCAATGAAGACCCAAATGCCATGGATATTTTCAGAAGAACGGGTTGCTTGCATTTCTGTCAAAGGTTGCAGGGTTTTCATCTACAGGTTTCCACGGATTTTTCTAATAGTTTCACTAGAACAACTTCAAAAGTGGGAATGCTAAACCTAACAGTTACACCAGACAACATTTCAACAAAAACATGAATCCCTAGAGGAGGGGAATAGTGGTTTAAAGGCATCAAGTTCACCATGCAGGATTGCAAAGAGTTCATCAAACCAAAGCATAGTGAAATTGATCTGACAAATGCTATCCCCATGAGTTTCATGAAGGACAACTATTCAAAGATGTTGATGATAATTCAAAAGTATTTTACCTGTGAAGGAATATTTCGCATGGTCTACTCCTACCACCTTAGAATTCTTCTGCATTTCGTGGGTAAGAGGTCACTTAACTTGCCCTTTTATTTATACAAAAGTCTAGGTAAAATTTCAGATAAGGTGCAAATTAAAACAGAGGGCAATGAAACTTCTCTCTTTCACCATGGTTTGATTAAGTTGTTGGTGTTAGAGGATTTGAAGAGACTAGATAGATGTTTGTTCATGAGTGGTTTTGAAATTGATGTTATCACTCCTAAGAGATACTCCAAACCTAGAAATATTTCATCACCAATAGTGGTAGAGGAAGTTGAAGAAGGGAATAGATCATCTCCACCAGAACCAGTGAGCATGGAGGCAGAGCATTTGCAGAATATTGAAACACCTAAAGCAACACCTGAAAAACAGAAGCAAAAAGTCAGCAAACAAAGTAGAAAGAGCGTTACTAGGAGCCAAACAGTGGTTAAGGGATACTTAGAGGACATCTTGCATGAGATTGACATTGAAGAAACTCCCATTGTCCAAGCTAAAGACATTGAAGATGGAGGAAGAAATTTGAAGAAAGGTAAGACAACTAAAAAGTTAGAGTTTGCAGGTGATGATTCCCATTTCATGTTTCAACCTATAAATCCAATGACCAGACATGCAATAAAGGTCATGGAAAGCAATAATGATACTCAGAAGATCAATGAAACTTCCTAGCCAGCGAGCATTATAGATCTGTCTTCACTTGCAAAAAAAGAAATGATTATAAAACAAAGAAAGGGTAAAGACAAAATCATTAAAAAATCAGAACTTGAAACCCTTAAGGAGCAGTTCAAGGAGGAAGGTAAGGAGATATCAGTCTTGAAGCAAGAAGCAAAGAAGCATAGAGATGAAAAGTTTCAGTTTGAACAAATGAGGAAAATATGGGAAGATCAAGTCACAAGTGTCTCAAAGACCTTGGACAATATAGAAAGGTTGATAAAGTGGACTTAGCCATTAAGGGGAGAAGTCAAACACATTAAAAAGGTAAACCTGCACTTGCAATCCAATAACAGGGCATTAAAGGACAAAGTGTAATATCTTCAAGAGCAATTGGATATGATTCATGAAGAGTTGGAAAAGAAAGGATTGAAAATGATTGTGGTAGAAAAGCCCATTAGTCAACTGATTGTAAATGAGGAGGAAACACCACAAGAGTAATAATTTGAGATGGAATATGCATTAGGAGGTTCATAACATGCAGAGAACCCAAATTTTGTAGTTGGAGGTCAGTTTTTGAAGATAATTTTGAAAGGAGAAATTTCTGGTTTTTTGCACAGTTTCGTAGCGTACCTCGGGCTTGAAGCCAGAAATACGCTACGAAAAAACCTGTAGGTGAATTTTTGTATTTAAATTCGGTTTTGGCATGTCTTAAGGAGAGGGATCCATGATGGTAATTTTTCATGATATGATGAAGATGATGGGACAACAAAGAAGTGAATAATATGGATGGAAAAGCCACTTTTCCCATGCTACTAAAACTCGCTACGAAATTGTCATGTTTTCCTAGCGAGCAATTGTTAAAGGATTTTGAGCATCTTAAAAGCATTTTTTTCCAGCTAGAGACCTCCAACATGTTAGATAACCTTATTAGCAATTATTTATGACTCAAATTAAGTGCCATGTAGCCAGGCCGTCAGTCAAAACAACGTTGAAGATGAAGGTCATCCATTCCTAAAAGGTACGGTTATGTTCCACAGATCTAGGAGTGCTTTTAATATGTAAATTGGTGGTGAAATTGGTCATGTGTCCTTAGAGCATGTGAAATTCATTATGTAACCATCATGTAACTGTTTCACAGATAGGATAGAGGAATGTAATACATAGGAGATAGAGAGTCCTATTAGGAGTTTGTTTCTTCAAAGGTAGCTATCAACTTTCTATTTTAAGTTATTGATTTCAGTTATGAAAGGTGTTATATTATAATTTGAGGATATAGCCACCTGGAAGATCATCCATATTGTAAATAATGTCTATTTATAGAGAAAACATCGAAGAAGCAAGGGGTTGGAGAATATTTGCAAAAAAATGCTTCTTGTATGTTTTTGACCAATATCAGTAAAACAAAGTGACATTCTACTTCCAGACCTGAGATTCTCATGAGGTTTTTGATGTCTTGTTGATATTTATCTTATGTTTAATCATTTGCAGTATATTTCATCCCTAATTACTCAAAAATCATAATATTATGCTCTGACTTCCTTTAGTGGTGAAATGACTGTGTTTTCCTATGTTGTATGTGTGAATTATCTCTGTTGAAAACCTCTATCTGCCTCAGCTTCCATGTGAAGAACCATTGTCACTAAGACTAATGATGGTTTAATCCATAAGCCCAATGGTAGCATGCCTGCATTTTTCAACCTGCAATCATACAAAAACAAGTTATAATTCCATAGAGTTATCCATCTATTACTATCATTATTAAAAATCTTAAACCTCCTTGAGAGATACCTCTCAAACTGAAGATGATAATATTCAGTTAGAAGTGGTTTGAAATAGTTACACTGAGTTGTTTGATGAGCAACAAATCAAGATCAATTTGGTGATAACAACTTCAATCCTCTTGATGTCCTAAATCTCATACTCCTTATATTCCTTGATCCAACACTTGGTATAATATTTCAACGATTGTAATTTCTGATGCAGGGCATCCATCTAACCAGTGAGGGAGTGCCCATAATCCCTGCTCCAAACATCCTTGACCAATGCCTCAAAACCATATGATTTTAGCCAGCTAGGGTTGAACTTGTAGGGGTAAGCCCACCTACCAGCACCCCCTGCCCAAGTGATCTTGATGGGTAGGTGATCTAAGACGAAAACTAAGATGATGTTGAATACCAGAATAGGAAGAAAAGTGTACAAAGACTCATTAATGAGGAACCTATCAAGTCTCTTGGAAATTCCATCATCATCCTCTCGCCCATTCCTCCAAGTACGTCCAACCAGAGAAGGAAAAATGTCAACCATAGCGAGATTCATGAAAATATCCTTTAAACAAATTAGATAGAGGGTATGCTCTAACGATTTTCCCCCGAATTTATTCCTGACCCAGAGAGAAGTTTAGGTCGCTAGAAACCATCAAGTGGTTGATCCATAGAAGACCAAATCCTGCCAAAATGTCCCAAAAGGCACGATGCCCTCTATAAGGAGCATACATGTTAAGAATGAAAACCCTGTGTTGAATACCGACTATGTGGCCCATGAGAATAATCCCATCACAAGAAGAAAAATCCTGCATCATGAAGACTTTTTGATTCCTCAAAATCCCCAACCCCCATGAAAGGCCAATAACATTGGTAGTACATACATGCCAGCTCATAAAAATACTACATAAAAAATCTCAGGTTCTCTCTTTTCGTAGCATAGTATCCTAAACCAAAATCATGTCTGGACGATGAGTCCTAACCAAACCCCAAAGAGAGCATATTTTAATGGCCGCCCTTAGACCCTAGAAGTTCATAGAAACGCAGATCATGTTGAAAACTTGCACATGGGCCAAAATTTTCTAAGATCCCTGGACCCATAAAATTCTGAAATGGTGACCAACCCATTGATGTATTTTGGGTCAATGTAAAGTACCGAGATCTCCTGCGTCTCACCATTAGAGACCAGGTCAAGGGGATGTCATGTTGCCACATTCTTGTACTTAGGTGGCTTTTTTTCTTGTGGTTGACATTGCTGAACGTGTGCATTGAGACCCCTTCATTGATGAAAAAGGATCTCTTGACAGTAATAGGTTCCAAGGAGGTAGAGATGTTGATGATCTACTCTAGCTCCTTGTCGGGAGAGAAGGCAGGAACATGGTCGAAATCCACCGAGGGGAGCACGGAGTTGGAAGGATGCAAATTGGGGCCCGAGGAAGGGGTGGCGAACTCAGGATCGAGACCCATGATAGAAGGGGGAAATCCCAAATATAAAAAAGGCGTAAGGTAATCTGATTCCCCCCTCCCAATGTCCTCCAACAATAAACAATGATCATAACCACCCAAAGGGAACTGCGGAAGAGGAATGGGGATCCTATCAGACAACATAGCAATCTCAGGTCCATTTGAAACAATGGGAATGTACCCCAAATTGAGTGAAACAACCGAAGAAGGCATAGAGGTATCTATTTTTCCATTGACCCTCATATTCGTCGAAGTGAAGACCTTCCTAGCGAGGCCCAGTTGGATTGTAACCTTTTGATCTAAATTTGAATGTTAGTTTTGCTGTGATAATTTCATCTTCATATTTATAAATAATATTTTTTTAGGTTTCCTTGATGTTTATGAGTGTCAAATAGGTAAATGAGCTGAGTTTTAAGTTAAATTCAAGATCATAAAGCATGAAAAACAAATGTTGAACAACATCAATAACAAGTACAACAAACCATCACAATTGATCCATTAATACAGTGTTTCGATGGAGTTCACCCCTCGTGGGCTACACCTCCTTGGTCTAGCTTCCATGGCTTGGGCCTCTGTATTAGCTCGAATGTGCATAAAATGTTGTTTACATTCACCTACATCTCCTGAAACCTGCTTTAATGAGTCTAGAATTTCCAAATCATTCATAAATGACTCTTGCTCTCAATTTGGTCAAAATTTTCCAAATATATGGCCAAAAAAAAAATTTCCTAGTAAAATGCCTCCAAAAATGGAGAAGACTACATTTAGCTCCTCCAATTATGGAGGTCCGCCTAATTTGGTGTGACCGCCGAATAGGCCACTAACTTAACTCTAAGTTTAATTAAATGTAAGTGCGTTTAACTTAAGATAATTTTGGATTAGTGCATAAAGCGAAGTTTAACACTAATCTGAATTTAAAAATGTATTAGCGCATAGTACAAAGATTACGGGTTACTAAACCCAGATTAACAATTAATCCATGCTCTTATGAAACTCCTCCGCTCCTCGTTATGGTGGATAGGTCATATGGGGAGGGGGTTGGCCCACAAGGCTGGCCCCCTACGAACACCCACTAGTCTAACCATTGAAATTCAGATACAAGTCATGCACTATAAGGTTAAGAAACGAAATGGTGGTGTAGTGGGATGCGGGCACGCTCGTGCGGGGGAGGTCGCGGGGTCGAGCCTCGACCTCTGCCCTTCCGCCAGTTAATAGTTTTTATTCACCATACAATAGTATACCAATCCTTTATGTTATAAAACTTGCTATATAATATATGTAATATAATTTGAATAATATAATTAAATTCAACCATTGATATGTATGGATAGAATTTTGGTTTGTATAAAAAATCCCACCATAACATAGTTTAATCCAACCATAATAATTCAAAATTTGGATAGGGTCCACCAGAGGGGGCACGTGGCGGCCCCTGGCTGCACCATGTGTCAGCCGCTAGTTGGCCTATCCATCCATATAAAAAAAAAATCGACTTCAACCTTAGGAGCACATTCATAAAAAATAATTCACCTTCAAACCAAACTAGCAAATCCTATAGTGACACTTGTCACAATGTCATTGGGCGAAACTGAAGAATATTCCTAGAATATTTTTAAATTTGCTGATTGGGATGCCATGTCATCATTCTATCCTGTTCTGCAAATTTTTTAGCTATTTAGGAAAACGAACAACAGGCTCTATCTTCTTCATCCATACTCTATTTTCAACGAAAATAATTGCACTAGATTCTTGGCGATGAGCTCTTCGTTCTTGTTCAGTTTCCAATAACGTTTGAGAACTTTCATTTTTTAGATTTTAAACTGAGCACCTAATCATTCCTCCCCACTAGAAGCCTTTTGGACCCCAAAATCTCTTTGACTACTAATCATGTGGATGAGGGTACTGTTCCCTCACCCTTCCATTATCTATCCACTGAAATTTTCCCATTTCCATCAAATTGAGGTTTTCACAAAAACTTATCTTTTTCCTTGACTCTTGTGACCCTCTCCTACTATTGTTGACACCATCATGCTGCAATTTCCATGAATTTGCAAAGAAACAAGCTATTATTACAAAAACCATCTTGTTCCTACCTCGATCATTAATCAAAGGAAACTTAAAAACTGTCTCACCTTGCACATTGTCATCATGGAAATTCTTAACAGATCTTGCTTTGTACTTGCGTCGACTTTTGACCAAGTATCTTCACCATTGCCATGTACCCTTTGGAAACCAAAAACAAGCACTTGTGGAACTCATGCTTTCTTTGTCAAACTGCTTTGTCGCTTTCTCTTTGACCTTTGCACTCTCTTGCATCAACATCTTGTTTCCAACACTGATGTTGACTACTGCAAATCTGTCACATACTATTTACCTTCTTTAAAAGGAAACCTATTAGAGTCCTGAAACATCTCATTAAAAGCATAAGAAAATTTAAGAAAATCAACTTTTTCATTTGATGCATATCTTTAAAAGGTTTGATTCAAAACATCTCTATGTTTGATCATTAATAATGTAAAATTATAACTTTCATTCACTATCCTCTTCATTTCCATCACATGTATAATAGACAAACTTGTAATATTCTTATGCACTCTAATTATGTGCTCAATTCCATCTTTAAACAAGTGATACTTATTCTCATGGCGACGAAATACTGCTTTCCTATCATAAAGATAAGGACTTCCCAAAATAATAGCTGATATCTCAAATGACACCACATCAAGTTCAACTGCATCAAGAAATTTTGAATTGATGGCGAATCATAGTATGCACTTTCTTGTAACCTGCAAGTTTCCATTCTTGCATATCCACCCTAAAGGATAAGGTCTTGGATGTATATCAATTTCAAGGTTTAACTGCTTAACCAAGTCTTCAAAAATCGTATTATGATATAGGTGGATATTGGTGGCCACCCACCTATTCCATTTGGACTCGCACCATCACTTCTTTCAGTTTTTCAGTTTCAACACAACTTACTATTTTTAGCAGGTTTTCGGGTCCTAAACTTGAAAAGTCGTTTGGAGGCCCTAATGATCCAAGAGGATATTTGTGGCCACCCACCTATTCCATTTGAACCCCAACCATTGGTTCTTTTATTTTTTCAGTTTCGGCACAACTTACTATTTTTAGCAGTTTTTCGGGTCCTGAACTTCCGGAGCTATTTTGAGGCGTTAAACGAAGTTTTTTGAGAAAACCGAGAGTAACAAGAATCCATAGACCAATGTTTCTCACATCAATAGTTTTAGTCCTCAGATAGATATTTCTAATGAGGTATGGTGTGCATCAAATGGAGATCGTATGCCAAATTTACGTCCCCAGGAGGTTGAAACACCAATTTACCCAAACGGGGCCTATACTTTTCGCGCTTCATCTCCTAGGGTTAGGTTTTTGGATGTTTAGGGTTTTCCAATGTTTATTAATTATAAATAGGCCCTCGAGCCTCATTGTAACATAGTTCAGAGGCCTGTAGCCACCACATCTCTTCTCAGAGATACACTACCAGCGCCCTAGCTAGTTTATTTCCATTATGTCTGTAAGCATATTTATGTTATTTGATATTAATGAAATGAGATATTATTTCCGATGCATCTCTGTGTTTATTTTTATTTCTGTATATTATTGCATTCCTGCATAAATCTGGATCAGTGGTACCATAGCGGTCTGCTCTTTCTCTGTTTTTCTTTGCATGTCCCCAACAAGGTCAGGGTGTAAGGAGTTAGGACTAGATTTGGTTGAACCGTTGCAAGATCAGCCTTGCAAACCCCAATGACCTCTCATGGCAGAAGAAAATAAAGACGAGGGAGCAGGAGATCCTATCAATATGTTTCTCGAGGAGGCCCTTGAGAAAAAAAGGAACATGATGATGGATAAATTTGCTAAGATCCTTCAATAGTTGCACACCTACGATGCATCTGCATCCAACAACCACTCTGGAGGCAACACTCCCTTCAAGGTACAGGTAAAATTTAACATTCCTATATTTGAAGGCTAGATAGATGCAACCGACATAGATATATGGTTGAATTTTCCAGATGGGTATTTCTCAGTCCATAATTTATCCAACCAAGAAAAGATTATTTTTGCACTCCTCAAAGCTGCCCCCCATGTTAAAGACTGGTGGGAAACCTACTGTGAGAAAAATGATGAGAGGGAACCCTCTCTGTTCTCAGCCGCACCCACTTGGAATTAATTTCGAGACGACATCAAGGAACAATATTATCCCATGGGGAGCTATGAGGACAAGTACATCCAATGGAACACGCTGCAACAACAAAGGGATCAAGATGTGCATGAAGTGATGAATTTGTTCCATACCTTGTGCAAAAATTTGGGTATTAAAGATTTAGAGAGAAATTTTGTGCTCAAGTACCGTAGCTGTCTGCACAGACACATTCAAGAGGAAATGGACTTCCTATACATTATCTCGCTTGGCACAGCATATTTCTCTGCCTCCAAGATCAAGCAGAAATTTAAGCAGAAGAAGCGAGACTTTGGATCTGTGAATCTGAAGCCAAGGAAATACGCCCCCGAATCATAGAATAGGGGGTAGAGACAAATCGGGGTGACTCAAAACACCACCAAAAATAAAAATAAGGACGTGGGGAAGTGGTGTGAATTTCATAATAGCCCCACTCATATCACAAACAAGTGTTGGGCCAAACAGTCGCTGGTGGCCAAATTGAAGGCACCCAAATCAGATGCATGTTCTAATCTTGAGCCAGAACCAGACAAGGGAGATGAAAAAGAGAAGCAGATCATTTATTCAGATCCCAGTGCCATTTTTTCCACCACCAAGCTCCAGAGGGAGGATCCAGAGGATCCAGAGGAGGGGGAGCGCCTCTTCCATTCACCGATGTGGGAGAAGGGTTCTCCACTGCAATTTCTTGTCGATAGCAGAAACCAAAAGAACCTCATTTCATTAGATGTCGTGAAGCAACTCGACCTACCAACCATAGCACACCTGTAGCCATATAGCATCCGGTGGATTCACCCAGGGAGATATCTCCGCGTCCACTAGTAGTGTCGCCTTCCGTACAACATCAAGCCATTCACGGTTGAGGTATTGTGTGATGTTGCTACTCTTGATGTAGCTGATGTATTATTGATACAACCATACTTGTGGAGACGACATACTATATATGATTCTAGGCCTCGTTTTTTTGTTCTTACTTTGGGAAATAAAATGTATAGGATACCTGAGGTAGCAATGCCTCCTGCCATCTCCTTAACTATTGCAAAACAATGCAATAAGATTATTTCCCAAACAAGGAAATTTATTTTCCTTACAACTCATGCACAAAGAAAGAAGAATATTTTGGCCACAACCTCGAAACAGGGCTCCCTTACACAGCTGCAATGGATGGAAAAAGTCATGGAGGAATACGAGAACATTTTCTCCTCACCCACAGAGGTTCCTCTACACTGTCAGGACAAGCACTCCATCGATCTGACCCCCGGTGTATCACCGCTAGATATTTCCATACCTCATGTGATTACACAAAAACAATTCACACATGTACTATCTGAGGAAACCAAATTTATTGAACGCATCCATCACATCTGCCAGCAGGTCCACGACATCCTGGACAAATCCAATACCAATTTCAACAGAATTTGTCTCTCATGGAGGAACTTAATGCAATGGGGGCCATTGCTTCATAAGGAGAGTGGAATGCTCTAGGTGGATATTGGTGGCCAACCACCTATGCCATTTCGACATGCACCATCAGTTCTTTCAGTTTTTTAGTTTCAAAACAACTTACTATTTTTAGCAGGTTTTTAGGTCCTGAACTTCCGGAGCCATTTGGAGGCCCTAATGATCCAAGTGAATATTGTTTGCCACCCACCTATTCCATTTGAACCCCCACCATTGGTTCTTTCAAATTTTCAGTTTCGGCACAACATACTACTTTTAGCAGTTTTTCAGGTCGTGAACTTTCGGAGCCGTTTTGAGGCCCTAAACGACCTTTTTTGGGAAAACTGGGAGAAACATGGGTCCATGGACCGATGTTTCTTACATGAAAAGTTGTATTCCTTGGATATATATTTCTAACGAGTTATGTTGCGTGTCAAACAAAGATCGTATGCCAAAGTTACGTCCCCGGGAAGTTGAAACACCAATTTACCCAAATGGGGCCCATAGTTTTGGCGCTTCATCTCCTAGGGTTAGGTTTTTGGATGTCTAGGTTTTTCCATTATTTCTCAATAATAAATAGGCCCTCGAGCATCATTGTAACATAGTTCAGAGGCCTGTAGCCACGACATCTCTTCTCATAGATACGCTACCAGCGTCCTAGCTAGTTTATTTCCATTATGTTTGTAAGCATATTTCCGTTCTTTGATATTAATGGAATGAAATAGTATTTATATTGCATCTCTGTGTTTATGTTTATTTCTATATATTATTTTGTTCCTGTATAAATCCTGATCAGTGGTATCAGAGCGATCTAATATTTCTCTGTTTTTCTTTGCATGTCCCCAACAAGGTTAGGGTTTAAGGAGTTAGGGCTTGATCTAGTTAAAACCTTGCAAGATCAGCCTCACAAACCCTGACGACCTCCCATGGTGGAAGAAAAGAAAGATGAGGGAGCAGGAGATCCTATCCAAAAATTTCTCAAGGAGGCCCTCGAGAAACAAAGGAACGCGATGATGGATAACTTTGCTCAGATCCTTCAAAGATTTCCCACCTACGATGCATCTGCATCCAACAACCACTCTGGAGGTGCCACTCCCTTCAAGGCACAGGTAAAATTTGACATTCCTATATTTGAAGGCTAGATAGATGCATATGTCATAGATAGATGATTGAATTTTCTAGAAGGGCATTTCTCGGTCCATGATTTCTCCCACTGAGAAAATATTATTCTTGCACTCAAAGCCACCCCTCATGTCAAAGACTAGTGGGAAACCTATTATGAGAAAAATGACGAGAGGGAACCCTCTCTCTTCTCAGACACACCCACTTGGAATTCATTCCAAGATGACATCAAGGAAAAATATTACCCCATGGGGAGCTATGAGGATTGGTACATCCAGTGTGTAATATTCCAAAAATTTAGCCTTCAACTAAATGGAATATTATAGTTTGTTTTGTCACTAAGTAGGTGAATAAGTGGGTTCGGAGGCCCATAAGTCTCCTTAGCAGCAATAAAAACACTTCAAGTGTGGAAAGAGACCCTTTTAGTAGCTAAATAAAGCACCTCCAAGTGTGAACATGGATTAGATCATGTTGATTCAGTCAACTTTGACCAAGTCAACAACGCTGTTATGGAGGAGTGGAGATTAAATGAGGAATAACGTAGTTTTGGAGGGAGATTGATCCCATGGAGGAAATGACCTAATTAAGTGGGGACAAGGGCAAGCAAGCTCATGATCTATTTAAGGAAGAGGATGGCAGCCATATGGGGTTATGTCTTGGATTATTATTTTGTGTATGGTCTGTTTAGACTTTGCATTCCTTTTTTGTTTGGTAGGGTTGCTGTGCTGTTTAGCACTGGGTGTTCCCGAGTGGGAATCCCACCTCTTTCCTTGAGAGGCCTCTTGGAAGAGTATTTTATTCATTTCAACATTCAGTTTTGCAGGCCAAGATATATATTTCTTCATCAGCATAGTTTCTGCAAGTTATTGTGCTGTGTTGCAGGGTGTAGCAGTGGAGGATTAGATCGAGTGCCTTCAGAGATATTTTTTCAGTGGAGGAATGTTTCCATCCATTAGGAGGCCTATAAAGGAGCCCCTTGGGCTTATTTCACACATTTTGTGCCAGGCCAAGCAGTATTCATCCCCTACAATGTAGTTTCAGTCTTGATTTGCGTTATTTTAGGGAGGAGTTGCAGGGGTAGTTGCAGTGGTTATTTTGGGAGGATATTTCTTCAGTGGATGAGCCACTCTTTCATCCAGAGGGTCTATTGGAGGAGGGATGTATATTTATACATCAACATCAGTCATATATTCTCATTTCTATTGTTGCAGCATATCTTCAGCCCTAGGGTTGTAGCTTACGTTGGCACATTGTGTGCATTTTCCAGAAACCCTCTTGGGTTGTCTTGGAAAGCTGATCTAGTGTCCGGATATGTATGTTTAGATTATATTGGGGCCTATATCAGTATTATTGTATCATTGTATCATCTCCAGCTATAGCTGTTCATAATATTTTTGTACTTTAGGAGTTCTCTGGCATTTTGTGTTGCAGCAAAATCTCACTTTTGAGAGTGTTTATGTATTGGAGGCTTGTGTTACCACATTCTATGATTGGTGCCTCAATTTTTTGTACCTATTTGCTACATATATGATCAATAATATGGATTTATATTGGTCTCATGATTGTATGTGTTAAATACTTTCTGCTGCTTTCATTTTATGAGCTATATTACTGCTATTCCCATTTTGGGATACTACAGTGGTATCAAAGCATCATCTTGGCTCAGCCTGTGCATTCAACCAATATGTCACCATAAGGAGAATATTCTCTCAAGGAAGAAGAGATGTATAGAAAAAATCAAAAGAAGACTCCATTATTTGGAGGAAGAGAGGAGGAGGAGCTCTCAAATCTTCTCTTTCAAACTATGCAGAGCATTAAAGGAGATCTCAAGAAGATGAGAAGGGAGAGAGAATATCCAAAGGAGTTTGGATCTAAATCCAACTCTAGATTTTCACATGATGAGTGTGAGCATGCAGCCATACAATATGATTCACAGCGTAGTCATATGCCTAGATCTGCTATGAGGGAGATGGAAAAAGAAGAGATGCCTGAGAAGGAGACTCTTAGGTATTATCTGCAAGAATATGAAGCTCAAGCTAAGAGGTTCAATGACCAAATCAACTTCCAAGAGTTTTGAAAGATCAAGGTGGAGAGGAGCAAGCAGCATGATATGGGTAGATTTTTTCTATCTAATTTTGATGGTTCACCTACATGTTCATCTAGGGCTTGGGTGGAGGAGCTAAACATCTATTTGCAACAACACTAAGTTTCAGAGAAGGAAGCATCAAAGTTGTAGTGCTGCATTTTAGAGGAAAGGAATATGCTTGGTGGATATTTGAGTCCTTTTCATTAAAAAATGCAAATACTTCTTCTTATGCAAATTTCACTATGAGATTAGTGGAAAGGTGTGATGGAAAACATTTTGAAACATCTTTGGTGGAGCCAAACAAACAAAAAAAAACAAAACTAGGTTGAAAGAACCTATAAACTCAAAACCACTTCAGAAAACTGTTTAAGAGGATCACATCTTGCATAATACTTTTCTGGAGGCAAGATCTTTGTCCCATATTCTTGGAAAAGAGGGCATGAAGATCCCTTTTTCAAAAGAGGATCCTCTTGTTAAGAATGTGACTCCCATTCATATTGAAGAAGAAGAGAAGGATGGGGGCAACAACGCTGTCATATCTAGAGCATATCTAGCACCTCATACAGAGGTAGATGGAGCACTTGCTCCAATCAGAGGGATTCTTGTATCGTTGCAAGGAATTCCCCAGGATCTCATATGTGTAGGTCAAGGCACAATCAATGAACAACATGATTGTGAAACCTTACAGATGGAAGGTGAAGGTAGGGAGGAAGTTCAGCATCACATGCTGAGGAGCACACACTCCTATCTATTTCAGAAGGGTGATACGCAAAATAGGCAGACTAATTTGCGCAGTAAGGGCAGGGACAAAGCTGTCCATCCATATGTGCAGTCTACTCTTGACATTGATGTCTCACTGCATGGAGGCATTCCACCGGGGACACCACCAGATCTGGAGATGATGAGAGATGCTTCACATGGGGTTGTACCACTCTTAGATCCCAGAGGGGTGGATACTTTAGAGGGGTCTATTAAAGCACAAAGAGTTTGGGGTAGACTCAAGGAGGAGGGAGACATTCTGCAGTGATGGAGGATGGCACCTTCATGGTGCAAGGGAGCTGCTCCATGGATTTGGAGAAAGAGGGTACTTCCTTTGAGGAAGGAATCCTCCATACATTGGAGTAGATGGAGGCCACTAATGCTTACATTGGCCAATATTAGGAGATTCTTTTTGGATGGGAGCTTCTCATGGGAGGCCAACTTCCAAAGGTCACCACTTCTATTTGAGCATGAGAAGTTGCATGATGGGCATGGCAGCACTTTGGAGGATAAATTTGGCATGAGGGATGTCAAAGGAAAATATAGCAGCATGTGAGGAGCTTTACATTTCTTATCTTCAGTGCTGTCTCTTAGGAGGGTTGATCCATATTGAAGATCTCAACTCTTGGTAGAGTACTCCAAGGATCTTGGTGCTTGCATGATTCTTGATGACGCAAAGGGATATGACAGATACATGGTGGTTGATGAGGTCATATATTCTTTTGGCATAATCTTTTTGACTAGAGTTTCTGAGCTCAAGAGGAAGCTACTACATGGAGCACATGTGGACTTTATTTCCATGCACTTTGATGCATTTCATTATTTGATGGAGGAGTTCACTTGGGAGGGCATCTAGCAGGATATAAATAAGAATATGGAGAGATGTATAGCTCAGGTGGTGATGGAGAGGTTGTCATAGCCACTTCCCTACTCATGGAGAGTGAGGGAGAACTTTCAGTTGAGCCATCTCAGCTCAATGACCAAAGTACATAGTGGAGGAGGTACATTTTTGCATTAATATTTGTAATTACTTACTTTATATGAGAAACATGTTGTACCAAGGAGGATTATCCCTTATTATATATATATTTTTTATGTACTTGAGGGAATTTGCAGCATTGATGTTGGCCATGCTATTGGTGGTTTGTGGCGGAGGCCACATGATTCTTGGTGTGCACCATTGGCACCCAATTTTACATTCATGATCCTATCTTGTGGGATGATTGTGGCAGAAAAAAAGTGGCTGGAAAGACACTTGTTATTCTTTGTTTTGAGGCAGGCAAGGGATGCACTGTGTTGGTTCTATGTGTGAAACTATGATCCACTTTCCAGTTGTCATATGGCAACTTTCTTTCATTGGTTTTTGCTTCCATATCTTGATGATGTTCTTATGTTTATGGGAAGATTTGTTTGGAGAGTGGCACAAGATTTGGAGGTGCCCATTGGGAGTATGATTCTCCATATTTTATATGTTGCATGTTTCAGGAGAAACAATGGGAAAACCATGATTTCCACACTATGTCTCTTGTCTTCATGTGGGAGGAGCCATTTGGAGAGCTTGAGTTCTTGGAGGAGGCACTTCATGGATGTTTTGTTTGGTGGGGTAGCCTGGGCCATTCTTGGAGGCCATAAAATTTTAGCCCAAGATCAGCAGCAACCATATACATATCATAAATGAAGAGAGAAACAACTTGGGTGGAAGAATTTAATCTCTCCATGCAACCCCAATACATTGCATGAACCAGGGGTTGAGGATCCTTTTGATGAGCTCCCTAGAATGGCTCATTTCATTTGGATGATAGCATGGGTTTGCAGGTTTCTCATTGGGAATGAGATCCCCTATGCTTGTCATCACTCCTACCTTGAGAAGGCCATTGGATAGTAAGAAGGTTTCCACTTACACCTTCCAACTTTTCATGATGTGCGCCATTTGGTTTTGCATACTTGGGAGGAAACATTGGAGGTTTATTGTAGATTTATTTTAGCAGTGGTGGGGATTATTGATGAGGAGGCCACAAGAGGAGGAGGGGAGGATTTTTTCTCCACCATTACAGTTGCTTGAGGACAAGAAAAATTTTGGAGGGGAGGACTGTAATATTCCAAAAATTTAGCCTTCAACTAAATGGAATATTATAGTTTTTTTTGTCACTAGGTAGGTGAATAAGTGGGTGGGGAGGCCCATAAGTCTCCTTAACAGCAATAAAAACACTTCAAGTGTGAAAAGAGAACCTTTTAGCAGCTAAATAAAGCACCTCGAAGTGTGAACATGGATTAGATCATGTTGATTCAGTCAAATTTGACCAAGTCAACAACGTTGTTATGGAGGAGTCGAGATTAAATGAGGAATAACGCAGTTTTGGAGGGAGATTGATCCCATGGAGGAAATGCCTTAATTGAGTGGGGCCAAGGGTAAGCAAGCTCATAATCTATTTAAGGAAGAGGATGGCAGCCATATGGGGTTATGTTTTGGATTATTATTTTGTGTATGGTCTATTTAGACTTTGCATTCCTCTGTTGTTTAGCAGGGTTGCTGTGCTATTTAGCACCGGGTGTTCCCAAGCGGGAATCCCACCTCTTTCCTTGAGAGGCCTCTTGGAATAGTATTGTATTCATTTCCAAATTCAGTTTTGCAAGCCAAGCTATAGCTTTCTTCATCATCGCAGTTTCTGCAGGTTATTGTGCTGTGTTGCAGGGTGCAACAGTGGAGGATTAGACCAGGTGTCTTCAGAGCTAGTTTTTCAGTGGAGGAATGTTTTCATCCATTGCGAGGCCTGTAAAGGAGCCCCTTGGGCTTAATTCACACATTTGGCACTAGTCCAAGTAGTATTCACCCCCTATAGCACAATTTCAGTCTTGATCTATGTTATTTTAGGGAGGAGTTGCAGGGGTAGTTGCAGTGGTTGTTTTGGGAGGATATTTCTTCAGTGGAGGAGCCACTCTTTCATCCGGAGGGTCTCTTGGAGGAGGGTTGTAGATTTATAAATCAGCTTCAGCCATATATTCTCATTTATATTGTTGCAGGATACCTCCATCCCTAGGGCTGCAGCTTACATTGGCACATTGTGTTTATTTTTCGAAAACCCTCTTGGGTTGTCTTGGAAAGCTGATCTAGTGCTCGAATCTGTATGTTTAGATTCTATTGGGGTCTATATCAGTATTATTGTATCATATCCATCTATATTTTTTCATAATATAACTACGCTGTAGCAGCTCTCTGGAATTTTTTGTTGCAACAAAATCTCACTTTTGAGAGTGTTTATGTATTGGAGGCTTGTGTGACCACATTCTATGATTGGTGCCTCAATGTTTTGTACCTATTTGCTACATATATGATCAATAATATGGATTTATATTGGTCTCATGATTTTATGTGTTAAATACTTGCTGTTGCTTTCATTTTATGAGCTATATTGCTGCTATTCCCATTTTGGGATACTACACAGTGGACCACGCTGCGGCAACAAAGGAATCAAGATGTGCATGAACTAACGAATTTGTTCCATACCTTGAAAACAAAGTTGGGTATTAAAGATTAGGAGAGAAATTTGGTGCTCACGTATTGTAGCTTTTTGCACAGACACATTAAGGGTGAAATGGAGTTCCTCAACATTACCTCGCTTAGCACGACATATAGCTATGACACCAAGATCGAGCATAATTTTAAGCAGAAGAAGCGAGACTTTGGATCCGTGAATCCGAAGCCAATGAAAGGCGCCCCCGAATCACAGAACAAGGGGTTAGAGCCAAAGAGGGGTGACTCTGAAAACTACCAAAAATCCAAAGAAGGACATGGGGAAGTGGTGTGAATTTCCTAATAGCCCCACTCACAGCACAAACAAGTGTCGGGCCAAACAGTCGTTGGTGGTTGAACTGAAGACACCCGAACCAAATGCATGTTCTAATCCTGAGCTAGAGCCAGACAAGGGATATGAAAAAGGGAAGAAGATCATTGATGCAAACCCCAGTGCCATTTTTTCCACCACCAAACTCTAGAGGGAGGATCCTAAGGATCTAGAGAAGGGAGAGTGTCTCTTCCATTCGCAGATGTGGGTGAAGGGTTCTCCACTGCAATTTATTATCGATAGCGAAAGCCAAAAGAACCTCATTTTAGCATAGGTTTTGAAGCGGCTTGGCCTACCAACCACAACACACCTGCAAGCATATACCATCGAGTGGATTCACCCAGCGAGATATCTCCGTGTCCGCTGGAAGTGCCACCTTACGTACAACATCAAGCCATTCACAGATGAGGTATTGTGTGATGTTGCTCCTCTTAACGTAGGTGATGTATTATTGGGCCAACCATACTTGTGGAGGAAACATGTTTTATATGAGTCTAGGCCTCTTTATATTATTATTACTTTGGGAAATAAATTTTACAAGATACTAGAGGTAGAAACGCCTCCTGCCATCTCCTTGACTATTGCAAAACAACGCAGTAAGATTATTTCCCAACCCAGGAAATTTATTTTCCTTACAACTCACTCACAAAGAGAGAATAATATTGTGGCCATAGCCTTAAAAGAGGGCTCACCTACACGGCTACAATGGATGGACAAATTCATGGAGGAATACGAGGACATTTTCTCCTCACCCATAGAGGTTCCTCTCTACTGTCAGGACAAGCACTCCATTGATCTGACCCCCGGCGCACTGCCACTGGATATTGCCAAACCTCATGTGATTACACAGACAATATCCACACATGTAATGTCTGAGGAAACCAAATTTATTGAACGCATCTAGCACGTCCGCCAATAGGTCCACGACATCTTGGAAAAATCCAATACCATGTTTAGCAGAATTTTCCTCTCATGGAGGAACTTAACGCAATGGGGACCATTGCTTCCTAATGAGGGAGGAATGATCCAGGTGTATATTGGTGGCCACCCACCTATTCCATTTGGACTTGCACCATCATTTCTTTCAATTTTTCTATTTTAGCACAACTTACTATTTTTAGCAAGATTTCGGGTCCTGAACTTACGAAGCCTTTTGGAGGCCCTAATGATCTAGGTGGATATTGGTGGCCACCCACATATTCCATTTGAACCCCCATCATCGTTTATTTTATTTTTTCATTTTCGAAACAACGTACTATTTTTAGTAATTTTTTGGAAAAATGGGAGCAACATGGGTCCATGGACCAAGTTTTCTCACACAAAAAGTTGTATTCCTTAGATAGATATTTCTAATGAGGTATGGTGCATGTCAAACAAAGATCGTATGCCAAAGTTACGTCCTCGGGAAGTTGAAACACCAATTTACCCAAACGGGGCCCATAGTTTTGGCGCTTCATCTCCTAGGGTTAGGTTTTTGGATGTTTAGGGTTTGCCATTGTTTCTCAATAATAAATAGCCCCTTGAGCCTCATTGTAACATAGTTTAGAGGCCTGTAGCCACGACATCTCTTCTCAGAGATACGCTACCAGCACCCTAGCTAGTTTATTTCCATTAGGTGTGTAAGCATATTTATGTTATTTGATATTAATGAAATGAAATATTATTTCCACTGCATATCTGTGTTTATGTTTATTTCTGTATCTTATTGCGTTCCTGCATAAATCTGGATCATATTATCTTGTGACCCACTATAAAAAAGTGTGTCTATATTTGTATGTTTAGAGACGACTCTAATATGGAAAAGTTTTATTCTTGTATCTTCATCTCGAGTGACATTGGAACAATTTGAAGAACTAGTGTTTGCTATGTTCTTACCTTTCAAATGCATGGCTGTAATCTTTGTCTCGTCTCCTAAATATGAACCTAGGTCATGTTCAATTATAGCAACAATTTTCTCCTTTTCTTTGGCTTTCAGTTTGTTTGGCTTCTACCCTAGATGAAGTTTCCAATAGTGGTCTTCATCATGGCCATTCTTCAAACAATGTTTACATTTGAGTTTCTCCTCTCTTTTGATAGAGCTATTTATCTTTCCTCTTCCATAAAACTTGCCCTTTACTTTACCCTCACTATCACTTTTCTCATCTATTTTTTGTTTACCTCTTGCTTCTAAATGTGTGGATTGAACACAAACCTCATCTATGAATGTGGGATTAAACATGAGAATAGTGTGCCTAAGGTAAATGTGCAAAACCCCAATGTTCTTTAACAAAGTTTCTTGAGAATACAAATTAATACCCAAAATTAGATCTCTTATCCTAAATTCATGATTATAATCTTGCACACTTTTCCCTTTCAATTGTCTAAGTTTTTTCTGGTCCATAATGGCCTTTTGCAGGTAAGTTAGAGGATAAAATTTCCTTTTAATGGCAACAATAAAACTTGACTAGGATATAGAGATCTTATCGTAGTTTTTAATATCTTCTTGAGTCCTTTCTTCCCACCATACAAGTGCATATCCTTCCATCCTCAAGGAATCCAATTGAATCTTTATGTCAACTTCATGAAGGTTCTGAAGTCTGAAATACACCTTTGATTGACATATCCAATTATCCAGCCTCTTTGCATTTACCTCGCCATTATACATTGGAAGCTAAAATTTGAGATCAAGTTTGAGTAAGGGAGTTTTTCCTCTTGTGGTCTTTGAGTGAGCATGGGTAGTTTTTGTGCTGGAAGTGGAAGATGATGGTCATAGAGAAGGTGAGGATGATTAGGAAGATGGTGTAGACGGAGGTGGCTTTCCTCCACTACCCTTTGAATAATTTTCTTCATCCTTATTATCATATGAATTTCCTTCTCCATGTGGAGGCTTACAACCTTCTCCTGCCATCCCAACAGTAAATGCATCAAACATAATTTTAACCATCCTCTTTATGTCATTGAATTCTTTCTTGACATCATCCTCTTCTGAATGACCTTCATTTTCTCCAACACCTGACATGATGGCTATGGATTCAACTTCAGTTTCTGGTGCAACTTGCACCTCTTCAATATTAGCTTCTTGAGATAAAACTTGAGGTGCTTCAAGTGCAGCTGTGAGTGAAAATTTGGGTTGATATGGTGCCCTTATGGCTCTCCTTCTTCTGGTCCTAATCTTGGGACTTGCAGCCAATTGTTTCCCTTCACTTCTCTGCAATTTCAATCTTGTAACCATCACAAATTTGCAACCATTAAAACCCTACTTTCACAAAACTCAAGAAACTATCAAGAAAATAACCTTTTCAACCCTTGCTCTAATAACAATTGATACGAATTTGAATGTTATTTTTGTTGTCCTAATTTCATCTTAAGATTTAAAAATAATTTTTGCTGATCTTATGCTTTATGTGCATAGGTTTCCTTGGTGTTTATGAGTGTCAAACAAGTAAATGAGCTTATTTTTAAGTTAAATTAAAGATCATAAAGTATGAAAAACAAATTTTGAACAAAAAAAATAAAAAGTACAACAAGCCATCACAATTGATCCATTAACGCAGTGTTTTGATGAAGGATTTCACCCCTCCTAGGCTACATCTCCTTGGTCCAAATTCCATGTCTTGGGGCTCTGTATTAGCTCAAATGTGCATAAAATTATGTTTAAATTCACCTACAACGCCTGAAACCTACTTCAATGAGTCCAGAATGTCCAAATCATTCATAAATTACTCTTCTTTCTCCCAATTTGGTAGAAATTTTCAAAATATATGACCAAAAAAAATTTTGCCTAGTAAATTGCCTCCAAAACTGGAGAAGACTCTAGTTAGCCTCGCCAATTATGGAGGTCCGCCGAATTTGGTGTCACAGTCGAATATGCCGCTAACTTAATTCTGATTTTAATTAAATGTAAGTGAATTTAACTTAAGATAATTTTGGATTAGCACATAAGGCACATTTTAACACTAATCTGAATTTAAAAATGTATTAGCACATAATACAAATATTATGGGTTAATAAACCCAGATTAACATTTAATCTGTGCTCTTATGAAACTCCGCTGCTCCTTGTTATGGTGGATAGGTGGTATGGGGAGGGGATTGGCCCCCTATGAACCGCGGCTAGTCTTACTATTTAAATTCAAATACAAGTCGTGCACTATAAGGTTAAGAAATGAAATGGTGGTGTAGTGGTATGTAGGCACGTTGGTGCGAGGGAGGTCGCGGGGTCAAGCCCTGACCTCTGCCCTTCCACTAGTTAATAATTTTTCTCCACCATATGATACTATATCAAACCTTAATTTTATAAAACCTTCCATATAATATATGTAACAGACTCTGAATAATATAATTAAATTCGACCATTGATATGTATGAATCGAACTTTTGTTTGTATAACAAATTCCACCATAATAATTCAAACTTTGGATAGGGTCCACCAGAGCAGGCACATAGCGGCCCCTGGCTGCACCACCTGTCAGCCTCTGGTTGGCCTGTCCATCCATTTAAAAAAGAAAAATTCAACTTCAACCTTAGGAGCACATTCATAAAAAAAAATTCATCTTCAAACCAAACTGGTGAGTCTTGTAGTGAAACTTGACAAAGTGTCATTGGGAGAAACTGAATAATATTCCCAAAATATTTTTAAATTTTCTTATTGGGCTTCCATGTCATCATTCTGTCATTTTCTACAATTTTTTTAGCTATTTAGGAAAACGAACAATAGGCTCTATCTTCTTCATCCGGAATCTGTTTTCGATGAAATGAATTGCGCTATATTCTTGGCAACGAGATCTTCGACATCGTTCAGTTTCCAATCACTTTTGAGAACTTTCATTTTTGAGCTTTTACATTGAGCACCTGATCACCTTTTAGCCAAGGGACCTATCCCCTCCAACCTTCGTTCTAGTCCAATGTCTCACAGGACATGCAACCAACAGATGGCCCATGTCATGGAATCCTGGGCATCTAAAGTGGATGTTCCAGTAGTCAATAGTGAGCATGAAATAAAAAATACTCCATTGAAGCTCTAATCTGGCCACTAGACCTTGGCCCATATCGATTTCGATGAGGACCCATGCCATCCTCTTTTATAACTCTCCTAGGCTCCCTTCATCCCAATAGTAAAATGCCCCAATTCTGTTGTTGATCTCTGTGACAGCTTCCCTATTCCATAACTCTAGTGACAAGCCTAGGAATTTTGTCCACACCATGTTTTGCTGAGGCGCTTCAGCAAACGGATCAAAACCTAACTTCCACTTCTGAAGTAGAAGGAAGTCTCTACCCTTGATCCATGGCTGATTAAGAATGTTCTCTGTATCCTTTCGAGCTTAAAAAATGGAAACATACCCACCTTTGGCCTGTATCTCAACTTGACCATCCATCTGTCCTCCACCCACTTCTTCACTTGATCACCCGTCATCTAAGTATACTACCATCTTCCAACCAAGGCTTTATCCTGAAGCCTCTCCACACTATCCAAGAACACTCTACCCCCACCCGCAAAGGAGGCTCTCCTCTGAGTGCATTGATAGGTAAATTCTTCGGCTTGTTGCATTGAAACTCTGGTCTGAGTCTCTGAGAGCATTCTGATTTAGAATCCCCACCTATGGCTACATCTCCAGCTAGTCTTCTCCCACAGCATTGGGCCCCTACTTCACTTTTGTTAAAATCCTTTGATCTACCTGGATAGTGGTGAAAATGAACTCCTCTAGGGACTACGAGGAGTCCAGCATTATGCTCTCCATATATCATCCCATGAGCATCTTTCATTCGACTAGTCCAATCCTCTCGGTACTCTTTCCATCCTACATCCAACTATCCTATCCCACCTATCATTCAGTGCCCAATAAGCTTATCACTCCCTATGTCCATTACTGAGAATTTTTAGTGAATGGTCAATGAAGAAAATACCATGTGTCCACCTCCCAGGACTGCCTATCCAGGAAAGGTTTAGAGTCCAATGTGCGTGGGCGGCTCAATTAAAAATTGATCACTGGCAACTCTTACTTGGCATACCTACCTAAGTTTACCCAACCACAAAATAAATATTTTTGTGTTCAACAGACCTTCTAGAGAATATTGACCAACCCTATGAGCTACCTCAATCGATACACCTAACAACAGTGCTCGGCCAAACAACTAGACAAGCCGAGACCCCGAAGTCGTCCAGGCTACCCCAGATATCCGATATTGATCAGGAGGGGAAGGAAAAATTAATACATAGGTATGAAAATGACAATGAAACGAGAAGAGAAATAGGCATCCCTTCCATCCATGTTGACTTGGTAATGAATTCTTCCTTCTATCTTGTGCAACAAAGTCAAGATTCTAGCTAGAAGGTCCCTTTCTCGTGCTTGTATATAGCCTGCAATCAATGGAGGTGTTTGGAAGTTATCCCTACTTCCTCCCCACCATGGGATAACTCCTGACTTTGGTTTGCCCACTCTCCGACATTAAAGTTTGCCCAACCTTTGTATTCTATGCTACCAACATAACCCAATCCAGTTGTAGCCACTCCACATACAAGTTTGGATTTGTTGATCAAGGCATCGACCGTGGATGTTCACAGACGGTCGGGCTTCTCAAATCCTATCCCACCCTACACAGATAATGGAGTTTATAGCCATGGATATTACAGATCATGGAGTCCATGTCATGTTGCATTGCTCACTATCATTTTTTGTTCGGATACATGCCTTCCTCCAGTCCCCTGTCTTCCTTCATAATCATCAGATCCTTGTGGCCGATTTGAAGAAATTTGATGTTCCTATAAAAATATTTCAACCTATAGATAGTGATATCAAGGGTCCAGAGACAACAACACTATTATGAATTTTAGTAAAACTCCATGGGGAGGATGAAAATTGTCAGGTCTGTGTATACAAGATATTTGAGGAAGAGTTTGATATCAAATTGATGTATACTATTTTATGTCTACGATTTTTTATTTGTATAATGTTTTGTATTGAAGATTTTTTATATGTCAAATAAAAATATTATTTTTTTATATCTATATAATTTGATTATTAAAATTAAAAAAAGAAATATATACAAATATTTCTGCTGTCATCATCACTTTCCAAAAAATGTCATATTTTAAATAATTTGCAACTCATTTTCAACTAAGATTTAATGCGAGTGCATGTATACCATGGAATATACCCTCATAGTATGAAGCATGTTGCACAAACATATCCAATGGGAGATTTTTCTGCACACACATATCAAAATGATTGGAACCTTATTTTCCTTCTAGTGGTATGGTTATAACATAACCTGATAGCCTACTAGGGTCAAATTTAAGTCCTTCAACTCTTAACTAGATTTACAAATTTGACCCTTCTAGAGTCTTCTTTCGATTTGCCACATCGATAGCCACATTTTCATCAGAAACAATGGATGATCTGTCATTCTCTTGAACCATGGTGGTCAATCATGATAGGTCAAATTGTAGGAGGCATAACTTTTTCATGTGAACTCCCAAATTGGCGTGATTATTACACACTTGAAAGGGTATATAATTGTATAATATTGTCATAGGGTTCAATGCTTAAGAGGGACAATTTTACCCTCCAAAAAACGTTATTTCAGGCCTCAAAATGACCCTAGAATATTTAAGACCCCAAATCTCCAAACTAGATTATGGCAATAAAACTATTCCAATAAGTTGATTCATCCATGTTTTCCACTTTGAGAGCGTCAATGTATATGAAAAATACTATAATGATCTAATCTCATTCTCACTCTCTATTCATCGTTAGAAAAGTAACATGTTGGTTTCCTAGCTCTAGCCATATCAATCAAATCTTAATGTCACCTTGTTGATATCTTAATAAATTACTAGCAAATTAGTTCTTCCAAATTTCTAATTATATGATTTTAGTTCCCAAACCTTCCATGCCTAATAATAATTTTCTATTTTATTTTTATAGATATTATAACATTTCATAATAATAATTTTCTATTAATTAAATCTAAATTTAAGGTTCCATTCTAACTTTACTATTCTTCAAAGTTTGTGTAAGTCAAGATTTAACAATGATAAACTTTCTTCAACCTGGTTTCCCTTAAGCTGAGCTTATAACTTACTCATATTTTTAGTCATTTCTTTGTAAATTTTGATGATTAAGACTTTCTAAATTCAATGCAAAGGAACAATCTTTATATTTACTATGTGCCATATGTAAAGTTCGGGTTACAATCTTTATATTTTCTATGTGCCACATTTAAAGTTGGGGTTTTTGTTAATAGAATAGATATGTACAATAAGAGGGAGAAAAAAATTTATTCGTTATAATTAATATTCACATTTGGAAATATTCACATTTGGAAAAGAGGAGGTCGTATGGAATTCTAAATTATTATCACAGTAACCATTCAAAATAATTATTAGATTAAAGGGAAACAAACTAAGATATTTTTTTCTATGCAAATTGCCTTATCATTCTTAATAATGTTTCTGCAAGTCATATCTCACATAAAAATCATTGTTGTTTTAATAATAAATCATATTTGAGCAATAATTATAAAAATCCGTGTTATATATATATATAATTTATTTTAATTATAAACAATACCGATTTTTATAATTATGGCTCATATATATATGAGTCATAATTATAAAAATAAGTGTTTGTTGTATATATATATATATATATATATATATATATATATATATATATATATATATATATATATATATATATATATATATATATATATATATATATATATATATATATATATTTTATTTTAATATTTTTTAAAATTCAATTGAATTATTATTATTTTTTTTGAAATATTGATTTTTAATTAAAAAATTACAGATTTAATTTTACACTTTTCACAAATTTAATTTATTCTTAACTTAATTTTTTTTTATCAATGACATTTTTCAATTTAATATTTTATTAAGCATCGAAATTAGAAAAAGAAAGAATGATGATGTTCAATGTTTACTAAGACCAATATGGTTTATTGGACCTTAAGAAAAAAAAAAGAGATTAGTTGAAATTATTTAATATTTTATTTATATAATGGAAAAGAATAGAGAGAAGTGTTTCGAGATCACTAGTTTTGTTTACTTAACAAAGCAAGAAGGTCGGTAGTGTGGCAAAAGTGACAAAATCTTTCGTTCCAACGTGTTTTGGGAATTTCCATCGCCAATTTCATTTTGAAGCTAAGGAGAATTAGTTATTATCTTGGCAATGTTCATTTTCTTCTTAGCACTAGTCAAGATAGAAAGATAACTCTAGCTATAAGATTGGGGTTGATCACTTCCTTATAATACTTTGGTTTCCTTTTTCCCACTAACTCCTTATCTTCCCACTCCTATTTATAAATACTTGATATACTTCATACATTATCTTTTTCTTTCAAGTCAGATTACATTCATTTCTTCTACATAGTTTCATTATAGATGTTTTTTATTCAAATATTAGTATATTTAGAAAAAAAAATTCTAAGTTAAGCTACTTCTATTATATCATATAGAACAGAAAATTACAAGTCTCTTCCTTTGGATTTGACGAGTCCAATCCAGAGGGAAGTTTCAAGATTTTTCCACCAAAAGTTGGACTGCCCCAGTCGGGAAAACCAATCCTTAAAAACCAGAGAGTAACTGCTGCTCGAAGCAAGAAACCGAAAAATTTAGTTATCAAAATAGAACATGAGTCACATAGCAAACAATTCTTAAACATGTGCATGCTAATGATAATTAAAAAGCTGAACCTAAAGAGAACCTGCATTCTTGTTGTTGGAGGTGGGAACTTCTTCCTCAATTCTGCACACGTAGCCCCCATCCTCCGTCTCCTTTCTCAATACGTGGTAAGAGGGTTGAGTACGTGGCGATGCTGGGATGTCGAGATTGATCGTGGAGGCAACAAGAAGCCTAGACTGATTTGTGTTGCCTTTGTATTCCTGGTCCGAGCTGCTACCATCGCTATTGCCAGAGTTGTCACTGGAATATTTTCTTCCGTTGGAGGCATTTTGCACAGGGAGGGCCTTCATCTTATGGGGAATGAAGGCAGGCTCAGGAGGAATGGTGGATTTTCACATCCTTTTCTTGCTGCAGGAGATGGAGGGAAGCGAAGCAGGGGAAGGGAGTTGCAGGGAGAGCTGGGCATTCAAATTAACAGGGGGGATGCTATCAAGCTCATTCCAGCTGATGGAAAGGTTCAGGTCGCGGCCCTGGGAGAGCGACAATGGATGACGGGAAGGCTGGCCATGCCCCGCAACTCTTCTGCACCTCATTCTGTGTCGTTGAGGCATAATTGTCCAAGGAGCCGAGTCACTGGACCAGGTGGGGGCTGAAGCAGGCTCCTGAGAAGAGAAGCTTCTAGAATGAAGGCTGGTCCTGGTTGAAAGAGTACCTTTCACCAGAGGCGGAGGAAGAAATACAAATAGATGCATTGAGAGTAGGCGGGAGGTCCGAAGTGAGGACGAGAGCCTGGCTGAGGCGACGGGCTGAATGACCATGGCAAGCGACGTAAATGAAATGCAGGGCCAGTACGTCAAGGAGAGGGTGGCAGAGGTTGAGTTAATGGCTCCCTCATGCCAACCTTTAAGACGATCCTTCTTCCCAGAAGTGGTCACCTAGAGCAGCCAAGTGTCTCTCCACATGGCTGCCTGGTGGCTCACTCTTTCACTATCCAGCACCTGCATCCGGGGAGTATATTTACAATTTTAGATGTTTTTTATTGCAACAATTATTTTTAATTTAATTTGATAATATAAAAATAAATATGAATTACAATGTATGTATTTAATTTTATTTAAAATATATATATATATATATATATATATATATATATATATATATATATATATATATATATATATATATATATATATATATATATATATATATATATATATATATATATATTAAAATGTATTATAATTTTCTTTGAGATTTGGGATAGTAATAATATAAGTTATGAATAATTAGTGTTTAATAAAAAGTTTGAGGGTTAGTTGAATTGGTTGAGGTCCCCTTATTAAAAGAACTTCAATATTGGAAGGTCATATAGTCAATTCTCCTTTGAGTGGATATATAATTATATAATTTTAATATAAAAATAAATAAATAAATTTAAGGTAAATAAATACATTTTATACAACTATTAATAATTTTAAAACGAAATAAAATTTTAAATTGATCAAAGTACAACGCCTACAAACTTTCCACTCATGTCAAAGTTAATAGTAACAATATATTAAAGTTGAAAAATTATTAAAGGTTAACCCAAATAAAAGTACAAAGCTATTGATTGTGCTGGACCTACCAACATTCAGGGGATATCCCTGATATGAAGTCCCAATTAGACCTCACACCATTTGGTGTAGGAGTCCCATCCAGAACAAAGGCCCAGGTGCCTCATTCTTAAAGATATGCCTTGTCTCTTGCTTTCAGTAAGAGAGAGAGTGATGCAAATGTACTTTTGAAAAACAAGGGGGGTGTGCCTAGTGAGTGTATGATTAAAAGTGTGTCAAGATTCTTTTACTATAGAGGGGAAAAGGAAGAAAAGTGAGCCTCTAAGACAGAGATGATAGTACCACCCAGGAAGAGACACACGTGAATTGATGGATTCTATCTAACACCAAGAAAAATAGTCCACAACATATGCGACAGTAATTCCACACAACAAGATAAGAAAGATCTGTCAAATATCCTGTAGAATAGTCCACAAGGACGGGACAACAATTACACACACATTAATATGAGAAAGATCAGTATAATATCCTGAGAAATCGTCCACAAGGATCCGACAATAGTTACAACCATCACAACACATTCTCAACAAGATAAGCACTAAAATAACCAAAATAGTTCAACTATCTTAGTATATGTGAAAATAAAACATGAAGTATAAAAATCCGCAGAATAGTCTTACAAACATTCTAAAGTCAAGCATGGAGAACGTGTTTGCCTTGAAAGGATTATGTCATTAAATAAAAGTTCTAAGACACATATATATAATGAAAATCACTAGCTTCAATAGTGGAGTGTTGGAGCCACTCCTTGCTCCACAAAAGAACTAGATATTCTCTCTATTTTTTTGTTGGTGGTGCCAAGGTGAAAAGTCCTTTGCTCATACATAGGCAAGTCAATATTACAACTATTTTAAGGAAAATTTTCTTAGATGTATGTCTATGACGCCTACGAGAATGACGAGAAGAATAAGGGGAGTTGTCAGTAGAATATGGAGTGGGAGGGGGCCCTTCTCCACCATCTCCATGATTTTTTGATCCGTGATCATCTGCATCCTTCTTCTCTAGCTTGATGGTCTTCTCATATTCTGCAAATATTTTGTCTACTTTATTTTCCATATTGTAGAATTCCTTGTGGTAATTCCGCTCTTCTTACCAATGATCTTCCTCATCTACCATGTTTCTTCTTCATGGTGCACTTCCTTCTTCAGGATCAAAATACTTAAGCTTTCCTTCACCTCTTTGCATCTTGCTTCTGGTTGGCATATACTCATGCAATTCATATCAAAAAAGACCTTATCTGATACCACTTGATCCAAGAAATTTTTATTAATGATGCATTAGTAATTACATGTAACGAAGAATGTTAACCATAAAAAAATAAAGTGCACATAAGTGAAGAGAAGAATAACATGAAAGCATGAATTTACGACACAAGGAATTGATTATGGAGTTCGTCCAATTTGGACTATGTCTATGGGCACTACTCAATAGTGGGGAGGACTTCATTCATTAAGTGGCAAGAAGAATAAGAAGTACAAAATTTTTTACATAAATGACCCTTATACCTACAATTTGTAAAATTTCCAAAAAATAGAGAGCCCAACAGAAGAAACGAACATCACCATTAAATTCCTGTCGCTGAGAGGTGTAGAATCGACATAAAATTTGTCCAAAAATGACACTGGAAAGTTTTGCACCCCAAGGAATCTTTATGATGCCCTCAAGATTCCCTGGGCAAGGTTCTTCCCTACTGGCCTACTCGTGGTTCTGATCCTAGTCGCTCAACCCTCCCCGATGCACTGCAGAAATGAGGCTTTATACAAAATGGCGGCGAAGTTCACAAGGGATGGGTCAGTGGCACATTGGCAACATCCACCAATGGAGATCATGGAGGCTTGGGTTCGAATCCCCGCCTCTCTAAAATTGGTATGTCGTTTTCTTAACTTGGAAAACTATTGTTTTAATCCAGCACTCGTACCTTGGAACCTAGTTTAATTTTGGAGTGTTGTTTAACCTAACCCATTACATTGTATTGATATGTCGTTGCAATGTATACACTATCATCAGAGTCTATGGGTAGAATCTACAGGGGGCGGCGGGTCTATAGGAGGTGGCCCACCTATCAACCAACAATTAAACTTTATATTATATGATGTGGATCCAAACGGGGGTGGTGGGGGTGGTAGCCTGGCACCCCTATATTTATATATATTTTTTAATTTTGTTTTTAACTAATTTAATATTTTTATTTTTTCCGAATTTAGGAGTTATTAGGAAAAATAAGCATCCCACAATTTTTCCCTCTCTCGGGAGCTAAGTTTCCATGCCTCGGTGTTGGTAAGATTGTAGAACACTTGAACCTGGCCCCCTACTAATTTTGACCAAAATTTTGACTTGCTCTAACTTCGTCATACGACCTCGGATTGAAGCATTGTTCACACCATTGGTTTTAGGATGACAAAAAATTCGATCTGGTCCCAGTCTTAATTTCATCTGACCACTTTGATTTTTGAGCCCTTTCCAATTCCACTTGTACTTTGAGACCCACTTGTACTTGTGAGATCCACCTAGATCAACCTAGAAGATTGTACATAGTTCCAATCCGAACTCCCCACATTAATACCAGTGCTCCCCAAACCATCTTCCAGGTATTTTTCTTGAACATTGTTTTTACATGTGCATCATCCATCTTTCTTTCAAAAATCAGATTTTTGACCAATGTAGGAATATGAAGAACACCAGGAAGTGATCTAATCCTTCCCCCTTGCAACTTCAACTTGAATTTTTCATGTCTGATGATTATGGCCTTCCTATCTTCCGCTAAGAATACATCAACACCATCATAATCGTAGAACCTGTTAAACACCATGTTGAAGCACACACATGGTGTATGAGGAAGAGAACACACACACACAAGAGACTCAACACAATGAAGGATAAGCGTGAGGCTTTCTTATTTTCCATTATACAAATATGTACATTTATAGTACAATGGTGTGACTCTTGGTTTCACATTCCAAGGTCACTTGGACTCCATTGTGACTTTTTGCATTCCACACCTACCCATGTAGGATTAGGTGTTCCAACATCCCCCTTAATCCGAAGGGGTATGTGTGAGTCCAAGAAAAGAGTTGTAATACAAATCTGCAAAGTATACATGGCAGCACTTGGGCTGAATCAACTCTCTAAAATGTTGGAAAAAAGAGGTGGTTTTAGGATGACCACAAACACTGGAACGCAAAACTTGTTGCAGTTCCCGGAACTCTTCCAAAACTGGCAAGAAGCTGAAGGCTTCTGCTAGAGGAATTGTACCTCATAAAAAAGGGAGACCTTCGACCTAAAAGAAGAGAGGTCTACGACCTGTGGTGGTTTTAGGTTGTCCACCAACCAAAGATGATGGTTTTAGGTTATCCACCAACCGAAAATGATGGTTTTAGGTTATCCACCAACCAAAGATGATGGTTTTAGGTTATCCACCAACCGAAAATGATGGTTTTAGGTTATCCACCAACCAAAGATGATGGTTTTAGGTTATCCACCAACCGAAAATGATGGTTTTAGGTTATCCACCAACCAAAAATGATGGTTTTAGGTTATCCACCAACCGAAGGTATGCTCATGGGCATCTGTATCTCTGGCTACATCTCTGAATCCGGAATGACGAATTGTGGCTCAGGCTCGCTTGAACTGCTGGCTACAACTCTGAACATGGAATGAGAGATTGTGGCTCAGGCTCGCTTGATCTGTCGTCGAAGCTTGTATATGACCACCATTTTCCCCCCTGTCGGGGACAAGGTGAGATGATGGCGAAAACTCAACTGCAAGTTTGCTCAATATGCGTGAACAAGTTCTAACATGTGTCGTAAACATCTTCTTGGCTGCTGATGCCCATTGCCAAGAAGCGATCCATCCAAGATGAATCTTGGTTCTTGCAGGAGGTTTGTTTTTGAAGCATCTGTCTGAAGAATGGGTGTGCCGACCACAGTGCTTGCATGGATGAAGATCAAAATAGTGATCTTTCATATGGCCAACTCGATCACAGTGTTGGCATTTCTCAATCTGTGATTGTTGTTGTGGAGCAAGATCTGGAACAACTGCAGGTGAACTGTCATACAAGAATCTGGCACTCTGAAATTTGATGGGCTTTGTGTAGTCTGGAATATGAAAGGACACATCCTTGTCATATCCAAGACCAGTTCTGTGCTTGTTGTGGACAAGCTCTTCCCAAGGTCTGATGATGGGCTTAGGAAGTGCAGGTTGAACTGCTGCATCTGCATGTACATTTTCTCTAATGCAATGAACTGAATGGGAATCAACTGAAACTTTACTGACTTGCTACTGATGGGAGTCTTTCACAATCTTCTGAACAGAAACAGGTTCAGAATGGTGACTCTTTTGCTGAAGTTCTTCTTGTTGGAGCTGAGATTCCAACTGTAAAAACTCAATCTTCTCATGTGCATCTTGTAAACAACTGTGAATTTTACAAAGAGCGTCCTTGCTCATTTTTATCATATCATGAACATTTGAATGAATGAGGTCATTCAACAACACTAATGCCTCATTGATTTTGGCCATTTTCAACAATTTAGGCTCAAAAATGAATGAAAGGGTGTCGGCTTCAACCGAAAATGCACCCGTTTACAATGTGATTCAACAACAAATATAAATGACTCCAAAGAATTTCCAACTATGGAAAGTAAAAAATATGCTCCTCAAATGATGGAGGGCAATCAACAATCCAACAACTCAAATACTGATTATGAATGAAGAGGCAATATTCACTCACAATACAATGTCAGTTCAATACATATCTCTCCAAAATATTTGCAGCTGAAAACACTATGCAAAAACACTTTAAGGCAGCTGAAATTTCTTCAAATAATTGGTTTGCAATGATGGCAAACTTGTCTTCAAATGTCAATTTCTTCAAAAGATCAACCTTTCAAATCAATGCCACAAATCACAATGTAAACTGCAATATTCTCTATGTATATACCATGTGCTCCATATGTCAATTTTCTCTTTTTCTGCACTTGAGTCAATCAACCATGCATCATGATCGACATGTGTGTTTGAAGAAGAATCCAAATACACATCCCACCTTCATCTGAGGTGTGACTTTATGCGTTGTGATATCATCTGCAAAGTGTCCTCTGACTAGTCCATCGTGAATTTGATGCAACACCTTTTCTGAATCTGGTTCATCTAAGCATCTAAGAAGGACTTTGTTATGGTTCTTTTTGAAAATCACCCCATCTACTAACTGGCATGATAAAGCTTTCAATATGGCTACCCTCTTCTGTCATGTGGATAAGTTAGAGGGGAGAGTATCGTGCAAGATATTGTCACACATTTGCATACCAAGAGGTTGGAGTGTTAGTCTGGGGAGCTCACTCCACATTATACATCTCAATCTCCTACTCCCATCCAAATAAATCATCCTCTGGTGTATTCGCTGATTCTTTTTCTAGCTGGTATATACCATGACCCTTGTTAGTGTAAACTGGTTTGATTCAAGATCATATTCATCTAAACTAGTGATCCAGTTCGCTCTTCTTTCTCCCAGCTCTTGTTAAATAAACAAAGATCTGAATTTTGGGTGTGGGACAAATATAATTCAATAATTCTTTAAAAGATATGGCCTAAATTATTTCACCGCATTCTAGAGTGCATAAGATTGTTTATCAATGGAAGGATAGTTAGGCTCAATTACTTGCAAGTTGGCAATCATGAAGGATATGGGTTGATCATTATTTTGATAATATTTTTGTGTAAGCACAACAACAAGAGAAGTATGATAAGAAAAGGTGTAGAGAAGGAAATACTTGTTGAATTTTGGACTGTACAGGGTGGGTGACTCTAGGATTGCTTTCCTTATATGGGAAAATTCATTTTATTCCTTTTTATCCTTTTTATATACTGAATCCTTCTTCAATATGTCCAGCATCGATTTTACTCTTTGGGAGTAATTTGAGATGAAATTGCGGAGAAATTTTATATTCCCCAAGAAGGATTGTTGATCCAAAATGATCAAGGAGTGATCCAAAATATACTCAAGTTTTAGAAAATGCTCAAAAATAAAAGTTTTCAAATGCTTTTGAAACTAGCTCCATTATGTATATTTCGTCGTTCTGAATCCAACGCAAATTGAATGGGCGAAATCCGACTTCGTATGAAGAAGTTACGCAAAGTCAAAGTTTAGGTCAAAATAGAGAAAAAAGTCAAAGGTAAACATCAAAGTAAACGCTCAAGGTTCTGACATTCAAGGGTCAGCTCATGGTTCTAGTGGTCAAGGTTCCAAGCTCACAGTTCTGGCTAACACGTTACACTTCCAAAGCTTGACAAGTGTCGTTATGTGGTTGGTTGAATTTGAACCAACCACAAGGTGACATGTGGCCATATCAAATGGTGACACATGGCCTCATAGGATAGGTCAAAAATTTGTTAAGTGGACCAACAAACTGGATGGGATTTAATCCCATGACCTCTGCATTATCAATCTCACACCTTACCACTACACCAGTGATGTTTCTTATTATGTATAACGAATGTTTTCTATTTAAATTTTATATGCCGATGATATGGGAGAAGGGATATGGAGGGAGCCCTCCATATCTGGTGGCTCTGCTATATGCCCTGAAATACATATCCACTCCTCCAACTCTTAACAAACCTCTTCCATATCCAAATTGTTGTGAGTGCTATGGAAAGGCCACGGGCCATATAACCATACCTTTGTTAAATGTCGAATATGTATCATAATTATCGTCGAGAATAAAATCATTCTTAATGACATCCGAACACCCGACCTCTACCAATATAACTTGGGCACTCAACAATTGAGCCACAAGTTTGTTTTGATGTTTGTTTAACAATGCCATTTCCTTTTAAATGCAACAGATAGTGTTTTTTGGATTATTTTAACCATTTGGAGATTGTTTTGAGCACATAAAAAGTGGAAATGGGGGTTTTGAGGCCTTCTGAACACACTGGTGGAATTATTTTGATGATATGGAGCCCAGATTTCGAGGCACAAGAATTTTTTAAAATTTTAATAAAGAGGCCTCCCTTCTAAAGACCGGGCCTGAAGACATAGGCTTGAAGATAGTGAACTTCATTATCAACATGCTGGTGGTATTTTCTCTTGTGTGGTTTGTTTATTCGCTAAAATTTCCTTTCAATTTTTCAATGTATTTTAGATTGAGATATTTTTAATGCTAATTTCAATTACATGCACACACTTTTAAGAAATTAATAAACCAGTATCAATTTCAATCGGGATTTTAGATCAATTGGTATCAGAGTGGGTAATTGATAGTTTGGTTTAAGTGTGCATGATCACTAGGAGAAATTCAAGACGTTGTGAAGGATAACTTGTTGAAGTAGATCAAGAAGTTGGCTCGAGAAGAAGGATAACTCGAGGAGAAGAGATGGCTGAAGAAGGAATAGGTCATCATCCTTTCGGATGTGATGCAGGCTTTATGGATGATTTCATGACCTTGAGAGCCATGGTTGAGGAGATGTAGCAAGAGTTCAAAAAGTAAAATAAATCAGATAATCGTAAAGGTGAGGAAGCATAAGGCCATAAAGATGAGGGACCATATGATGCAGGTAAAAGGATAGAAACTAATGATGATAAAAAAAATTCATTTTCTTATATTTTTGGTGGTCAACTTGAACCATTTCCTTCAAAACTTGGCTTAAATTGGATGTGAAATTCAATTTTTTTTTCCAAAGAAAAAATCAGCAACTTCTATTAATTATTAATGAAAGTTACATTTTGCAGATGCATTTAAGCATTTCGAGACACCCAAAGGGCCCATGTGCTCAAGCACACTAGTTAATGTAGCGATGCTACTGAATTTTTTTTACAATTTTCTAGCAGGGCTGGGATTTTCACACTTTCCCTTGCTCTTTTGCACTATCTGCCAAGTCCCTGAATGTAGGGAAGAAGGAACCAGGGCCAGCTCATCATTCCTCATGGAATTTTCTTTCTCATAGTTTGAGTTTTTTGACACATGCAATCTTTTATTCACTCCTGTACTTATAGCATAACTGTCCCCCATGGCTGTTAAAATCTCTATGGTTTGCATCAGCTAAGGCGTCGTGTTGGATGCAATTGGATATTTTTCTTCTTGGTTTGATGCCCCTAGATTAGTGGAAACCTGTGTGCTTTCGTTCTAAATGGAAATGTCCCCTTCATCTTCTATTTCTTGCTCTGGACCACCTGAGAGGAATTTCCAGCCCTTAGTTACTTTCCATGTCTTCTTCTTCTTCCCGTTTTCTCTTTTTCCATCTGGGCATGTGTTTTGTATATGGTTAGTTTTCCTACATATCCTGCACCTAAATGTTGTGTTTTCATAATCAAGGTTTTTCTTCCATTTTTGTTTATTATGAATTAGTTGTATACTTTCTGGTAAACCTTTGCTGAGATCCACTTCAACGCAGATTTGTGCAAAGGTGAAAATTCCCTCCTCCAGACTTTGGATGTTTGTTTCAATATATATCCATATTGTGTTTCCAATGCCTTCTAGTACAAGTTCATTCCATAAATGTAGCAGGAGATTATACAGCCAGACCCATACTGGAATTCTGGTAACCTCCATCTTGTTTGCGTCAAAATATGGAAACCAAGATGTGATAAAGAGACCGGTTGATCCCCAGAACCATGGTCCTACCCTAAGTATTATATCTATGGCTTCTATATAGGTAAAATTGACAATTAATTACCCCTTGGAGAAAATATGGATATCGCAATCCATAGTCTAGTTGGTGAAAATCCAATGGAAAAGCTCCATTGGTTTGGGCAAAAAACAGTTAAACCTGCATATTATTGTCTGTGTTTCAAATGTGGATCAATGATAATTGATCTTTGTTGCATTAATATTCAGTTCTGGCACATTATTTAGCTGCTCCACAATTTATGGTTTGGGGGTGTTTTCCACTGGTTCTGAAGTAGTTGGTACTATGTTTTCCCCCTGTAGAATGTTCTTATATGAGGGTCCACTTGAGGTGCCAGCTTTTGAAGAATTGTCACCCCTCATTGGTCTTGTAGTTATGTTCTGATCAATTCTTGCAGATATTTTTGTTCCAGGGGTTCCCCCTTTAAGTCTTAGGTTCAGGAAAATGGAATAATTCCTTTGAATGTGATATTCTTTTAATTGGGCTTCTTCCTGCAGTACCTTCCCTGTGTAGACCAAGCTTTGTTGTGAGGCTGGCATACCTTTTGCTGCTTGGATCTTGTGTTTCAGATATGTGACCAAGTCCTCCTCCTGTACACATAGGGTTTTAGTTTTCCCATCAAAAATTTATGTGAAATTAAACTTACCCATGTATAATGGTGAAATCAATGTTGAGAAACTTGATAACTAGACTAGATAGATGGAGGTTTATTGTAGTGTGTAATAGATTTCTGATGATGTGGTCAAGATTCGATTGGCTTCACTTCATCTAGAAGGCACGACACTCATACGATGGTAGAGTAAGTTACAGAATGGGGCTCAGCAGATTGGTAAAATTTTTCCATCATGGAGTTATTTGTTTTCTACACTTAGAAAGCAATTTTACCTGTTGGGATATAAGGAGAAAGCCTTAATAGAATGGCATAGTCTTAAATTTAATAAAGGAGAATCAGTGTAGGAATACGCAGATGAATTTTACAAGAAGGAAGTAATACTTGATATTCCCTCACATACATAAGAAAATCTAATGAAATATATAGGAGTATTTCTTGAATACATTTGTAATATTGTATTCATGTTTAGTCCTACTAACCTGGATGAAGTGGTTGTTCAAGAAACTTACATTGAATCAGTAAAATTTAGAGTTGGTGTATCATCTAAATCAACATCCAGAAAAGAGAGAAAATTTAAGGGAAAAGCCAAGAGGAAAATTTCCATTACGATGGAAGAGGAGAACATATCTTGCAAGCATTGCAAGAAAGAAGGGCACGATGAAAAAAATTTCTAACAACTACACTGTAACAAGAAAACAAAGTGTTCTAAAGGAAATAAGGGTAAGAAAAAGGTTGCAGCAACAATAGCGCCAACATATTTGGGTTCAGAATCAGGCAATGAGGCTCAATTGCAGTAGGCTTGGCAGGTAAATCTAATGATGGTATTGATTTTGATAGTTCTTGTCATAATAAGAGATGAAAGGTATTTCACATGAGGGTCATTATGAAGCATACTAAGATTGACACTTTTATTGATAGTGAATCTAAAGTTAACTTAATTTCTGAGAAAGTGGTTAAGCAGTTGGGGTTAATAACTAAAATGTATCATACAAACTATACATTGATTTGGATAAGTAAAAGCCATAAGTTGAAAGAAACTAATAAGAGTGTGTTACAATTTTCAATTACATCTAAATTTGTGGATAAGGTAGCAGGTGATGTAGTACCACTAGATGCATGTGGAATGGTCTTAGATAGTCCATATTTGTAGGATCAGAAAGCAATACTCTACATGGAAAAAAATCAATATCACTTGTTTAAAAGGGGAATGGAATATATTCTGCATTCTCATCCTATACAGGTAAACAAATATTTTCAAACAATGAAACAACAAAAGAGGGAAACTTATGCAAGAAAAATTATGTTTGTACCATCAACGACACTTGAGCATAAAAAAACTAAAATAAGTCATAAAAATGCACTTAAGGTTTTCGAAATTGTACAAAAAGTATCGTTGCATGATAAGTTGTTTTTTGTTCCAGTTATGAAGGGACATTAGGGTACAACTTCATTTATGTCATTATGTTAAATGTTGTTATTTATCTTTCTTCTTTTCAATAGTATATGGGTTATAACAACAAATATGGATGTAGATAGCGATGGAAAATGGAATAGTGTGCTTTGTAATTTTTATGTTTTACTTATGATTGTGTGGATGAGTAACATGTACAAATTCAAAATAGGTTGGCCCAAAGATACCTAGCAGGTGGAGAGAAATTGTCCTCACCTTCAAATATTGTAGACAACCTTTTGGTGGTCCAAAAGTTCTTAATGGGGAGGAATAATTTGAAATTATCAAGGAGTGATCCAAATGATGCTCAAGTTTTAGAAATGCTCAAAAATCAAAGTTGTCAAATGCTTTTGAAACTGGCTCCATTGTGTATATTTCTTCATTCTGAATCCAATGCAACTTGAACAGGAAAAATATGACTTCGTATGGAGAAGTTATGGAAAGTAAAATTTCAGGTCAAAATACAAAAAAAATTAAAAGTTAAAAGTCAAAGTCAATGCTCAGGGTTCCAAAATTCAAAGTCAAAGTCAACTCATGGTTATGATGGTCAATGTTCAAATCTCACAGTTTTGACAGACATGTAGCACTTCTAGAGCCTAACAAGTGTCATTGCATGGTTGGTTGAATTTGGACCAACCACAAGGTGACATGTGGCCCTATCGGAAGGTGACATGTGGCCGCATAGGATGGGTAAATTTTTTTCTAAGCGGACCAATAGAATGGATAGGATTCAATCACGTGACCTCTGCACTATCAATCTCATGAATTATCACTATACCACCAATGTTTCTTATTATGTGTAGTGGATATTGTATATTTAAAGTTCATATTCCGACGATATGGGGGAAGGGATATGGTGGGAGCCTGCCATATCTGGAGGCTATGCCATATCCCCTGACATACATATCCACTCTACCAATGCTTAACACAACTCCTCCATGTCCAAATTTCTTCCAGTGCTATGGAAAGGATATGGTCCATATAATGGCATACCTTTGTTAAATGTCGAATATGTATCATAACTATCATCGAGAATCAAAAGAAAATTGTTCTTAATGAGGATTGAACACCTGGGCTCCGAAAATATAACCTCGGAACTCAACCATTGAGCCACAATAATTTTTTTGTTTGTTTGTTTAATAGTGCCATTTCCTTTTAAGTGCGGTAGATAGTGTTTTTTGGCTTATTTTAGCCATTTAAAGACTGTTTTGAGCACAAAAAGAGTCGAAATAGGGGTTTTGAGGTCTTCTGAACACATGGGTAGAATTATTTTGATGAGTTGGAGCTCAAATTTTGATGTACAAGAGTTTTGATAATTTTAATAAAGAGGCCTCCCCACTAAAGACCGGGTTGGAAGACGTAGACTTGAAGATAGCCGAACTCCATTATCAATGTGTTAGTGTTATTGTATCTTGTGTGGCTTGTTTATTTCCGTTCAAGTTTCCTATGTATTTTAAATTAATATATTTTAATGGCAATTTAAATCACATGCAAATTTTTTTATGAAATTAATCAACTAGTATGATCAATTTCGATCTGGATTTCAGATCAATTGCATGGATTTCTTGTTCACTAGGAAGGGAATTTGTGTGATGGTCTTGACCCTTTCAAGGTCCACCTTAATCCTGATTTTTAAATGATGTGTGCCAAGAGATTTACATCAGACATTGCAAAAAAATATCTTCTTGGGATTAAGAGATATCTGATGTTTTCAACATTGCTCAAAAAATTTCTTTAGATGGCACAAGTCATTAGACCTCTATTTTGAAAACATCATGAAATCATCAAGATACACCAATAATTTCTGACCAATCAAACCAAAAAATGTGATTTCCATAGCACATTGGAAAGTCACACCAACATTAACCAACCCAAATGGAATCATTCTGAAAGCTAACATGCCCTAATTCATTTGAAATGTTGCTTTAGCTTGTTAGGACTGAGACTAGAACCTAGTTGTAACCTGAAAATCCATCTAGAAAAGAAAAAATTTCTGGCCATGATACTATCTGTAATATTTTTTCCATTGATGGCTCTAGGTAATTATCCTTGTTCGAGGAGCGATTGAGGTTTCAAAAATCTGTGCACAAGCGTATCTCCCAAGAATTTTTCCTTACTGGGACCAAGTTGGAAACACCCGTTGAATGTCGCACTTTATAAATAACCTGAGCATCCAACGAATTTCTTTAACTCTTTTTGGATCGTAGGCTTAAGGATCATATGAAATTTCTACAGCTTCTACTGGAACTCCTTGGCCCCTTCTTTAATAAAAATGACGTGTTGGATTACTCATGTGTCATACATTTTGAGATCATTGTATGTCCATGCAAAAATATCTCTGTACTTCTTGAAAAGGAAGAAAAAAGTTTTCCACTCTTGAGGAATGTAAGAAGTGCCAAGATTGATAAAATTCACATTCATTTTATGTGTTAATATTTATATTTTCATGTGATAGAGTTGAACTATGAGTTTCCACATTCACCAGTCCTTGAAAGCGAGTTTTCAAGTCTTACAACTTTTCTAGCGACACCACGCCCTTAAGCATGGTGTTCTCTTTGCTTGCTAGAGTTGCATCTTGCAATGCTTTGTCGTGCTCATATTTTTCAATGAATTCATCTTTGAACACATAAATATTCAACATGAAATGAAGTATCTTCTGGTAATCACTGAAAACACACAAATTACTGATATTATCATGGATGGATGGATTTTAAATAAGTTCAATAGAAAAACCATCCCCAAGTGGTGAGAACATAGCCGCAGAATTTGCTAATGGATCTGTAACTGCATTGTGTATTATAGGAACATAAACAATATTGAAAGCTTAGGTGACACACAATGTATAATATTTTTTACCTATCGTACGATGATATTAGAGTCACATATTGCTTTAAGAACCCAAAATTTGAGGTAAATGGATTTCTGGAGGCCCAAGATTAGTTCTTCATATTCTGTGATGTTCTTGGTGCACTCCAATTCCAAGCAGCAACAGATTGGGTGTTTTCTCTGTCATGGGTTTATTAAAACACAACTAGCTCTAGAGCCCTATTGTGTCTTTGAACCGTCAGAATGTAAAATCCAAAATTCAAAAATACGAAAGCTATAACCTATGCTAGTACTACTAATATCTACTATACATAATTAATTTCCACCTGTTAGACTATGAAGGAGTTCCAACAACGTATTTGGTGGGACTAGTGAAGGATGAGAAAGGTAGCACCTGAGGTCATCTTCTAGAAATAGATTTCTAAACATTAAGTTTGTAAAATAAATAGGATCATTTCTCCCCTTGAAAGGTGTGATAGTGTGATTCATGTAAGTTTTTGATTCTACGTGGATTTGGTTATTCCTGCCCTTGTAAGGAAGCCAAAAATGTGACCAATCAGTAGAAAAATACCCCTATAGTATTTCTAGACCATTCTCTACTTAGCAACACACCATAGGCTTCGAGGATGTACAAAATCACTATGTGTATGTATTGGTGAATTCAATTATCATATTATAAGTAGATAAGAACATTCGTGAGTTCACCAATAACTTGGACAAGAGACCTGACCAGTTGAATAATTTTTGCATTGGTTTATCCCATTTGGCATTTATTTTCTTGGCGGCATACAATGGAATTTTGTTCACCGGGATCGACTAAACAATTATGGACATTGTAATTAAAATTTCAGAATTCAATAAAAATGGAGGGCATAGAGTATTAACCTCTAATGTCATAGCATTAAACAATTGTTCCAAGGGACCAGAAGACTAACCAAACATATTCTGTGAAGAAGAAGCATTATCACCTAGTGAAGGTTGGGCAAGGGATCAGACAAGTAGTTCTCGTTGGATTTCTATCCTTGTAAGATCAAAGATTGAAATATTTGCGCGATCTTTATTCAAGTCTTCCACTATATTGTAATCTATCATAGCAGGCATTCCCAAGTGTCTGGAGGAGTAAATTTGTTTGACACTTCTAGGAATTTCGGACTTGATTTTACTATTGGCGTAAGTGTTCTTTGTTTTAGGATCATTACTAGACTTGTCTTGAGTGTTTTGATATGATTTGACAAGTGGTGTGATATTCCTTAACAAGTGTTCCTTCAATTTTTTCCTTGTCAGCTTGTGTTAAGAAACACGCCCTTATTTTCTCAACTTTTATCAATTGTTATACTTCTATGCTGAGGCCTCATTTAGTGGTGGTTCTTCTGTAATTTATTCTCATCAATGAAAACACAATTGAAAGTATTCACTGCATGTCCAACACCTGCAGTCTCCTCAGTCACAACAGACTCTTCCTTTTCTCCATTTTCTCAGTCTTCTCATCTGAAAGTACCATTTCAATAATGTGTATAGCTAGAGTGTTCATGATGTGATTCCATTGTGGGAATGTATTTCCTAAATTATGTTCTTGATGAAATTAATATTGGTCCATGCCCATGATTTCGACATTCAAAACAAAAGTTGATCTCTGTGCAGAATTGGCTAGCTGATTGCTATTTCTATTGTTATTATTCCTTCTTAGGAAGTTGAACGTAGGGGGATTTATGCCGACAGTGGTATCACGTTTAATTTTTTTCTAACTCTTCCAACTCATTGTACAGATACTTGATGGTCCTGGTCAAGCTTTCAAGATTAGTAGCTTCTTTATATTTGGCCTTGTTTGAAGAGGCCTGAGACATTTTGTTAGTCTCCTTTGAGTCCTTAGATGATTCATCATCGACAATGACTCCAATTGCACACATGTCCTTTTCAACTGTGATAACGTATTCAAAATTCTGTGTCAAAGTTTCTTTCGCAACTCTCTTCACGAATTGAAATTTTTTTGTTGGTGAGGCAGAAGTATAGTATTCATTCATAATTGAGTCATGGGGCTTCATATCCAGGGGAAATTTATTCAATATCTTATTGAATCTCTAGTTAAAGTAATTAAATTTCTCTTTTCCCCCATCTTTAAATTCCCTAACTCCTTTAATAACATGGCTGCGGTTTTATCACTAGCAAAATGTTAAAGGAACAAACAGTTAAACCCCCTCTAGTTCTGAATTGAATTTATAGGAAGACTATAATATAAAATAAATGCTCTACCGTCCAATATACAAGCAAAGAGTCTACATTCAACATTGTCATAACATACCTTGAGAATCTGCAGGTGTAGGTAGAAGTTATCCAAATGGCTTCTATTTTAATTATATTGTTAGGATCATATTTCGTTAACAAATTTTCCAGGTGTCTTGGATTATTATGTATAATATATGGAAGAGAAAGTGGGCCCTGAGACATACAATCCAAATATTGGTCTTCCATGTTCTTGCCTTTTTTATCTTCCTCTCGTTCAGAATCTGAGTAATCTCCCTCGAGATTGCCTATCCCTTGTAAAATATGATCTAAAAGCACAATGTTATCCTCATACCCTTCATTTTTAGGTGGAAGTTGATCTGGATGTTTTGTGTCACCTTTGGATTCTGCTAACTCTTCAAGAGTGGAAAAAACCATATCTTCCACTATAGAAACCATTATGTCAATAGTATTTGTTTCTTTTATCTTTGGTAAATAAGGAAGATTATGTGCTCTAGGAATTAATCTAATAGCCTTCGTAAATTGGTAGTTTATAGGATTAATTTCCTATATTTTCTTGTAGGTAACTTTGCAAGTTGGTTCTAGGTCAAGCTGATAATATATGCATACTTCAGGAATATGAGTCACAGAGGTTTTGGGAATTTTGTTACTTTGGCTAGAAGAATAATGATATGGGTTTGTGGAGTTATCATCAATAAAAATCTAGCTACCCTCCTTCCAGCACCAAAAATGTTGACAGTGTTGGCCCTTCCAATATTCAAATGGGTCTCCCCGATATGTGGTCCCAATTAGACCAGACACGGTTTGCAGTAGGAACCCCATCCATAATATGGCCTAGTTGTCCTCTACTTAAACATTTGCCTTGGATTTATCTGTCAGCAAGAGAGAATTTCATATGTGCCTTAAAAAAGAAAGAAAGTGTGTGTGGTGAATGTTCAGTTGCAGGTGGATCAAGGATCTTCTACTACGGAGGGGAAATATAGTGAGACTCTAAGAGAGAGGTAATAGTACCACCCTAGTAGACATGCACACAAATAATAAATATTCACCTAACATCTAGTGGAATATTCCACAAATATGCGACGATAATTATGAACACTACAACCCATTCTCAATATGATAAGAACTAAAATAACCAAAATTTTTCAAATATTTTAGTACAAGTGAAAGAAAACATGAATCATAAACATTTATAGAGAAGTCTTACAAATATTCATAATCCATGCATGCAAAACATGTTGGCCATCAGACTTCAAATTCTAAGTAAATTTCCCAAGATGCATGAATACAATAAACATCACTTGCTCCAACACTGGATCATTAGATCCACTACTTGCTCTGACACTGAAGCATTGGAGCCATTACTTGCTCCCCAAAAGTACTAGCCTGTCTCTCAGATGCCTTATGGGAGAAGCCAAGGTGAAAATTCCTTTTCTTGTACAATGAGGATGTATATATAACAAATGGGGTGATACTTCACCTCCCTTGTGACTCTTGAACTATCCTCATGACTATTTTACTTCCATATGAAATTTTAAATCTTACATTAATATTTACATTTTGTACATGCCCGTTGTAGTTCCATTTTACAATACATTTTCGAATAAGAATTTACATACTCCACAAAATGATGTGGCACATGATGACTCGTGACATGACACTAATGACATGGACTGCATGATGACATGGCAATGTCAAGCCATCCTTTATTGTTTCTTTCTTTTTATATTCTCAAAATATAGAACATGGTCCCTCCTTCCACCTCCTTATGGCTTAAAAATGAGGAGTCTTCAATGTTGTCTTGATATCAAGCTATTGTCGCAATCTAATGTCCCTTTGATTCCTTCTAATTGATCAACCTGTACTTGCATCTATAGATGTGTCTTCTAGCATGGTATCCTTCTCCATGTCCTTATTCATCATCCTTTCATGGCATGATAAAGTACCTACACCTGCAATTCACTCATGACAAGACGACAATAGTCCGATAAACCTCTAGCATAAGATATTGCATGCTGATCCAATGACTGAACTAGAATTGGGTGGTAGGTTGAGAGAGAGCCTTAGGGACTACACAATTTTATATCTCATGCAATCAAGGCTTGAGATTGAGCCTTAAGACTACGAAATGCATATTCTAGGTTAGACTGGGCTTGAGAATTGCGCAATTGAGGTATTCAAGAAGAAAGGTTGAGGGATTGAGCACTGATTTTACCCACTGCATAGTGCTGGAAAGACATGAAGGCTAGGTTATTATGCAATTACATAGTTCAAGAGTTGAAAGCTTATGCTTGAGGATTAATACTACCTAATGTGCAGCTCAGGCTAGGCTAGAGGGAAATATTGGACAGTTCTAGAGCTCAGGGATTGGAATTGAGCACTAATATTGCATAGTGCATAGTTATGGGAGGCATAAACTACACACTACACAATGCGAAGAGACAAGGTTGCTACTAGAGGGATGAGACTATGTAATTCCCAGTTTAGGCTGGCTGAAAGAGGCTAAGTGGTCTGGTTGGGGAGTTTTCCCAGTTTTTACTAAGTGTTGGATCAATGAGATGAGAATGAAAAAAATCAATACTTAAACATGATCACACACTTAGATTAATTGCTGATACAACATGGAACACTTATAACACGTGAATAACATAATTTTCTCAATGTGACAACTTTGTGATGGTTGACACCAAGTGTGACACCAAAGATACACTTTGCGACGATCGTGATGACACTTTTGCGACAATGCTTGAAACTTTGGAAATGAGTGTGATAGATGTTTTTATGATAATAACAATTCATTTTCACAATAATTACCCCTTAAACACACCAAAACTATCTTGTGTACAATGTGTGACACTTTACATGCTAGAAGATGACACTTTGATTTTCTTGCAAATGGGATAATATCACTTAAATAAAACACATGCGATGACTCTTAATACTTGTGATGACAACATAAAAAGTCACAATAGGCTACAAAACTTGGATATAGGCCAAAATTTTGGAGGGTTTTGAAGTAGTGAAAAATTGTACCCACAATCCTCATTAGGAGGCCATGGAAGAAAAATTCTAACCAAAAAAATATACAAAGACAAGAGGCTAACTGATAGTGAAAAAAATAAAAAAAATAATTGAGGAAGAGAGATATAAGTTACTTTCCTTTTGAGGATTATATGGAAATATCATCTCCCTCTTGATATTAGCCTTCTTGCATCCATGTTGCAAATTTATTAACTTCATCATCATGATCAACATGATATCATTCCTTCCTTACATCAGCTAGGGTTTCTTATTTTGTGGAAACATCAATCTAGATCTAGCTCTAGGGTTTTATCCTCAAAACCTAGGGATTCCTTATCCTTCAAGATTAATCTAGGGTTTACAAACCCTAGGGATACCAAATATTTCAAGAAGGGAACATAGCACAAGTGTAATTATTTCTCTTTTCATCTCCCTTTCTTCTATAGTAACCTTCTTAAATTAAATTCAAATTGATCATGTCTCATATAATTGAAGGAGAAATTTTCCATATGATAATCTATTTTGGAAACATATTGACTCAAGCAATGGTATCCAACAACATATCACAATCAATAACTTCAATAATACAATACTAGAAACATGTGCAAGGAATATTATGAAAAGGACCTTTACAATAATCATATTCATCCAACACATGTGAACACATGTCAACATTTGTATTGTTTTTCTAGGCATCAACCATAGGTTCTTAAATCATAGTGACATCTGATAGAGATTTGATGCCACACTTCAATAGTTTCAAGAATACAATTTAGTCATGTGAATTATAAGGATTTTGGCCACATATTTTTTCCTGTAATATGGATGTTCTACAATGTTTTTATTATAAATTTCCTTTATATCTTCGAGGGTTTTACATAACCCTATATTTATCAATTCTTCCAAGAGAGTGTTTTCATTACAACTCCCTCTAAATATTTCAAGCAATGTATGTAGGATGTACTTGCAAAGAACTATAATGATAACATTCTTCTTTCAGGTATTATAAAGAAACAACATCTTACATAGACAATCATTTAGTGTGTTGGCCTGTGACATTTTCAAGGTTAAGGCAAGCAGAGGAATTTAACTAAGGAAGAAGTTGAATGTTGAATATGAAGACCGGGAGAAAACCCCCATAAATTCTTTGGCGCACTTCTCATATGCCCCACCACCATGGCTACACCACCTCTCGAGTAGTGGCATTGCCCGTGGAAGCAGCGGCGCCACTGGCATAAAACTCACAACAATCATTCTGACGGCTCTCAGAAATGCAGAAGGCAGCGAGATTGACCCGCTAGAGGGGATGATGTCAGCATCCCCTTGGACCAATTATAAGAGCTCCAGGGGGGGCGAGATAGGGGTCCGTCCTCAACCTTCCAACCTGACGTAATGTGGTGGGGGCCACACGTTCATAGATAGCCAAGGTAAGTAAAGGTATGGTAAGTCCATCCAGGTACGAAGCAGGTACCTCGGTGTCAGGCACGTGGCTTCTCACCCACTCGGGCGCTGTCGGCTAGTCACCTCGTGCAACGTATTTTCTCGCTGATGTCCTCATGACATCATCCCTCTAGTTGTCACCTCGCTCCACTCCCCAGTAAAAAAAACCCATCTCCCACCCAGGTTTCACTCTCGACCATTTGATTGTTACCATTTACTGTCGTTTCTTACTCAACTGGGCGCTCTGGTAAAGCTCACAGTACTTGTTGTTTCCTCCTCACATCGCTCTCACTACTACCTTAGGTATTTCTTCAAGTCCCTCTCATTTTTTTTCTTTATTTTTTATCGAAATTATGATGGAAAATATGAAGAGAACGACCCACGAAACTACGCAAGCCCGTGAAGCTAGAATTTCCCTCGGTCCCAAGCCTCTCGTGGATTCCCACTCCTAGATCTGTGACACCATTTATCCTTTCAATATGGCCTGTATGAAGACCAATATTTTTTATTATAAACAGCAGGGCGATGATTTGTTTAGGGTTGTATATTTTGGGCTCCACTACCAAATTACCTTGTCAGTTCATCCTTTCCTTGATTTCATAGCTTGGCTCGCCGATACCTACATTGAGTGGAAAGATATTTTCCTTTCCGCCTATGGGGTTAAATTATTCAAAATTACCCCTCAACTAATCAGAAGAGCTTTGTGCTACTCCTCCACTCAAGAGTGTGTTGAATTCACGAAATTCGCCCTCTCATGTCATTTCTCAAACCTACCCCTAGAAAAACAAAGAGGCTTGCTCGAGCTCATCACCGCAAGAGGTCTAACTTCCCTCCCGCCGATAGAGACTGTCCCTCTATCCCATTTTTGTGATACCATCTAGCTTATTCTAGCGGCCATCTCAGGAATGTTGGGTTTAGACAATGCAGATGGGGTAACAACTGCTGGTATACGGTTTTTAGAGCTCATGATGCAACCTGGGATCCTACTGGATATTGTTGAGATTCAACAAGATGATGATCCTAGTGAAAATTAATCACCTACACTACATGGGGCCTGCAGGCTATTTTTAGGTGATATGTCTATTTTTAGAATTTGGGTCAAATTCTATTTTTAACAGTAGTCTATTTAAAAAGAGAGTCCATACAAGTGAAATTGGTTTTTTAAAAATAGAGGAATAACCTGTTTCGAGTATTTTAATAACCCAACGTTTTGGACTTCATAAGTGAGTCCATCATTAGGGGTAAACGCCCAGTATTCTTTGAAATATATGTGAGGATTAGGGAAAAGGGATAATAATATAAATAGTAATTTTTAGGAACATTTTAATTATTATTAAGGAGGTCGGTTGGGAAAAGGGATATGAAATGTTATTTATTTATTAGAATGATTTAATTTAATTTATTTGTTTACTTATTTATTTATTTTTATTTTTATTTTTATTTTATTTATCACATGTTTGGTTTCAAGTGCAATGGGATCGGTGTGGTATCTTGATAGTGGTGCTTCCTTCCACATGACGGGAGATAAGGAGCTTTTCAGTGACTTGGAGGAGAAAGATCTCCAAATGCATATAGAGATGGGTGACGATGGACAATACAATGTGATCGGCATTGGTACCATTACCTTTGAGAGGGAGTTAGGTAAACCATTTATATTGAAATATTTTATGCATGTTCTCGGTCTAAAGAATAACTTGGTCTCAATGGCGATGTTGGAGGACAAAGGTTATGACATTTTTTTTAGCAATGGAAAAGATTTCCTGTGACATAAAACAATAGGTCAGACCAAGAGGATAGGGATTTGAGTTATCAATCTCTACAATTTGGAAGTAGATGGCTGCGCTGAAATTGTGGGCAAAGAAGAAGAATTGGTGAGCCGGGATGAGGGTGAATTATGGCACAGGCGATTGGGCCATCTTCACTTTGGCACCCTGAAGATATTGCAAAATATTTCTACTAGACTTCCCAAGGGCACACTTGCGCAGATAGATCAATGTAAGGGATGTACTATAGTTAATAAAGATGTGTGTGGGCCGTTATCGGTTGCTTCAAAAACAAAACACAAGTATTATGTTATTTTTTTTTATGACTATTCTTGTATATGATGGATCTTCTTCATGCAAAAGAAATATCAAACATTCTCAAAGTTCTGTGAGTTTAAAGCATTGGTGGAGAAAGAGTCGGGGAAGCAAGTGAAGGCTCTATGGAGTGATAATGGTGGTGGATACATCTCGAATGAATTCAAAGAATTTTGTAGAAAAGAAGGAATTCGAAGAGAACTCATACTGCCTCATAACCCACAACAAAATGGGGTTGCGGAGAGGAAGAATAGAACGATTGTGGGTGCTGCATGAGCTATGTTGCATGATCAGGGCCTACCAATGCACTTGTGGGTGGAAGCATGCAACGTTGTGGTTTATGTGCAGAATCGTTGTCCTCATAGAGTACTTGGCATGAGTATACCTGAAGAAGCTTTTACTTGTAAGAAATTGGATGTTTCTCCCTTTAAGATTTTTGGCTCATTTGTTTATGTTCATGTGACCAAGAACGCCAGGAAGAAGCTAGAATCGACTGCTAAAGTTGGGATATTTGTGGGGTACACAAAAAAACCCCATAATTTTCATGTGTATTTTCCAAATAGTCAAATGACTATGGTGTGACGGGATATAAAATTCAATGAGGAGAAAGGCATGAAGTTGTCACTTGAGAGGGAGCTAGAATTACATGCAGAGGAGGAATTGCTTGTTCCCAAGGATGAGTATCTAGATGTGGATTAGCCACAGGAGGAGGTTCATGGAGTGGAGGACTCCACTCACACAGAGCCAAGCATCAGAACTCGCAGAAGGCATACCACAGAAGCTGAGAGGCTGAAGCTTGATGCGGCATAGAATGTAGGAGTCCCTACTTCACAACATAGATAGAGAAAATCTCCTGACTGATTCACTGGATACATGGCTCTCATGAGAAAATGTATTGTGACTGAGCCATATTCCTTTCAGGAAGCAGTGTAGGAGCCCACATGGGTAGATGCAATGGTGGAGGAGTATGAATCCATTTTCAGAAACAATGCTTGGGAAATTTTTCCAAGGCTGGTTGATAAATTAGTGGTAGGTTCAAGATGGATCTACAAGGTAAAGCAAGCTACTGATGGGAGTGTTTAGAAGTATAAGGAAAAATTTGTGGCCTGAGGCTTCTCACAGATCGAGGGGATTGATTATGAAGAAACCTTTGCACCTATCGCACAATATTCTTCCATAAGGACCATCCTTGCTCTCTTAGCACAGATGGGTTGGCACATTCATCAGATGGATGTAAAGACTGTGTTCCTTAATGGGATCATTAAGGAAGAAGTGTACATTGAACAACCTGAAGGATTTGAGATATTCAACAGTGAGTCGCATGTGTGAAGACTCAAAAGAGTGTTTTATGGGCTAAAGAAAGCACTCCGTGCTTGGTACACTCAAATTGACAACTATTTCATTGGACTTGGCTTCACCAATTGTGAGGCAGATGCAAACCTATACCAGATTGTGGTCGAGGGTAATCTTTTAATAATTTTTCGTTATGTTGATGATTTAATACTAATTGGTGATGCGCAACTGATACACTCATGCAAGAAGGATATTGCAAAGGAGTTCGATATGAAGGATATGGGCCTCCTTCACTATTTCATTGGATTGGAAATATGGTAGCGAGAAGGTGAAATTTTTGTGTCTCAAGGCAAGTATGCAAGGGAGATACTCGGTAAGTTTCACATGGAGGGATGCAAACCCATGGATGCTCCTCTTCCAGGAAACTGGAGGAAAGATGATGCTACATCGGCAGAGGTAGTGGATGCTACTCTCTATCGATAGTTGGTGGGTTCACTCGTGTATTTAGTTAATATAAGACCAGACATATGTGATGCGGTGAACTAGCTTAGTCAAGCGATGGTTAAGCCTACCAAGCTCTTTTGGAAGGCGGGTAAGCATGTCCTGAGATATCTCAGGGGCACATCTGAGTATGGCTTATGTTACATACAGACAGATGAGGTGAATTTGCATGGCTTCACGGATGCAGATTGGGCAGGCAGCCCAACGGACAGAAAGAGCACATCAAGAGGGGTTTTCAGTATCATATCTACAACTATTTCTTGGTACAAGAGGAAACAATGATCCGTGGAACTTAGTTCAACGGAAGAGGAATACATGGCAACAAGTCAAGCTGCATGTGAGGCTATCTGGATGAGGAAGATCCTAGTTGGTTTGTTCGGTTCTCTTTTAGATCCTATAGTGATTCATTGTGATAATCAGAGTTGCATTAAACTCTTGATTAATCCTGTGTTTCATGATAGATCTAAGCATATAGATATCCGGTATCATCATATCAAAGATTATGTGCAGTGGAAGATCACGTTGCTTCAGTACATTCCTACAGAAGATCGGGATGTAGATACTCTGAAAAAGGTGCTCACCAAGAGAAAATTCAAATACCATAGAGAAAGGATCGGGGTGAAGGATACTCCCTTTCTTGTTAAGAGGGACTGTTGAGATTCAAAAAGATGACGATCCTAGAGAAAATTAAGCACCTACAATAGGTGGGGCCTGTAGGCTATTTTTAGGTGATATGTTTATTTTTAGAATTTGGATCAAAGTCTATTTTTAGCAGTATTCTATTTATAGATGGTTGAGAAAATTGCATAGATGGATGGGCGTCTATTTTTAGAATGCATGTCGATTATTGTTAGCCCTTAACAATAATTAGACAATAAATAATTATATATTTTCAATGAGAACTTGGACATAGTTAACTGAAGTGGAAAGTCAGTTAGCTAAGTGGATTTCGAGTTGAAGTGGTTGGTTGTTGGGCCATGTAGTGGGCTTCATTGTAACTAAGTGATACAAAGTTGTAACAGAGTTGGATGTGTAGTTATGTGAGTTTTTATTTAGTTTAACTCATTTAAGTGAGTTAAACTTAGTTGTGCTAGTTGTAACTAGTTGTAACTAAAGATACACTAGTGAGAGATTAGTGAATTAATTATTTAATTAATTCACAAGTAGTGGTCTCACTTACAACTGAAGAAATCCTACTATTAACTACATGCATGTAAGATCTAGTGGAGACCCAGTTGAGAGATAGGTGAAAGGACCTGGTTGACTATCAGTTGTGACTATATTGGTGTATTCAACGCAACTACACACACATTGGATATGCCAATGAGGATTGTGAAGTCAAGGCAAGGAAAGATAAAATTCATTAAGGGATCTTCATTAGTAGGGATTGTGTAGTGGAGGTAGGCTCTCAGGAGGCAGTAACTTGGTGCATGTTTATGCCAATTTTTGTATGAGAGTGTGAGACAATTATATATTGTATTGAGAGCTCTTGGAGTAGATTTTTGTATGAGATTGTTTCATGATCCATGATATATACATAATATATGATAGTGGGGTTTTTAGCTTTATGATTTCCTGGTAAAAACATCTGTGTTATGTGCAATTGATTTTTTCTTCATGTGTTTGCAATTGGCAATTAAACTTCCTCAAAGAATTAAGTATAAGGATTATGTATTGTACAGTGGATATAATTGTTAGATCAGGAGATTCCGGTAATACATCACAGTATTTATAAAATTTCTACAGATATCCCCACCTCCCTAGCCTCTACTATTAAATCTAAGTTTCAAGACATATCATCCTCCAACTATTTTAGATACTAGTCCTTGGTGTTCTACTCATTCCTATTCAAACATGCAGATAAGTTCAAGGTTTTAGGCCTAGAAAAGTTCTCCTTGAGAAATGTGTTGAGCCTCAAAATTGTGCTTTCTTTCACCTCATTTTACCTCATTTTCCCTTGTCCATTGCTATCCTAGACCCAACTGATCAATGAATATAGTTAAAATTACTTCTAGAATGATTTACATGACTGACTTGCTAAGTTTTGTGATTTTTGCTATTGTAAAGCATTTTGACCGGAACTAGCTGCAGAATGCAGACATTCCGTAGCTAACTGGCGATTCTGCAGCTGCCTTCACGTTTGAGTATGTTCTAGGTGGCCTCTCAAGGAAAACCGCATATGGGCATAATCCACGTCATGTCTACATGGTTCGTTGCTCATCATGGAGGAAGAAACGAATTCTGGGTACGGTTTTGGAACGTGGGAACACATTTAGGAAAGCATACTTCTATTAGGACTGTCTCAGTCCATATGTATTTTTCCTCTTCACGTAGCCACTTTAAGAGTCCTAATGTGATTCCGATAAGGAAAGACAGTGTTCCTGAATTGTTGCAAGTCTTGTTATGTGCATTTGCTTTATAAACACTTGGGAAACCGAGAGCTATGTTAGATTTGATGTTAGATTTTATGCTAGATTTTGTTTAGACTCTGTGCTACATTTTTGAAGACGCAGAGTGTTATGTTCAAGTTCTTTCATCTTTAATGAAGCAGACAGTGTTGTTGTGAAGGCGTTGATTTAATTTGGAGTTGAATTCCGTCAGGTGGTAGAGGGCCCCTGCCTCTTGCACGGATTTATTTTTCGTAAATTAGATAAGTCTTCTAGCTGCCTTTACATTTTGAATTTGAATTAATAGTTGTTTTAATTAGCTACTGTAGTTGTACTCATTCTAACTCTTCCACAAGAAGAAGCTCTTCCAAAAGACTATAATGATGAATGGGAAATGACTATAGTATTGTAGGATTAGAAGTTGAATTCATAGTTGTTTTTAATTAGCTACTGTAGTTGTACTCATTCTAACTCTTCCACAAGAAGAAAGCTCTTCCAAAAGATTATAATGATGAATAGGAAATGGCTATAGTACTGTAGGATTTAGTTGTAATTTTTGTTGTTCACTATCACAGTTACACTTGTTCTAATCACTCTTCCACAAGAAGAAACTCTTCCAAGAAATTCTTAAGAAGTTCAAGACATGACCGTGATAATGAATGATTTAGTTGTGTGTTTGTACTAAGTATCATTTCTGTTCTTTCTCTTAAACACTTGCCCAAGACATCATAATGACGAGTAGGATATGGATATGATATCTTAGTTTTTCATTTTCTTTCAGTCCTTTATATTTTCATTTGCACTCAATTACACAGTCAGAATTGTTCTAGCTCTTCCAAAAGAAGGAATTATTCCAAAATATCAATAATGATGGACAAACAGATTGTGTAATTTCATAGAATAATGCATGATAGCATAGTTAGGATGCTTCGGAGTTTCATTGCACTTAATTCATGATTCAGTTATTTTATTTTGGGTTTGATAATGACTTGTAGTTTAACACCGTTTTAGGTTAGTGACACCTTAGGTTTGGTTGTAGTTCAACTCATTGCATTTGCACTCCACATTCAATTGTTATTCACTGCACATTAGATTATTTCAGTTGTTAGGATTAACAAAACAACCTTCATTATTCACAAACCTCTTCTTGTTCTAAAATCCATAATTGATCTATAACCATATGAACAAAAGACAACATCATTTTAAGGCCTGAAGTACCTCTGCAATTTCCTCATCATTTCATAAATAGAGCTCTCCCTCAAAAGACTACTTTGAAAAAGAAATCAATAACTCTTGAGTAAAGGTTTTGTGACATTCAATTAAATTGCAGAATAGAACTAGGAACTAGTCCTAGAATAGAAGATCTTAGGATGGTATCAATGTTTTTCCTCCAAATCTGTTTCAAATCTCTAATTAAGGAAAAAAATGTTGCATCATTGTAATATTAGTTGTTTAACTGTTTAGTTAGAGGATTTGCATACTTAGTGATCATTTCTCAAGTTTAGTTTGTGTTTTGAATTATTTGTTTGAAAGTCATTATCAAGCTTTGCTTTTATTTAGTCATAGTTTAGATTCAGCTTCAGTGTTTCCAATTGCATTTGCCATTTGTTATCCATCAATTAGGTTTAACTCTGTTTTTAATCATCAGCTCATTTCCATCAACTTTATAGGCATTTTCCTTGTGAACATAAAACCACCAAAAGACCAAAAACATCATAAATCACCACAAAAGACCAAAAACATCACAAAACACTACACACAACGCATTAGGAAACAAACACCTAGGTACATACAGTACACTTCACTTCAGCAGTTTACAAATCCTGGTTGACAATTAAATGAGCTCAGTTTAGGAGACTAGATTGAGACCAAACAAAATGTTGAGCCAAAATCCATTTTCGAATGGACCCACTCAGTTCGTCAACACCCTGAGGGGAAGGGGTACATGAAATTCCTTACAGATTTCATGTCCAGGGCCTATGAAATCATTCATCACAGCCCTCTACCCAGGATTTTTCCTAAGTAGAAGGATTTTTTCCAATATAGTGAGACAAATTGTCTCAGGGTCTATGGCTCTAAAGTGCCTCCTTACCATCTACCAGTGTTCATGTCCATGAGAATTTTCGCCCTTGAGTTTATCTGTTAAGTCCTAAGTGCCGACCAAACTCACTTTGTGGCCGAAAAGAAGGGATATATTTTGAGGCTCCCAAATGTTGTAGGGCCTTTTACTATCAGTTCAAGACATACAATCCCCTTAGTTGAGCGGCTATTTCAGAAGATGAACTTCTTGCAAGGGGATGTGTGGAATTACGATCCTAAAGGATTCGTCACGAGAATAAGAAGAAGATTAAGTCTTCAACATATGAATATGAACCTAGGCCTCTAATAGAATGGAAAGCTAACTATGATTCATGGCCTTTAGATACAGAGATGAAGGCCAAATCTCTAGCCGTGGAAAGAAAAGGAGACAATGTGCACAATGAATTGGAAATACAGGATCAGGGGAGCCATTAAATGGCTCAGGAATAAATATAATAATAGGCAGAGGATCACCTTAGTAAAAAGAAAATAACTAAGGGGTCTGGAGAACAAGACATTGAGCAACTTGACGAGGAAACCCCATAGCACACAGGTCAGGGTAAATACAAATGAGGTTTCTATCTCTCTTTTGAGTCCGCATATTTGTCGGCGTCGTCAGAACTCTCACAAGAAGTCACCCCAGGTAAGGGAGAAATGGGAGAGTTAATTAAGGCGAAGAATCAGTCAGCAAGGGAAAAAATGAGAGTAGAACTAGCTTAGTTCATGGATAATCACCACATCAGGTTAATGACAACCTTGGATGTGGAGAATGACCAGCTAATAGTTGTTGTCTAGCACTCATATTCTCACCCCCTACCTCTAGGTTCTAATTACAAAGCCCTAGAGATGATTCTAGAGTTAGCTTACATCGCCTTGTCGGACAAGCTGAACTTGCATAAAGCCATTGGGGAAATGTTGCATAAAAACGTGTTGAAACACACCCTCGCTCTAGAAAACGCTAAGAGGAGGCTAGCTCAGATGACCAATACTCTGAAAAGAGAGAGATCAAGCACAAAGGCTCTTGCAACTCAACTTGAGGATTGCAAGAAGTTAGTGAGAGGTAAATCCATCAATCCTAATGCGGCAGTACAAACTCTGTTGCAAAAATCTAAATTGGAGATACAGGAGCTATGGCATAAGTTGAACATCCCTCATTCAGGGCATATCCAAATGGAGGAGCTGGCCCAGGTCAAAAAGGAGAAAGGCACCCTGACTTAGGCACTTTCCCAAAGAGATGAAGAGATAACCGAACTGAAGAGGAGGATACCCGAGCTTCAGCAAGCTCAAGACAGTCATGTCTACTTACTTCAAGTTCCTGATGACCCCCAGAATGCCTCAAAGCATTTGACCAAGGCTTTGGCAGATTTGAAGATGTCAGAAGATGAGGCTCGAACTACCTGACGGCTACTAAACGAAACAAAGGAAGCCTTAGAATAAAATAAAAATATGGTCACGTCTTTATAGAAAGAGGTGGAGACCTTCCGCAAAGAGTCTCAAGAGCATCAGAAGTTAATCAGAGACCTAAAGGCTCAACTCAAGGGAAACATGTTACTAGTGGAAGACAGAAAAATAATCTGGATGAAGATTATGAAGGAGGTAAAGGAGCATTGGGAGCTCGTTACATTGGAAAATGACATGAATAATGCCATTAAGGATTGTAAAGTACAATTTTATGTAGGTCATAGGGAAGGAAACAAAATGTACTGACCACGTAGAGATACATCAAGTACAACGATGAGCTCCCCTCAGAAGAATTGGGCATGCATAGAGTGGTCGACTAGTTCAAGACCATAATGGAGGTCACCAAAATGATTTAAAAAGAAGAGGCATGAGTAAAATCATCAGTATATTTGGCACTAGTGGATAATGGGGTGGAGGCTTTCGATCATGAATGGGGCAAGGTAGTGGAAGGAGGGCTGCCTACATGCTGGGACCTGTTAGTGTCGGTATCTTCATCCCTCCGCCAGTGATCAAAATCCTCTTGTTGCATTTCATATTAGGTGTCTCACTCGGTCAGCTGCATTCCATTAGGAGCATGGATCATCTGACAGTAGTGGCTTGTCCCTCATGTCCTTTACCTGCTGGCCCATTTCCATTCATTAAGATCATTTGCAGTCACTTTTTGTCTCATAGTTTGCAAAGAGTCATTTTTAGGGTTTTAGTGTCATTAGGTCTAGGGTTTCATTAATAAGGTCTTCAAAATGCCCAATAATGGTCAGCAGGCACATGAGGAGTTTGAAATAAGGTTTCAGTACTAAAAAAATCATCATCATATGCTTAATAATGTATTTTTCTTCAAAACTCTGTTTTAAAGAAAAATAGAGTATTTCATCTTTTTATGTATAAATGTAATGTAATTTCAAGTTTTCTCAGTTGTAAAAATAATTTTACTGGAAACCCTGGTCACCTTTGTCAAGCTCCAACAAATCCATTCCCTGCAGGACAAACAGAAAGCACATCATTCAGTTAAAAAGCCAAAATGAAGCGAGCTGTTTAAAACAGAGTTTTAAAAATTGTAAAAATCTGAAACATTACAAAGTGGGTTTTTTTTGAAATGGAGAATTAGAGATATTTGGTATATAAATCATTTTTATATTTCAAGAGTTCATTTGTATGCCAAGAGGAGAGATTGAGCCAAGGAGAAACCGTGTAGAATGAAGGGAGCAGTTTGAAGGAAAATTTGTGCAAGTTTCAGTGCGCGGCACATTGGCTGGGTGATGTGGTGCATTGGATAGGCACGACGCATTGGGTCGGCCCCCACTGTGTTAATAATACACCTGCATGACGCATAGGAGTGGCGCGGTGTGTTGGCTGGTTGCGCGACCCGTAGGGCCGCAAAGCAATTTCACTATGATTTCTCTTCAAATTTCAAATCTCCTCGGTCACCTCCGGTCCAAGTAAGTCAAGTAACCCCTCCACTACCAATGAACGTGAATCTTATGATGTCTATGAGGATTTAATAAAAAAAATTCAAACCCTATTTGCTTGTTCAAGAAACATTTCTTAGGGTTTATAGTTTGGTTTTGTGCCTATCACTTCCACTTCCCCTCCTTGTTATTTCCTCATCATTGATATTCTAGTTCCATCAGCCCATTTCCCTATTCCCCATATCCCTAAAATTTATCTCCCCTATCCCAATTCCCATTATCCCATCCTAACTAAGAAATTCCCCAACCCCCAATGCTATCCCAAAAATCCTAGAAGTTGCCCCTAAAACTCTTTAAGTCCCCAAATTTCAATTGGCAATACTCTCAACATTCCCCTTACCCTCTCCCTTCATAGCCCCTCACATCTTGTCATACATTTGGCAACAAAAACCTAAGACACCAAAACTCCTCATACTCATCTAAGACAACACAGACTTTGGTAAACATGGAGACAGATTCCTCTTATGACTGAGACAATAACTCTACAACTAAATTGCATGCACACAGCAGACCTCACAAGAGTGGCAGACATGTGAGGGAGGAGCCTACTTCACTGGCTGAGCTGCAGGCCTGTCCTCTTGCTATTTCATGTTTTCAACAATAATGTTGTTATCAGTTTTGTGAGATGGTTGCTAGAATCCACCACCATCATGAACTGGCCAGATTGTTTGTGCTGCATTTAGATAATGGCCAAGTCACTCTTGCAGGTGTGACATTCACTTTGACACCTGAGTCTATCTCTCTAGCAACCGGTATTCCAAATGTTGGAGAGAAATGGGAAAAAAGTCAAAAATTTGACAGGGAACACTATGAGCCATATATCAAGCCTGGTTTTTTGAGACAACTCAGCAGAGTTTTTCCCTTTTGGTTCCTGAAAGATTCATACGCTCCTTTGATGAAACTCATTATCAAATATTTCAGTTGTAAGGGCTGGTTTTCTCGCCTTTATGCCTATCATATCAGGTTGCTAATGCATGTTACCAGAGTGATAATGATGAACCTCCCTTACTTCATGTGCCGGAATATTGAGAAGATGACCACCCTAGTGCAAAGGAGAACTCCTGAGTAGCAGTATAACAGTATCTATCACTTTGCACTCATCAAAATTGTGGTTATGCATTAGCTTGGCTTGTAGGATATTTCATGGGAGGATTTAATTTCTAATGATTTCTTCACAGCTCCTTAGGTACCTTCGGAGGCTTTTCATGAGGTAGGTGAACCTTCATATCAGCAGGAAGGTCATGAGACATAGACAGCTAGTGTGCCGGTGTTTGTCACCTATCAGAGGGGCACTAGAGGGTTGTTTGTAGCATCCAAGCGAGTATTATATCCACCCAGGGTGGAAGGGGTCTGGCTTGCTTCATCAATGGTACAAGTACAGGACAAGGGCAAGAGGCCAATACATGATGAGGGGCCTTTAGGAGGCTAGGATACAGACTTCATACTCAGTGATGATGATTTGGGCTCACCAAGCTCAAAGATGAGAGAGATTGTTTAGGAGCAGAAGGTGGAGATAAACACTTTTTCCCTCAAATTGTAAAGATCCTAGTGGATAATCAACTACCTTGAGCAGAGAAATAAACAGCTAGAAGATCAACAAACTATCATGGAGTTACAAAACATACGTGAGAACCGGCAGGCTGCTAAAAGGAGCAAAACCGAGATGACATCTATTGAGCAAGAGATTGAGGCTGATCGTGAAGCTTGGCTTGAAAGGGTAAATATGGCCAACAAGGAAAATAACATGTTGAGGCACATGGCCAATCACTATTGGGCAAGAAATCATGTTTGCAAGGCACGAATCAAAATCTTGAAGGCCAAGTTAAAGAAGGCCTCAAAGCGTTGGAAAAGGAAAGATAGACTTCAGATTTTGGCCAAGGCTTCCTTGGCCCAGCATAGTACATGATGGAGGACACTCAGCCCAAATTTCAAGAAATTTGGGACACTTTTTTCAAATTTTGATTTTTTGGCCTAAAAACAGATTTTTCAGCTCTATGCACCGCGCCACTTGGCGCGCGCTTTTGATGGGGGACTCCTCTTGGGGAAAACTTTACATTTTTGGATTTTTCATGGAAAATTATGCATGCCTACTTATGGCCAATATATTTTGACAGGTTTTGGGTTTCCAAAAGGGTCAAACACACCCTAAAAATGACCTTTCTGCCCCTTTTTGGACACACAGGAAGCAGTGTTGGGAGAACTCATTTTTGGAGGGGAAAATGGAAGCCAAATTCAGAAATTCCACTTGTGTTGGAAAGTAGACAGGAAGAAATTTCCAACAAGCCCACTTGGAGCTAATTTTGACACTAGGAAGGCCTTCAAAATCAGCTCCAAACTGGCGCGATGCATAGAGAAATCAGGCGCGGCGCATTGGGGATTTTTGTTCATTTTGGACTCAGTAACTCTGTTTTTCGCCTAGTTTTTGACATTTTGACTTTCTTACTTCCAAATGTTAAACTCATGATGTAATTGGATGTATTTTTATGGATCTTGATGTATTTTTGTTTAATTTTTACTCATGGAGGTAGATTCATCCATCAAAAGGTGAATTGCAACTGAATGAATCAGTTTCCTATCTTGTAGAGGCAAGTTGTTCCACTGCCTATTTTCTAGTTCTCAGTTTAGATCTTATTGAAACAGCTCCTAAAATTGTGAGCTTGACCCTTGGAGGCTGGGATGAGTGGTTTTTTCTCTATATATTGTGGTTTTTCAGTCATTAGCATGGTTGGACACTTGGGATTGCTTTGAGCATCATTGTACATTCATCTCTGCAGTTTGGCAAAGGAATAGACTAGGGTTTGCAGCACTCCTTGGGATTCATGCGGCTCTTTGTTTTGATGATGTGTTTCTCTCTGTTAATGTAAGTTTACTTGTGTTTCATGTGTATCATTTTCCCTCTTATTTCTTCTTATGTTAAACAAACAAGGATAAAGGTGGAATTCATTTAAATTTGCAGTTCTCTACCTAGGGTTTGTTTAATTTTCTATATTTTTAACTGTTTGAAGAGGATTCCTAAAATTTTCTTGCCCTCTTCAACTCCTCACTGGTCTAAGCTATCCATTTCATTCGAAATTGACGTGTCAAAACAATTGCCTACCTTGCCTCATTCAGATCTCTGCAAAAACTAGGCCTCATTCCCCAGACCCAAAATCTGCCTTTCCCTTTGATCCAACAAACACCCTCAAAATCAAATCAAACTCTTTTACATATATACCTAGCCTAAAATCAGCCTTTATTCAAGTCATCTCAAGCCTCACTGATCATTTTTTTTTTTGCTGAGATTGACAAGGAGAGTGCCCTCTCTCGATCTGGTAGGGCTAGCTACCAGATTAAGCGTGGTTTGATGTTACCCTAGACTCTGAATTCCTTAGACCTAGGTGGATTTAGGCCCTAACAGGATCCATTAGGGCATTGCTTCCCTGGACCATGTATGAACATAAGTTTTCTGAGATCAAGTGCAAGGCCGATTTGACACTGGAGAAGACCTCTCTCCTCAAGGTTGAAACCTTGGTGGCAACACTGCGCAAGGAATTCATTCTCCTTGCCATGGTTAAGAGGTTATTTATCACTCACCTTCATTACACCAAGATGACTCAGTTGAGTGCATTATTTGAGCTTTTCAGTTCTGTGCCTTTGCTTGCAGATATCATATGGAAAAGATGTTTTGAGCACTCACATCCACCAACTTCCTCCACTTCTTAGCCAATGTTGCCTTCATCATCACGCCACTCTGGCTCCTCCTCCACCCCTATGCATCCACGTGGATCAGGTCCTTCTACTAATCCTTGGCGTAACTGTTGAACATACCAGGATGAGGCCCATGCAGCCTTTAATTTACTTTATCTTTTACTTTATGTTATGATGTCTAGTCGGATGACATCATCATTTCAACTCATCACTTTTGTTATTATTGTTATGTCCTATTACAAAGAGCAGTGATTTTAGCATGTTATAGTTGGACCATATCATTTTTTTATTTTGATCCGTGTACTAGAAAATCAAGAAAGAATATCTGTGTAAGAAATATCTAGCTACGACCCTGAGATAGGGGGATATAAGAATGTAACTCACAAAATAAATAAGGGTCCTAGTTTTTGTGTAAGTTTTAGGTCCCTACTATATATTTTTTGTAATTACTATCTTGAGCTCTGAATGCTTAACTTGGCGAGCTATTTTGAAAGTTAATAAAATGATGAATTTGTTTGCAAAAGGATTCCAACTGGATCAGTGAACAATATGTATGTGTTCGTGTTATGTTTGTTTAAGTTTCTTTCTATTTAAATAACTCTGCAATTGTCTCATGCAGAAAGTTCTCGTTGATTATGTTTAATAAATGAATATGTATATGTCCTCATAGAGGAAATATGACACTCAAATGTTAATCATGCAAGCAACCTTAATATCGCTTTCCATGGGATAACCTCTTCATCCTTTCATATCAGCCACCTTTCTCTCTGAGTCTTAGAAGGACAAATTCTTATTGAAACATAAGCTCTCCACTATTATATTTCCTCTCTCTTTTCTTTTGAGTCCTCATTGAATTATATTCCTAAGTTTGTTCATTGGTTTTAAACCTGGACCATTCACATCAACTAGAATCTAGATGGCCTCAAGCCCATTCGGAGTACAATTCCGCATGCATCAGTGTTTTTTACAATTGTTCCTATAGTCACCTTGAACCACAGTTAAATCTATCCTATAGAGATACCTTTAGAAGATACCCTCAAGCAGAAAATCCCTTAAATACTTCTGATTTTTAAGATGTTCTAGGCACCAGTATTTTGCAACTCAAAGTTGTCTCTAGGAGTGACAAAATATTTTTGGCATCGTTGCTAGGGAACGAATTAGAAGAATCATTTCCCTGGGATATGATATTATTTTCACCCTTTAATCAGGTGAGCATGAAGGGTTGAGAATTGCATAGCCCTCACCTTGGAAACTCCACTACAATAAATTTGAAATCAGCTGTAATCTTGGCTTATACAAGACCTCATACCCAATCAGATACCTCCCAACTAAAAACCCCTTCCATATCTGACCCCAAAAAAATCATATTCAGGAGGATCTGGAAAGAAAAGAAACCTAGCTAGACTAACTTACATCCTTTTTCTCTATAATATTTTCCCTCTTCATCCCAAAAAGCTAATATTTATGGTCAAATTTCTATAGCTCGTGTGCTCGAGTATCCTCTAGAAGCCTCTAATCTATCCAACTCATTTATAAAGGACGAAGCAAAGTCAGTCGACACCTCCTTACCTCCTTTCCACCCTATCCCTGAGGTTAAGGAAGTGAAATAATTTGCAACAATCCAAAGCTGCTTACAAGTCCACCCCAACCCCTCCATTCATCAGATACTTGTCATCCCTCACTCATTTCATCAACAAGCTCAGTTCCATAATTTGCCACCATCTCCTCCTATGGCTGTGTCGGGGTTCCTCCTAAACAAGTATGCTCCATTATCTCTTCCTCAGCTTTTAAATGACATGCAACACGACTATATCAAGCTCTTTCCCTGGCTCACAGGGGAAGATAGTACCCCAATGCAAAGGCACATTGAAAACTTCTGCGCTTTTGCTGAGAATGTGAACGTGGAGCACCTCGATGTGGTATTAAGGATTTTTGTTCAATCCCTTGATGAGGAATCTTGGAAATGGTTCAAATATCTAGCATAAAACATAGTTCACACCTGGGAGGAGATGGAAATTTTTGTCACACTGAAATGGGGAGAGAAGAGGGATCACGACTATGTTCTCACTGAATTTAATGCTCTAAAAAACATGCATAACGAAGACGTGACATAGTTCATAAAAATATTCAACAAGTTGTATAATAATATCCTGGAAAAAATAAAACCACCCCAAGCAGCTTCCAAGGTAGTCTTCGTGGGTGCTTTTGAACCAGAGTTCAGGTTTTCCTTAAGAGAAATGAAGTCTGCATCCCTAGACCAGATTCAGACAGACGCATTGGAAGTGGAAGCAAACTTTACCTCTAATAGAAAATTCTAAGGGAAAGCATAACAAGAAGCAAGAAGGAAGAACAAAGAGGATACTTCTACTTCCAACTAGGAAAGGGAGTCACAAGAGTACAAGATTGAAGAAATGAAAAAATTGATCAAAAATGTTTCAAAAAAATTGGTTAATCTTGAATTAGAAGCCAAGAATTCTTCTCCTCTATCTAACCAAATAATTCCTAATCGAGTTTTCAATCCCCAGTATAACAAGCCTCCTTTGCAACTATTGCAGCATTAAAGGAAAGAGTAGCAGGATCACATCCGACCACCTTTGTATTTGGAGGGTGAAGTGGAGGGACAAGCCGAGGAAGCTACGAACAGTCAAGAAAATCAATTCCTCACTTACTTTGATGATGAAGAGGGTGAAATTATTTTACAAGGAGAGGAAAAAGAGAAGGAAATCCCTCCAAAATATCAAGATATTGGAAATTACTACAGATATTTCATGGACTTCATGCAGGCTCAACTCCACAAGAAGTATGATCTTAGGTCCTCTCGAAAGAGAACCCGAGTATAAGAACAAAATGAAGAGTCAGTATCAAGAGACCAAGCTCCTCCTAGCTCTGTCTGTAAAGGAAAGAAACCATTAGAATAGTCATCTCCCATAAGGCTACTGCATCCACCTCCACAAAATAGGACTCTGACCCTCCCAAAAACAAAAAAAAATTAATCTATGTCTCTGAATTTTCCTTACCCTCCTAAAGAGCCTGTCAAAGAAAACCTTATTGAAAAGGGACCCACAACATTTAATCTCTAGAAAGAATTAGAAAAGTTCAAGATCCCAGTTCCCCTAATTGAGCTCCTGAAACAACCTTCTTATAAAGCTCAAGTGTCCCAATTTATGCAACCTCATGGTGTAAGCCCCCTGCTTGACAGTCTAAATCTCCAAGAGGAGCGACCCATGGTAGTTTTCAGACCTCACGTAGAAGAGCAAGAATCAAACACACATCCATTCTATGTGACCTTGTTGATACATGACCTGCTATTACATAATTTTATGATAAATTTTGGGGCATCACATAACCTCTTGCCTTTGTATGTCATGGAGAAACGGGGGTTGAAAATAACTAGGCCTTATAAATACTTGTATTCATTCGACTCCAAAAGGGTAAAATGCTTGGGAATGATAAAAGACCTGGTGGTGAACTTGGATCAGATCCCGACTAAAAGCGTGGTAATGGATATCATTGTGGCATACATCCCAACTCAGTTCGGTATGTTGTTATCCAGATCTTGGGGATCCAAAAATTGGAGGATCAATAAAGCTTGATCTAACTTACGCCACTATCCCATCGTTCAGTGGCGAGGAAAGAAGGTTATACCGAGAGTCCATGTTTGTGAAAATGGTCACTAAAGCTGATGGTTCAACCAATTCCCCAATATATGGTAAGGAAGGTGAATTTTCTTGCCTCATGCTTGAAGAAGATGAGAATTTCCTTCAAGAGACAAAGGTTTGTCCCCCAAGACAGGGAAATTCCAGAAGCAGAGAGGAAAATAAAATTTGGACCTTATAGTTTGACAAAGCCTATTCAAAAGAATGAAATGGTGTAGGTGTACTCTTGATATCTCTGGAAGGATGTTTAATTCTCCTCTCCTTCAAGCTCGATTTCGAAGCCACAAACAACGTGGTCGAGTACAAAGCCCTATTTTTGGGACTGCAGGCAACACGAAACATGAATATACTAAATCTAAAGGTGTTTGAAGATTCATAATTAGTAGTGAGGAAAATAAGGAGCCAATTCTAGACAGAGCACTGACGAATTAGAGCATACAGGAATGAGGTATGGGATCTGGTCAAAAACTTCTTATTGATGTTTAATATCTAGTTCATGCCCAAGGATAAAAAGAAGATGACCGACTCACTAGTCGTGGTCGCTAGTAATTTATGTCCTCCTAAGAACCCACTGCTTAGATATGAAGTGGAGGTGCAATATCACCCCTCTATTCCCGACAATGTGAAACACTGGAAATTCTTCGAAGAAGAAGACCAAGTCAAAAACTTCATGGAAATGGTGGGTGAATTCTCGAATTCAGTGATCAATTCAGCAGTCGAGGATGACAATGCAAAACCAAAGACAAGATGGGAGGAGACACTTTTTGGGCACCACTTTTTGTAGCTGAAGGGAAACTTCATCTCCAGAGGCCTCGTGCCACTGGAAAGACTGTTTGACAGAAATGATGTCATGGTAAATTCGAAAAATCCATCCCTCGATGAACGAGTCAGTGATTTGAACATCAGGATAGAAAAAGATCCAAAGCTGATAAAGTTATCAAAGGGAATCTCATAAGAGTATCAAGGTCAATATCTGAAGTTTCTCCGATCGTATAAGGATGTCTTTTCCTGGTCATACCAGGATCTAAATACTTTCTATATAGAAATCATACAACACAAGATCACTCTAAAAGAAGATGCCAAGCCTCATAATCAGAAGTTGAGGCAGATTAATCCGCTCCTCCTTCCAACTATCAAAAAGGAGATTAAGAAGCTCTTGCATGTGAAGATCATCGTGCCAATGAGATATTTAGAGTGGGTGGAAAACCTGGTCCCCGTAAGAAAAAATAACAATGCAATTAGGCTTTGCGTGGACTTCTAGAATTTGAATTGGGCCTCACTCAAAGATAATTACACCCTCCCCAAGATGGACCAAATCCTGCAGAAGGTAGTAGTATCCTCTCGCATGTCTATGATGGACAGTTTCTCAGGGTATAATTAGGTGGAAGTACTCCCTGAAGATTAGAAGAAGACGACATTCACCATGCCTTGGGGGACTTTCATATACGCCCGGATGCCTTTCGGCCTGATAAACACCAGCACCACATTCCAATGTGTGATGGACATCTCCTTCATAGGGGATCAAGATAAGTTCGTAATGATTTACCTGGATGACATCACCATATTTTCAAAGAAAAATACTGAGCACATAGAGCATCTCAGGTGAACCTTTGACAAATGTCACAGGTATGGTTTATCTATGAACCCACAAAAGTCCATGTTTGCCTTGGAGGAAGGGACACTATTGGGGAATATAGTAACAAAAGAGGGAGTAAAAATTGATCCCAAATGGGTGGAAGTGATAAATGGCATCTCCCTGCCAAGAAATAAGAAATAAGTGAAGGTATTTCTGGGAAGGATACATTTTTTAAGAATATTCATACCTAATTATGTTTATTTCATCTGAAACATCACTGAAATGCTGAAGAAAAAAAATGAAGTAAAGTGGACCCCCCAGTCAAGAGATTCTTTTAACAGGATCAAGCAAGATTTTGCATAAACCCTAGTGCTAGCTGTCCTGGACTATGAAATGTCATTCATGATTTTTTCCTTCTCCTCCCCTCACACTATAGCTGCAGTATTACTACAGAAAAATGATGAAGGGCATGAACAACCAATTTCATTCTTCAGCCAAGTCCTCCAAGATCCAGAACTAAAATACAACATCCTGGAAAAGCAGGCGTACGCTCTAGTCAAATTGCTAAAATCGTTTCAGGTGTATGTGTTACAGACTACTATAACAACTTACATACCCATCATCACAGTGAAGGAAATTATCATGCAGGAGTAGGGTTATTTTGGCCTAAGCTATTTGGCGACGTTCATGCTCACGTCAGGGCCTGTGAAAAATGCCAAACATTAGCCAATGAGCAAAGGTTTTCACCCCTCCCGTTGATCCCAGTACATGTTGAAGAGTCATTTAAACAATGGAGAACCGACTTCATATTCGAAATCCACTTGGCATCTAGTAATCAACATCGATGGATCCTCACCGCCATGGACTATTTCACTAAGTGGGTCGAGGTCGTGCCAGTAAGGAATGCCATAGACTCAGTAGTGATCAAGTTCCTAGAAGAAAACATAATAGCTAGATTCGGGTGCCCTGCAAAAATTATCATAGACAACGCTCAGGCTTTCAAGTTGGTGAAATTTAAAAACTTATGCCAGTGTTATAAAATCCTTCTGGGATAATCCACTACATATTACCCCCAAGGGAACGGATTGGCAGAGTCATCTAATAAGACACTGGTGAGAATTTTTAAAAATACCATCACCAAAAATAAATAAAATTGGGATTCCCAACTCAAGTTAGCTCTTTGGGCAAATTAAATGACAACAAGAAGATCCACAAGGAAATCTCCCTATGAGCTGGTGTATGGTAGGGAAATAGTCTTCCTTATTCAACTCGCTCTGCCTGTGGCCTGTTTTCTAAAAGAGAGCAAAGAATAACCTAATTACCTCACTATAAGAATGAATCAATTGGTGGAGCTTGTTAGCCCCCTATGAATATTTTGACAAGCAAACAGGGGGCTAAATTTTTTTTGAGCCTTCAAGGAATGCATTTCCCTCTGAAAGCACATCATCCTTGAAGCCTCCTTGTGCCTTTTCTCTTTGAAGAATCCTCATTGTTGTTTCTAAGTCAATAAGCCTCCCTGATGGTAGGAAAATATGCTCGAGATGGACTTCTTTTACCCCTTGTATTCCTGTAGAATGTCCCATTATAACCTTTTTCCTTTTTCTCAAAGTCCCCTTTTTCACCCCCAAATCCCTCCTAACCTTCTAAATCATCCCAAATTCCTTCTAAGCCTCACAAATACCCTTTGTTTGGCCAAATAGCCCCTTTTCCCCTCTATCGTTATCCCTTTTGGCCTTAAATTCCATTGAAAATGGGCCAATAAACCCACATTTTAACATATATCAGGCCTAGCCCCCTTCGGCCAACCCCTTAACTTTTCCCCCACACGACCTGGATGCTAGGAACACGTGCTGGCCCGAAAGGTGCTTATCACGATCTAATTGATATGGCTCATAATAATTTCCCACCGTCGATTTCCCGTAATCCAACAGTCATCGTAAGCCCTGATGCTCTCATGTTCCCGTTCATTCCCCGATTGCATGTCCTCTGTCGATCTGATCTGTAGATCGACAGCTCACAGTTCACCTGCTCTGGTGGTCCCCGTAGAAAAGAACTATTGCAAAATGCTGGTTTCTATCGCACTGCCTTTGGAAGGTGGGCAGTATTTTTCATTTCACAACGATGCCATACACCGGCTGACGCGTGGCTTCCAGCACTGTTGAGAAACTACTCTCATCGCATGTTAACGTTCGTCTGCAAATCCAGCGCGATATTTTTGAACACCGTCCGATCTGGGGCGGGCCATCTGACGGCCATCGCGCCCCAAAGATGCTCAGGCGATAACCAAGGAAAATAGTACCCCTGTCCCACCATCCGTCACCCTCCGACACGTTCTCAACCGTTGATCTCCTCCTGAGATCGGACGGTCCAGATTAAATGCATGCCCTGCCATTGAACGGGTACCACCATGTCACCATTCCATGTGTGTTCATGTATTTTCGTCACATTTTCATCTGGCACCTTTGTATTTCATTCAAACGTCAAAATGTCGAATGTCCGCATTCAAATTTTTCCTCAATCTGCCAACTTTCACCAGTGCATTTCTCCACTATTCGCTGCATTTTCCACCATCATCCTGCACTGTTCCACCATTTCACCAGGTTGTGCTGCCATTCTCATTGTTCCCATTGCATCCACCCTTCCCATGCATGGTTTTCTTGATGGGTTTGTGTGTTTTGTAGGGTACCGGTGCTAAAGGACCGCCATGATTCACAATCACTGTTACAGTGGAAAAAACGCAGGGAAGATCATGTGGAGAGATTGAAATTATGAAGGAAGGCCTGGGAAGGTGACGTGACAAGACTTTCATTAAAGGAGTAGGGTAAAACTTTGTAAAACCTTCCCAGAGCCATTAAAATGTAGATTTCGTAGACAGAGACATGAGTGGAGAAACAAAAGAGTATCAGTGAAAGATTAGAGAATTTAAAACCGGTAATAAAAGATTTTGAAAGCCTGGAGTCAGTAATCTAAGGCAGGGTACCAGATCGAAGACCTCGTGGATCACTCAGAAGATCCAATGCACAGAAAATCATATCTTCAGGGTGTCTATATCAGCAGAATGTCTCCTCCCATGAAAGGATGAAGTGCCCATACGATTTTCATGCTTTTTCGTGTCCCTGAGGAAATTTCCACCCTGACAACAGTCCTATGATATCAGAAGAATTTGTTACACGGTATGGCAAGCCCCAGAATTATTGTTGTACTTTTATTTAATTCACCATAGGTATTACAGCAAGTACATCAAAGACATACCTGGAGTAGATTGCAGCGTAACGAAGACCACTCTTTCATCCAAAGAGTACAAGAGTTCAATGCTTAGAAATTTAAAACAAAATGGGGCCTCAGCCCTCTTCCTCTTATAATTTTTAATGCTACATTTAGTTTTCACCTACCCCCTCTGTCTCTCATTTAGCTATAAAATTCATGAAGAAACTCATTGTGAGGTTGTTGATCGACTATCTGTGAATTGCAAGATGTTTCTCTTGAGACATGTTCTCTGTGTAAAGTTGTAAGATAGGCTGAGGAAGATGTTTTCAGACTGAATATCAAGCTATTGGTAATGTTGTACTTGACTGGTGTTGCTCTTTAATATGACAAGCACATTTCTTTGGATCCTGATTTAAAGCAGCGGTGATGTTTTTCTATCTTGTCCATGTTTTCCTTTTTACTTCATTATATTTAATTTCTACTGGCTCGCATCAGAAATCTGGCATAGGATTTACCCTTGATAGGTACCCTATGTTTCTATGCTCCTTGCCTTCAATGTTTCTTCTATATGTGCTATCTGAGGATTGATTTCAAGCTAATTTAACCAGTGTAGTGGTCAAATATACTGCTAGATGATGTATGAATTAATGAATCTATTCTTAGATGTTCTTGGTAAGTTCTAATTGAATGAATTAAGATACTGGGAGTTTATAACTCTGTCTCTATCTCACTAGGGTCCTTTTCAATTAATTGAACCTTGCTAAGTTCCCTTAAGCTGGATGCCAAAGCATTGAGAGTTCAAAGTCTCTCTCTGATCTCAGGTTTTCAAATTTGTGTTCTAAATCTTTAATGTTTCCTTGTCTAAAGAGTTAACCTTTTAGGTCTTAGATCACAGGTTTTCCAATGGCATGTCCTGTCCCTTGATCTAATTCCTGAAAGGCCACCTTGGAGGTTTCCTTGCTTTCACCTTCTCTCTTACCATTTCATGCCACACTATCATTTTTAAGATCCAATGCTTTAGATGACTAGCCGAACTGAAAGCCTGCATATTGAATAGCAAGTAAACCCTTTTCTGACTTCATTTCCCAATGGTCTTGAATGTTCTCTGAAATCATACCTCCTTTGCCTAAAACCCTCTTTGCTCCTCCGTGTCTTATATTGAACCCTTATTTCCTGATTCCCAACATCAAAACAAAAATCAAATAAACAAACTCCATGCCTATAACTAGCCTAACATATTAACTTTGAGCCTCAAAGACATAAAACCTTTGCTTATATAGAGAGATCCCTCTCTGGACCCAGGAGGGCTAGATCTTGAGGTCTGAAAGTGGTTTGATGTTGTCTCATCTTTTGGTCTTGCTAATCTGGCCAAAACATGGGAACCCCAACATAATGGCGACTCCACTGGGGAACGTTCTGAGTATTTTCCATCTTAATACATCCCAAGAGCCTCAGAAACCTACAATATCTGGTTAGGTTGGCAGTTAAACACTCCTATTCACAAATCAGCTTCTATACCACTTGTTGTGTTTTCTCCCACACTTTTAGACAGAGTCTGGAAAGGGCCAGACAACCTCTGGATCTCATCCTCTTTCAGAGGTGAAATATCTGGTAAATTCCCTCCCAGTCCATCTCTGGTTATATTTTTTTGTGTTTTAAAGATTTCCCTAAAAGGACCTTACATAAGCACTGTGGTGGACAGTGTACCTCCTAGAAACATCTTAAACCTTCCACCTGGCGACTCCATAGTTCCTAAACGATTAAAAGACTCCACTGGTGATCAGTAGGCCTGCTGATTATCTTGGTTCACATAAGACTCCACTCGAAGACCAAAGCCCATTACAACATCAACCATAATAGAAATAACAATTAGGGTTAAGCTACTTTGTCGGAAAACAACATTCTGGCATCAAGAACCATTCATACAAGAGCTTATCCTAACCCAAACCCACCTGAAATAGTTGAAAACCCTAAGATAAACCTCCAGAGATCTCCTACACCTAAAATACCAACTATTTCTAGCCACATCCATAGAGCTAACTTTGCACTAGAAGACTTTATAGCTCTATCAGACCCACTTTTTGACCTAGACTCTCAAAACAATGTACCTAGAACTAGGTCATTCAGTGTCCTAGACCAGCCAGACCTTGAGCTACCTGGTTCACCATCCCAAAGTGATAAACACATTAGGGATAGACATACCCCTCCATCTACTCCTCCTGATTTTCACTTCATTCAAAACTTGGGGCTCTGCCACCCTAAATCTACTCAACTGACCTTTGCTGGTCCTAGTATCCCTGCCATCCACATACCAGCTGCTTAATCTAACTCTTTACCTCACCAAAATACCATCATGGCAGCCTGGTATGCACCTTTGGTTTTACCTCAGCCTCTTGTAACCTTACCCAATGATTACCAATAAAAAATCCCACAATTCACTGCAAAAGAGTCCACTACAGCTTAGCACCATGTAGACAGGATGGAAGATTCTTTTGACTACATGGAGATAGATGATGATACAGTCAAAATGAGAATCTTTTCCCAGAGCTTAGGAGGTGATGTGAAAACATGGTTTAAATACCTACCTCCTAATAGTATCCAAGACCTTCCTACTTTATATCAGATTTTCATAAACAAATGGGAAGTTAAGGCCAACCCTCTCCAAATCTTAGCAAAATACAAGAACCTGAAAAGAAACGTATGAGAGAGTGTCCATGACTACTCTACAAGGTTTAGAAACGTTTATAACGTTCTTCCTCCACATATGAAACCTCCCCAAGGTATGGCTGTAGTGAAATATCTGGAAGGCTTTGATGCTGATATGGCCTACCAGCTTAGGGAGAGGGAGTACAACACATTGGAAGACATGCAAAAAGGAGCAGTGAGTGTAGATGCTAACTTGCTTGAGAAAAAAACAAGATTGAGAGCTAAGAAGAGGGTAACATATAGAGATGACACTATAGCTTCCACATCTGATCCCAATTATGACCGTCTGTCTAAAAACATGGAAAAACTACAACAAATGATGGAAAGGATGGTTGTCATAGTTAGTAACCAGAACAGAAACCAAAATCATAACCAGAACTAAAAATTTAGAACGAATAATACCACTCCCAACAGACAAAGAGAATCAAATCAGCAAGTTATTCCCCCATTCCAAGAGAACTTTCTTGATGAAGATGAGGGAATCATAGAAGAGTCTGAGGGAAACACAATAAACATGTTTGAAGTAGAAAACTCAATCCACAACTGTTCCATAGAGGAAGATCAACCCTCACCCTCTTATTGGGATGAGGAAAGATTAGAATCTGAGGATTACAGGTTAGGATTTGAAAATTCCATCATGCAGGTCAGAGAACAATATGAACTTAGAAGAAAAAAGAGCCTAGACACTTCCAAACCAAAGGCTTCTGAGGTTACCATTAAGAAAGGGCCTGAGAAAACTTCTAAAGTAACTGCTGAAAGTGACAAATCAGCAGCTGAAATTTCTGGGAAAAACAAAGAAAAAGACAACCAAAACACTGATAGACAAAGTCAACCAACTAGCAGCACTAGCACTGCAGTTAGTGCTCCTGATAAAAATGTCACAAACACTGTACATAGTGAGAATCAACACACCGATTCTACCACCAAGGTGATGGCTTACAAAACAGAGTTGGATGTTCCAAAGATTCAGTCCACTTTCAATTTGGAGAGTGAGATTGCAAAAATTATAATCTCTGTCCCACTCTCTGAACTGGCCACTAAGGAGGTATATAAAGGCCAAATTTTGAAAGCTTTAAATCTAGGGGAAAACAGTGACACCGTCAATTTGAGTGATGATCAACCAACCCTTCTGTTTGGTCCAAATATAGAAGGAAAGTTTCAGGAAGGGGTAGTGCCACATTTTTATATCAGTCTCAATATCCATGACAAGATCCTTCATAATGCAATGCATGACTCCGGGGCCTCACACAACTTGATGCCTAAAGTAGTTATGGAAAGGTTAGGCCTAGAGATAACCCGAACCTACAAAGACTTATATTCATTTGATTCTAGTAGGGTAAAGTGTCTAGGCCTGATCAAAGATTTATGTGTGAGCCTTACCCATATTCCATCCAAGTGTATGGTCATGGATGTTGTAGTGGCAGATGTGCCACCCAAGTATGGCATGTTATTATCGAGATCATGGAGAGCCAAGATGAAATGTACAATGCAGATGGATGGGGCCTATGCCACAATCCCAGTCTTTAGCCAACCTAGAAGACTGTACAGAGAGGCACAAATGAAATTCCTGGTCAGCAGCCTCGAAAAGCCTGAAAATTCACCGTTATACTCTGTACACAGAGATCTTGACTCCTTCATCCTTTGTAATGATGAATACTTAGAGGGGTCAGAATTCAAAAACAGAGATATAAACAAGGAAACAGAGCCCATGGACTTTAACATAATGGCTACTTTGGACTTAGAGGAAAACGAAGTAGAAAACTTTGGACAGTACACTGAAACAAAAAGTCAGAGCAAACAAGAAATAGAATGTAGCCAGCTGACTAGTCACCTCTCTGAATTCCATACACATCAGGGAGAGCAAAACCATCAACAGACCAATGAAACCCACATTAGAGAAGAAAAGGATGATAAACATGAACACTACCCCTTGTGGGAAATGAATTTTGATGGATCCTGCACTAAGAAGACTTCAGGAGCAGGAGTGTGGATACACAACACAGAGAGTGACTATGCAGAGAGCCATGCCTTTAATCTGAACTTCAAATGCACAAATAATATCGCAGAGTATGAGGCTCTTTTACTAGGTTTGAATCTGTTGAAAAAATTAGGAGCTCATAGGATAACTGTGCGTGGAGACTTTGAGTTGGTCATAAAACAAGTGAACGGTGAGTATACAGCTAAACACCCTAGGTTGAGAGCATATAGGAATGATGCCATGGATTTATTGAAGACCTTTGTGGAATATGAACTAGTGTTTGTCCCTAGGAGTCAGAACGCAATTGCAAATGGATTAGCCTGCGTGGCTAGGTCATATAAAAAGCCTCTCAGTGACCAACAGATCATCATTTAGACCAAATTCAGACCTGCAGTGCCGGACAATGAAAAATATTGGCAAGTATTTAAGGGCGATAAGCAGATTGAAGATTTCCTAACAGGCAGGAATGTGTTTGAATTTTCTGATTCAGACTCTAAATCTGACGATAGCTACCTAGGTGAAGAGCCCTCAGATGAGGAAGAAACACCCTGTAACATAGAAATAAACACTTTGAACGAACAGGTTGGAAATCCAAACGAAAAATGTGAAAACGCAGATAATGAGGAAGTAGAGGTGCTGCAAGCCAAAGACAAGAACATACCTCGAGATCTGGCACCTTTGGAAGACCTTTTTGACTTCGATGATGTAGCAAAAAATCCAACTTTAGAACATGCAAAAGTTGATGTCGAGGAATGCAACATAGGCACTGAAGATAAGCCCAAGATGATCAAACTGGCTAAGTCCCTGCCTGCAAACATGAAAAAGAAATACATTGACCTATTCAAGGAATTCATTGATGTGTTTTCCTGGAGCTATGAGGACTTAAAGGCATATGACACAAACATTATATAGCACAAAATACCTCTGAAAGAAAATCATAAGCCCTTCAGACAGAAACTCCACATAATAAACCTAAAACAATTTCCTGCAGTTGAAAAGGAGATCAAAAAGATGTACGAGGCAGGCATAATAGTTTTTGTGAGGTTCTCTGATTGGGTCTCAAACCTAGTGGCTGTAAGAAAGAAAACAAGTGAAATCAGATTGTGCATAGATTTCAGGAACCTTAATAGAGCCTCACTCAAAGACAATTACCCTTTGCCAAAAATGGAACACATTCTTCAGAGGGTAGTAGGCTAAAAAAGGATCTCTCTGTTATATGGTTTTTCAGGTTACAACCAGGTTTTAGTAATCCCATAAGACCAACTCAAGACAACTTTTACCACTCCATGGGGCACTTTTATGTATGTAAAAATGCCCTTTGGACTGATGAACGCTGGTGAAACCTTCCAACGAGCAATGGACATAGCCTTTTCAGATGAAATAGGATACTTCATTGTCATCTACCTGGATGATATAACAGTCTATTCCAAGACTGAAGAAGAACACCTAAAGCATCTGAGAAGAGTGTTTGAAAAATGTAGAAGGTTCGGTCTGTCATTGAATCCTAAAAAGATTGTATTTGGGCTGCAAGAAGGTAAGCTTCTCGGCCACATTATATATGAGAAGGGGATTAGGATAGACCCACAAAGAGTTGAGGGAATACTACAAATCACACACCCGATAAACATAAAAGAGTTACAGTCCTTTATTGGGAAAATCAACTTCCTAAGGAGGTTTATTCCAAACTTAGCTGAGCACCTGAGGAATATGACTAACATGTTAAAGAAAGGTGTAGGAATTAAGTGGACTGTTGAAGCTAAGAAATCTTTTGAATCAGTTAAGCTTGCACTCACCCAGACTCCTGTCCTAATCAGTCCTGATTTCTCAAAGTATTTTCTAATTTTTTCATTCACCTCCGAGCATACAGTAGCTGCAGTTCTGCTGTAGAAAAATCCAGAGGGAATGGAACAACCCATTTCTTTCTTCAGTAAAGCCCTGAGGGATGCACCCTTGAAGTACAACATAATGGAAAAATAGGCCTATGCCTTGGTTAAGGCCTTGAAAAAATTTAGGGTGTACATACTGCATTCCCACACCATAGCCTACGTGCCAAATATAGTGGTTAAAGACATCTTGTCCCAAGACCCAGATGGGAAGAGGGGCAAATGGATTGCTGTGATCTTAGAATATGACCTTGAGATAAAACCCAAAAAACTAATCAAAGGTCAGGGCTTAGCTCAACTCATGGCTAAATCAAATTTACAAGCCCTTAACATAAACATGGTAGATGCTTTGGATGAGCAGGAAGGACTGCCTGATCCCATTGTTGAGGAGAAGTTTCAGAACTCTCCTTGGTATTCTGACATTTTGTATGTGCTCAAAAACCTCAATGCTCCTCCTGAACTATCAAAGACTAAGGCCAGATTCCTAAAGCTAAAAGCCAGGAGCTATTGCATACTAAATAACTGCTTATACTGGAAAAATACAAATGGCCTATTTCTTAAATGTTTGCCTGAAACTGAAGCTGAGAGGATTAAACAAGAGTTCCATGCAGGAGAGTGTGGAGGCCATCTAAATTGGAAAGCCACTGCTAACAAAATACTCAGGGCTGGCTATTATTGGCCTACATTATTCAATGACATCCATAAGATGATAATTGCATGCCACAAATGCCAGATTTTTGAAGACAAAAGAAAGATCCTTCCCCTACCTTTACAACCCATCACTGTCAAGGGGCCCTTTATGCAATGGGGCTTAGATTTCATAGGAGAAATACACCCTGCTTCTTCTGCTTAGCACAAGTGGATATTAACAGCCATAGTCTACTTCACTAAGTGGATAGAGGCCATACCTACTAGGAATGCCATAGATTCTATCATCATTAGGTTCCTAGAAGACCACATCCTCTCTCAGTTTGGTTGTCCAAGAAAAATAATCACTGATGATGATGCTGCTTTTGGATCCAAGAAAATGGTTGATTTTTGTCACAGGTATCAAATAGCACTCGGTCATTCAACTGCTTATTACCCACAAGGTAATGGGTTAGCTGAATCATCAAACAAGAGCCTGGTGACCATCATAAAAAAGCTACTGGAAGAAAACAAGAGGTCCTGGCACAACAAGTTAGTGCATGCTTTGTGGGCTGACAGGCTTACAACAAAGAAATCCATTGGCATGTCACCATATCAGCTTGTCTATGGAACAGAAGCAGTGTTTCCTACCAGCCTTGGGGTACCAGTGATTAAACTCATCCAAGAAATTCAGATAGAAGAGGACAGCATGGTAAGGAGGATAACTCAGACAATTCAACTCCAACAAACAAGGGAAGAGGTCTATAATAGAGCTATCAAAGTTCAGGAAAATATAAAGAAGTTGTTTGAAAAAAGAACAAAAGAATGTGACTTCAAAGTTGGAGATAAGGTTCTGAAGTGGGACTTAAGGAGAGAAGACAAAGGAAAGCACGGCAAGTTTGATAGTTTGTGGCAGGGTCCATACATTATCTAGGCCACTATGGGTCCAAATGCCTTTTTTCTACAAGAAATAGATGGTACAGAGCTGTTTGGGGGTCCTGCTAATGGCAGGATGCTCAAACACTACTTCTGCTGATTTCCAATTTCCAGTTCCCATTTCCATTGTAAATACCATTGATGTGTTTGTTTTCAAGAAAAAGATAAAATTCTCCAAAAAACAGAGAGAAAAGAGAGGTTCATACATGCTCAAAACATGAACCTCTGAGGTGAAAAATATTGGCTCTAACATGATCAAAACCTAAGCCAACAAAGTAGAAAAGGATCAGCTCTAACATGCCCAAAACCAGAGCTGAAATGAAGAAGAGAAAGTGACTCCAACAAGCTCAAAACTTGAGTCACAAAGCAAGGAAGGATGCTTCAAATTTTTAGTTTTCAAACCTTCAATTTTTTGTTTCAGTTTTCTGCAAATTTTTGCCCATGTGCAATTGTCTTTATGCCTTGGATCCACAGCAAACTAGACTGTCTAATCCTAGTTTGGTTATTTTTTTATTTTTATTTTTTAATTTCTGTTGTAGAATGTAGAGAAGAAATCTGCTGGACAGTCTAATCCCAGCGGATATTATATTAGGTAGAGGAACATATGAGGCCAACAGTTTAATCTAGTCTCATGGAGAAATAAGGGTAGAAATAGAATAGGTTTATTTTCTTGTTTGTAAAAAATAAATGATGTAAGGGTCTGCTAGTCCAAATGCACCCTGGAAGAGAAAGTGATAGGACTATAGTCTGGGTAGGTAGATTGTTTGGGAATGTTTCTGCTGATCTATCATGTTTGTGGCAACTGAAAATCAAAGAAGGAAGATGGCTCAAAGATCAGGCATCTGGCCTACCTCAAAGATCATTTCTGAATTCTTGACTCCTTCAAGAAGAAGCCATCCCCATGTGGAGCCACTGTTAGCCCCCTATGAATATTTTGACAAGAAAACAGGGGGCTAGAATTTTTTTTAGCCTTCAAGGAATGCATTTCCCTCTGAAAGCACATCACCCTTGAAGACTCCTTGTGCCTTTGCTCTTTGAAGAATCCTCACTACTGTTTCTAAGTAAATAAGCCTCCCTGATGATAGGAAACTGTGCTCAAGATGGCCTTCTTTTACCCCTTGTATTCTTGCAGAATGTCCCATTATAACCTTTTTCCTTTTTTTCAAAGTCCCCTTTTTCACCGCCAAATCCCTCCTAACCTTCTAAATAATCCCAAATTCCTTCTAAGCCTCACAAATACCCTTTGTTTGGCCAAATAGCCCCTTTTTCCCTCTATCGTTATCCCTTTTGGCCTTAAATTCCATTGAAAATGGGCCAATAAACCCACATTTTAACATATATCGGGCCTAGCCCCCTTCGGCCAGCCCCTTAACTTTTCCCCCACACGACCTGGGTGCTAGGACCACGTGCTACCTGAAAGGCACTTATTGTGATCTGATTGATATGGCTCATAAGCATTTCCCACCGTCGATTTCCCATAATCCAACGGTCGTCGCAAGCCCCAATGCTCTTGTGTTCCCGTTCATTCCCCGATCGCATGTCCTCCGTCGATCTGATCTGCAGATCGACGGCTCGCAGTTCACCCACTCCAGTGGTCCTCGCAGACAAGCACTGTTGCAAACCGCCGGTTTCTATCGCACCGCCTTTGGAATGTGGGCGGTATTTTTCATTTCGCAGCGATGCCATACACCGGCTGACGCGTGGCTTCCAGCACTGTTGAGAAACCGCTCTCATCGTGCGTTAACGTTCGTTCGCAAATCCGACGCGATATTGGTGTACACCGTCCGATCTGTGGTGGGCCATCCGACGACCATTGCACCCCGAAGATGCTCAGGCGATAACCAAGGCAAATAGTACCCCTGGCCCACCATCCTCACCCTCCGACGCATTCTCAACCGTTGATCTCCTCCTGAGATCGAATGGTCCGGATTAAATGCATGCCCCGCCATTGACTGGGTCCCACCATGTCACCATTCCATGTGTGTTCATATATTTTTGTCGCATTTTCATCCGGCACCTTTGTATTTCATTCAAAGGTCAAAATGTCGAATGTCCCCATTCAAATTTTTCTGCAATCCGCCAAATTTCACCAGTCCATTTCTCAAATGTTCGCTACATTTTCCACCATCATCCTGCATTGTTCCACCATTTCACCAGGCTATGCTACCATTCTCATTGTTCCCATTTCATCCACCCTCCCCATGCATGGTTTTCTTGACGGGTTTGTGTGTTTTGCAGGGTACTGGCGCTAAACGACCACCATGATTCACAATCACTATTACAGTGGAAAAAACGCAGGGAAGACCATGTGAAGAGATCAAAATTATGAAGGAAGGCCTGGGAAGGTGCTATGACAAGGCTTTCATTAAAGGAGTAGGGTAAAACTCTATAAAACCTTCCCAGAGCCATTAAAAGGCATATTTCGCAGACAGAGACAGGAATGGAGTAGCAAAAGAGTATTAGTGAAAGATCAGAGAATTTAAAATCGGTAATCAAAGATTTTGAAAGCCCAGAGTCAGTAATATAAGGCAAGGTACCAGATCGAAGACCTCGTGGATCACTCAGAAGATCCAATGCACAAAAAATCATATCTTCAGGGTGTCTATATCAGCAGAATGTCTCCTCCCATGAAAGGACGAAGTGCCCATACGGTTTTCATGCTTTTTCGTGTCCCTGAGGAAATTTTTGCCCCGACAACAGTCCTATGATATCAGAAGCATTTGTTACATGGTTGGCAGGCCCCAGAATTATTGTTCAAATTTTATTTTAATTCACCAGAGTACCAGCGTATTGCAGAGGTATTACAACAAGTACATCAAAGACATACCTGGAGTAGATTGCAGCCTGACGAAGACCACTCTTTCATCCAAAGAGTACATGAGTTAAATGCTTAGAAATTTAAAACAGAATGGGGCCTCGGCTCTCTTCCTCTTCTAATTTTTAATGCTACATTTAGTTTTCACCTACCCCCTCTATCTCTCATTCAGCTATAAAAATTCATGAAGAAACTCATTGTGAGGTTGTTGATCGACTATCTGTGAATTGCAAGCTGTTTCTCTTGAGACACGTTCTCTATGTAAAGTTGTAAGATAGGTTGAGGAAGATGTTTTCAAACTGAATATCAAGCTATTGGTAATGTTGTACTTGACTGGTGTTGCTCTTTAGTATGACAAGCACATTTCTTTGGATCCTGATTTAAAGCAGCGGTGATGTTTTTCTGTCTTGTCCATGTTTTCCTTTTTAGTTCATTATATTTCATTTCTGCTGGCTCGCATCAGAAATATTGCATAGGATTTGCCTTTGATAGGTACCCTATGTTTCTGCTCTCCTTTCTTTCAATGTTTTCTTCTGTATGTGCTATCTGAGGATTGATTTCAAGATAATTTAACTAGTGTAGTGGTCAAATATACTGCTAGCTAATGTATGAATAAATGAATCTCTTCTTAGATGTTCTTGGTAAGTTATAATTGAATGAATTAGGATACTGGGAGTTTAGAACTCTCTCTTTGTCTCACTAGGGTCCTTTTCAATTAATTGAACCTTCCTAAGTTCCCTTAAGCTGGATGCCAAAGCATTGAGAGTTCAAAGTCTCTCTCTGATCTCAGGTTTTCAACTTTGTGTTCTAAATCTTTAATGTTTTCTTGTCTGAAGAGTTAACCTTTTAGGTCTTGGATCACAGGTTGTCCAATGGCATGTCCTGTCCCTTGATCTAATTCCTGAAAGGCCACCTTGGAGGTTTCCTTGCTTTCACCTTCTCTCTTACCATTTCATGCCACACTATCATCTTTAAGATCCAATGATTTAGAAGACTAGCCCAACTAAAAGCCTGCATATTGAATAGCAAGTAAGCCCTTTTCTGACTCCATTGCCCAATGGTCTTGAATGTTCTCTGAAATCATACCTCCTTTTCTTAAAACCCTCTTTGCTCATCCGTGTCTTATATTGAACCCTTCTTTCCTGATTCCCAACAGCCAAACAAAAATCAAATAAACAAACCTCATGCCTATAACTAGCCTAACATCTTAACTTTGAGCCTCAAAGACATAAAGCCTTTGCTTATATAGAGAGATCCCTCTCTGGACCCAGGAGGGCTAGATCCTAAGGTCTGAAAGCGGTTTGATGTTGTCTCATCTTTTGGTCTTGCCAATCTGGCCAAAACATGGGAACCCCAACATAGCTAAGTGAAACCCGAGAACATGTGAACCTCAGATTGACAAAGTATCGGGATAAGATGAAAGGCTTATTTGACCGAAGAGCTAAATATAGAGAGATCCAGGTAGGGGATTTGGTACTGTGATGGGACTTATGGAGGTCGGATAAAGGGAAACACGTAAAATTCAACCCGCTTTGGTTTGGACTGTTCAGGGTGGTATAGGTCAAAGGAAATAATACTTTTACGTTGGAAAATTTGGAAGGATGCACACTTGCAATGATTTTCAATAGACAATTTCTCAAGCCCTACTTCCAGCACTGATATGGACCTGACATTCCTTTGTACATATCCTTCCATTGTATATATCCCATTTTTATTTTTTGCATGAAATACTATCTTGAATTTAAGTGTGTTGTCTGAAAATTCTATGATGGTGACTCCATGCACCCCAAAAAAAAGGACATAGGCACCCGATCTACGAGTTCTCAATGTACCAGAGCGATCATGTTGCCCTCAGATGGAGCCAATGTTGGCATGTGACATTTTCAAGGTTAAGGCAAGCAGAGGAATTTAAATAAGGAAGAAGTTGAATTTTTAATATGAAGACCTGGAGAAAAACCCCATAAATAGTTTGGCACACTTCTCATATGCCCCACTCACAATGGTCACACCACCTCCGGAGTAGCAGCGCAGCCCACGGAAGCAGTGATGCCACTCACATAGAGCTCACAATAGTCGTTTCGAAGGCTCTCAGAAACACGGAGGGCAGCGAGATTGACCTGCTAGAGGGGATGACATCATCCTCCCCTCGGAAAAATCAGAAGAGCTCTAGGGGGGCAAGACATGGGTCCATCCTCAACCTTCCGACCCAACGTAATGTGGCAGGGGCTACACATTCATGACTAGATGAGGTAAGTAAAGGTATGGTAAGTCCATCCAGGTACGAAGCAGGTACCTCCATGTTAGGCACGCGACCTCTCACCCACACGGCCACTATCGGCTAGTCACCTTGTGCCACGTGTTTTTCCGCTGACGTCCTCATGACGTTAGCCCTCTAGTTGTCACCCTGCTCCACTCCCCAGTAAAAAACCCATCTCCCACCCAGTTTTTACTCTCGACCATTTGATTGTAACCATTTACGGTCATTTCATACTCAGCTGGACGCTTTGGTAAAACTCATAGTACTTGTTGTTTCCTCCTCATGACGCTCTCATTGTTGCCTAGGGTATTTGTTCAAGTCCCCCTCATTGTTTTCCTTTACTATTTTGTTGAAATTATGATGGAAAAGATGAAGAGAACCTCCCCCAAAACCCCGTAGGCTCGTGAAGCCAGAATTTCCCCCAGTCTCGAGCCTCTCATGGATTCCCACTCCTAGCTCTGTAACACCATTTATCCTTTCAATGTGGCCTGTATGAAGACCGAGCTTTTGGATTAAAAAATAGGGGGGGGGGGTGGTGAGGATTTGTTTAGGGTTGTAGATTCGGGGCTCTACTACCAAATTACCCCGTCAGTGTATCCTTTCCCTGAGTTCATAACTTGGCTCGCCGATTTCTACATTGAGTGGAAAGATATTTTCCTTTCCGCCTATGGAGTTAAACTATTCAAAATTACCCCTCAACTAATCAATAAGGCTCTGTGCTACCTCTCCACTCAAGAGTGTGTTGAATTCATGGAATTCGCCCTCTCATGTTATTTCTCAAACCTGCCCCTGGAAAAACAAAGAGGCTTCCTCGAACTCATAACCATGTCGCGCCTAACTTCCCTCACACCTACATAGGCTATCCATATGTCCCTTTTTTGTGATACCATAAATACTATCCTAGCGGTCATCTCGGGAATTGGGCCTAGACAATGCATATGGGGTAACGATCATCGGTCTATTCTATAGCTCATGATGCAACCTATGATCCTACTAGATATCCCCAAATTCCCAGCCTCTACTATTAAAGCTCAGTTTCAATACATATCATCCTCCAACTATTTTAGATATTGTTCCTTGGTGTTCTACTTGTTCCTGTTCAAACATACAGAAAAGTTGGAGGGTTTAGGCCTAGACAATCTCTCCTTGAGAAATGTTGAGCCAAAATATGTTTTCGAATGGACCCACTCAGTCCACCAACACCCTAAGGGAAAGGGGTACACAAAATTCATTACGGATTTCATGTCCAGGGCCTATGAAATCCTTCATGACAACCCTCCGCCTAGGATTTTTCTTGAGCTGTGAAAGAGTTGCTCCAGTTCAGTGAGACAAATTGTGTCGGGGATTGGTATTTATTCGAAGATGACACTGAGATCAGGGTCTATGGCTCTGAATTGCCTCCTTACCATCTTCCAGTGTTCATTTCCATCAGAATTTTCACCCTTGAATTTATCCGTCAAGTCCTAAGTGCCGACCAAACTCACTTTGTGCCCGCAAATAAGGGATATATTCTGAGGCTCCCCAATGTTGTGGGGCCTTTTACTATCAATTCAAGACATGCAATCCCATTAGTTGAGGGGCTATTTTAGAAGATGAACTTATTTCAAGGGGACATGTGGAATTATGATCCTAAAGGATTCGTCATGAGAAGAAAGAAGAAGAATAAGTCTTCAACATATGAACATGAGCCTAGGCCTCTAATAGAATCGAAAGCTAACTGTGATTCATGGCCTTTGGCTACAGAGATGGAGGCTGAATCTTCAGTCGGTGAAGGAAAAGGATACAATGTGCATGATGAAGTGGAAATATAGGATCTTGGGAGCCATCAAATGGATTAGGAATTAATAGAAGAAGAGGAGGAGGATCACCTCAGTAAAAAGAAAATAACTAAGGGGCCTGGAGAACTGGACACCGAGTAGCTCGACGAGGAAACCCCAAAACACATAGGTTAGGGTAAAGACAAACCAGGTTTCTAGCACTCTTTCGATTCCATGTCTTCATCGACCCCATCATAACTCTCATAGGCACTCACCCTAGGTAAGGGAGAAATGGGAGATAAAATTGAGGTGAAGAATCAATCATCAAGGGAAAAACTGAGAGCAGAACTAGCTCAGTTCATGGATAAACACCACACCAAGTTAATGACAACTTTGGATTTGGAGAATTACCTTCTAATATTCATTTTCCAGCACTCGACTTCTCACCCCTACCTCCAGGTTCTAAGTACAAATCCCTAGAGATGACTCTAGAGTTAGCTTCCATCCCCTTGCTGGACAACCTGAACTTGAATAAAGACATTGGGGAAATGTTGCATATAGAGGTGTTGAACACACCCTCACTCTAGAAAAATCCAAGAGGAGGCTAGCTCAGATGACCAACACTCTAAAAAGATAGAGAGAAAGCACAAAGGCTCTTGCAACTCAACTTAAGGATGGCAAGAAGTTAGTGAGAGGTAAAGGCACCGATCCTAACGCGAAAATACAAACTCTACTGTGACAATATGAATTGGAGGTATAGGAGCTATGATGTAATCTAAACATCCCTTATTCAAAGCATATCCAAATGGAGGATCTAGCTCAGGTCGAAAAGGAGAAGGACACCCTCACTGAGGTGCTTTCCCGAAGAGATGAAGAGATAACCGAATTGAAGAGGAGGATAGTCAAGCTTCAGCAAGCTCAAGTCAGTCACATATGCTTACTTCAAGTGCTTGAAGACCCCTAGAATTCCTCGGAGCATTTGACCAAGTCTTTGGTAGATTTGAATATGTAAGAAGATGAGGCTCGAACTACACAATGGCTACTGGACGAAGCAAAGGCAGCCTTCGCAGAAAATCAAAATACAGACTCATCTTTATAGAAAGAGGTGGATACTATCCACAAAGAGTCCCAAGAGCATCAGATGTCAATAAGATACCTAAAGGCTCAACTCAAGGGCAACATGTCGCTAGTGGAAGCCAGACAAATAATATGGACCGAGATTATGAAGGAGGTAAAGGAGCATTGGAAGCTCGTTACATTGGCAAATGAATAGAAGAATGCCATCCGGGATTATAAAGTATAATTGGATGCAGGTCACAGGGAAGGAAAGGAAAATGTACTGACCACGCAGAGATACATCAGGTACATCAACGAGCTCTGCTCATAAGAATTGGGCATGCGCGGAGTGGTCAAATGGTTCAGGACCATAATGGAGGTCACCAAAATGATTCAGAAGGAAGCACGAGTAAAAGCATCAAGATATTTGGCACTCGTGGCTAATGGGGTGGAGGATTTTTATCATGAATGGGGAAAGGTAGTGAAAGTAGGGCTTCTCGCATGCTGGGACCCATATGAGGCATTGCTTCCTTGGACCACGTATGAACAGAAGTTGTCTGAGATCAAGCGCAAGGCCGATTCGACACTGGAGAACACCTCTCACCTCAAGGCTGAAACCTTAGTGGTAGCATTGTGCAAGGAATTATTTCTCCTTACTATGGTTAAAAGGTTCTTTGCCACTCACTGTGATTACACCGAGTTGAATTAGTTGCGTGCATTATTTTATATTTTTAGTTATGTGCTTTTGCTTGCATATATCATATGATAGAGATGTTATGAGCACTCACATCCACCAGATGCCTCCACTTCTCAGCTAATGTCACCTTCGTCATCATGCCACTCTAGCTCATCCTCCACTCCTACACATCCATGCGGTTTGGTTCCTTCTGCCAATCCTCGGTGCAACCGTTGAAGATACCAGGATCAGGTGCATGTGGCCTTTTATTTACTTTATCTTTTACTTTTTGTTATGATGTCTAGTCGGGTGAGATCATCATTTCACGTCATCACTGTTGTTATTATTGCTATGTTATTTTTATGTTCTATTACGAAGAGTAGTGCTTTTAGCATGTTACAGTTGGACCATATCGTTTTTTTATTTTGATCTATGTACTGGAAAATAAATAAAGAATATCTGTGTAATAAATATCTGGCTACGACCCTAAGATAGGGGGGCTATAAGAATGTAACTCTGAAAAGAAAGAATGGTTCTAGTTTTTGTGGAAGTTTTGGGTCCCTATTGTATAGTTTTTGTAATTACTGTCTTGAGCTCTGAATGCTTATCTTGGCGAGCTGTTTTGAAAGTTAATAAAATGATGAATTTTTTTGCAAATGGATTCCAATTGGATCAATGAAAGTATGTATGTGTTCGTGTTATGTTTTTTTATGTTTATTTTTATTTAAAAAGCTCTACAATTGTCTCAGGCGGGAAGTGTTGGTTATTGATGTTTAATAAATTAATATGTATATGTCCTCACTGAGGAAAGATGACACTCAGATGTTAATCATGAAAGATACCTTAATATCGCTCTCCATGGGATAGCCTCTTCATCCTTTCATATCAACCACCTTTCGCTTTGAGTCTGAGAAGGATGGATTCTTATTGTAACATAAGCCCTCCACTCTCATATTTCCTCTCTCTTTTCTTCGAAGTCCTCATTGCCTTATATTCCTAAGTATGTTCATTGGCTTTAAACCTGTCCCATTCGCATCAACTAGAATATAGATGAACTCAAGCCCATTTAGAGTACAAATAAGCATGCATCAGTGTTCAGTACCATTGTTCCTACAATCACCTTCAACCATAGTTACATTTATCCTACAGAGATACCTTCAGAAGATACCCTCAAGCAGAAACTCCCTTAAATACTTCTGATTTTTAAGATGTCCCAGGCACTGGTCTTTCACAACTCAAGGCTGTCTCTAGGAGTGACAACATAGTTCTTGAACATAGAGTTGAAGTCATTGTTTCTTTCTAGAGATAAATTCTTCACACTTGAACTAGTCCTTTCATGGTTTTGAGATAATCATGATGGTAATCAATTTCTCTTTATATGGACAAATCTAGAAATTTCTCAACCTTCAAAATGGATTTTCTGTCTTCCAAAGATGTGCAACCAGAATATTACCATAACTTCAAATAAGCATCCTTGATATTATAACAAAGGTACTAATTATCCTAAATGAATCTCAACCTCTTCATTTAGTCTTTTAGGAATCTGTCTTTTACATAAAATATTTTCTAAAACTCAAAGAAGGAAATGCTTTAGTTCTACTCAAATGAATGGATTTCAACCTATCAAGATCTGATGCAAAGCAATATGATTGAACTCCTGAATTAAAGACATTAATTCAACTTCCATTCAGTCTTAATATTGAGTAGTAAATTTAGCCTTTTTGTTGTCATATTGAGGCCTCTCTTGGTCCTCTTGGAGTTACCCTCTTGTTTATAATTTTTCATCCCTTTTCACAACATTAATACGTCTATATAATTTAGATCATAATTCATATCTTCTTATTCCTTTCTCATTTCATTTACGTCACTTTTGTTCTTGTCAAATACTTTTTCAAGGAATGATGCCACAAAGCATAAAAATGTATTATATCTATATACCACAAGAAAGAAGTATATTTTGGTATTCATCATGATATATAGCATAATAAGATATATTATATGATACATGATTAACCATTTCAACTATTGAAATAAATTTATTTAGGTAAAAGTATCATTGTGATCATTCAATTTCAAATCAATCCCAAATCAGTTCTTCACAAGCCTTTTCATTTGTTGATTTTATAAAGGTGTTCTAGATGATAATTAGTTATAATGATATTCAATTTAAATGATTTCATATTCACATTAATGATTATTAAATCACACAAAATATCTTCAACAATATAAAATAGTACCATAAAGAGACAACCAAACAAGAAACACAAGATGTTTAATCTTGGGAAACCCCACATGTCGAAAAAACCTAGAAACCTTATCCTTAGAGAAATTGTTCATATAAACAAGAGATAAGTCTAATTATTCAAGTAAAATATAAATTCAAACTAACTAGCAACATAGTCATGGTCACACCTGGCCAAAAATCCCTTTCGACAAGTCAATATTCTATCAAAAAATTCATTCTGGTTTTCTCATAATTTTGGTGTGCCCTATAGTTCGGCTTCCTGCCCATAATTCTTCATTTTTCCTAGAATAAATATTCCTTAGAATAATCCTCTACTTTATATATACTTCATTTTTCCTCATAAAACTTCTTCTATTATAGGAACTCGTCCTCCCTTTTTCTCCTTCACTTATGTACAACAGATCTGAATTGGTTGCAAAAAGGAGAGTTGAATGAAATATATATATATATATATATATATATATATATATAGTGATCATGATGACCAAAGGAGTGTATCTTTAGCTTGGGGATGACTTGACTCTCGGATGGCCAACTTGATCTATTTGGAGCCAAAAACTAAATTTCAAAAAATCTTTCTTTTGAAACCAACATGAAGAACATGCCTTTTATTTATTTTCATATATTTCAAAGGCTAGAATATTATTTATGAAGACTGATCATAGCTAAAAAAGTAAACACTCCCTCTTATCTAGGGAGATATTCATAATTACTATATAGATGTTCTCTTTTTGACAATTTTTTTCTAAATTTATAACAATTTATCATTAACATCAACATCATATGATTACCATAATCCTAGTTAGAAACTCTAACCTATGTAAGATCAACAACATTAAAAAGTTACCATAATTTTGGTCGGTACCTCTAATCTATGGTGTATCATCACCACAATCCTACTCAATACTCTTGACAGATGGTACATCATTAACATCAACTAGTCACAATAACTTAGTTCCATCTGACACATGGTATGCATACTACTTTTTGTTCATGATTATTTTGGTCAATATATTTGACACACGGTAAATATCCAAAGGCCACACTCTACATGAGTAATTTTTTACTTGATCTTAAATGAAATCACTCAAACTATATGGAGATTTTTGAGCCCAGTTTTGAGAGGCACCCACTCAACTGAGTGATTTTCAACCTCTAGGGCTATTCTTCCTAATTCTTGTTGTTGAAATTTGCAACAAGAAACAGTGAAATTGGCTTCCACAAAACACACACACACTGGTGTGGGATCAAAGGTCACATAGTGATGGATCCTAGTGACACATTAGTGTGCAACCAATTTTTAAATAAATTGGAAAATTGATTGTAATCTTATCTCATAACAACTTGTAATAGTTAACTAAGTGTGATAGACTTATTTAGCTCAAGAATTTCGAGTTGAGGGTCTAAGGATAGGCATGTAGAGTGATTTTATTATTAATAGGGTACAGTTGCAGTTGTAGCACTAGCATAGTGTGAGTGGGATTAGTTAACTCACATTAATTGAGTTAAAATCAGTTTAACTAGTTCTAAGTATTTGACGATCTAGTGGAAGATCAAGTGAATTAAAATAGATTTAATTCAGCACTAGTGATCTAAAAAGTAACTGATGATTCACTAATTATAGATGCATGCATGCTAATTCTGGTGGAGACCCAGTTGAGAGAAAGGTTCAAGGCTAGTAAAATATAAGTTGTATTTTAGGAAAATTTCCAAAGTGCACTTATAAAACCATGGGAAGCCCATGATGAATTGCGCAATCAAGGAAGGCTGAATTTACTATTTAATAGGGGTTTAATTCTCTAGGGATTGCGTAAGCAGGGTAGGATGAGGGTAGGCTGATAATTCGATATGTGTTTGTCCAATTTTTCCTAGATCTGTGTGAAGAAATTGGTAGAGTGTATGAGGTTGCGGTGATCAAAAATAAATTCTATTGTTTCATGATTCCTTGGTTGATTATACAATAAATATGTAGGGGTTTTGAGCAATTTCTTTCCACAAGAATATCTAGTGTTGTATATTGATTTACTTCTTTCTCTTACTTGCATGTGATTGAGCGATTGTGTTTTATATTCCGCAAATTTTGTAGAATGATTCAATATCTTTCTTTAGTACATTTCATGATAGGATTGAATCCATTGATATAATTTCTACATGGTATTATAGCTATGTTAGAGATTTTCTACATGGTATCAGAGCGGCAGGAATCACAATAGTGGAGAAGAAATTGAGTTTGTGTTGAACAATATTCAAATTTGTAAGTGATTTCTTTGGAGCTATAATCTGATTAAGATGTATTTTAATGGCTTGAGTCTCAAATATGCACTCGAGGGCAATTTGAATTATATTTCATGTAAGGATAGGATGGAGGTAGTGTTGGAGGACAATGGGTTGAAGGAATTTTTTTAGTCAATTTAATGTCTTAAATTGCTACCATAAATTATCCACCAGAGTTAGTACTCTTGTGAAGTGTAGGTGCACTATATATGCTAGAAGCCTATCTTTATTAATTCATTGTGTAGATTTTATATGTTTTTTTTGGGGGCTCTTATAATTTATCTTAAATTTTGAATGAAATAGGAAAAACTAATAACTGATCGAAGAAATGAAATCTAAATTTAATTGTCAAAGCCTATGATGAGAACTCTATTTTGGAAAATATGAACAATTGATTTTAAGAGAACTAGAAAAGAAACTTCAATCATTTTGTATTTTTTAGAGATTTTATATAAATGAAATCTAGAATAGTTTTAAAGCTTGAAAAATAAACTTAAGAAGGAAGAAAAGGAAATGTTTAATATTAATCTAAGAAGGAAATTTATCTATAAAATACTCTAAAGAAAATATTCTAACAACTAGAAGATGAAAGTTAAAAGAAGGAATAAAAGGAAATGTAAATTTAAGAAAGAAACCCGATCTAAAATAAATCTATACTGCATAAAAAGAAATCATCTTAAATGATCAATCTTAATTATGTTAAATTATTCTATGCTGACAATTATCTCTAAAACATCTACTTCTAAACCTATTTGATTAAAGAATTAGAATATCTACTTAAATGACCTCTAGATATGAACAAAACATCAATACAAACTATAATTAAGTCTTATCCAAATATATAAAAAAAAACTTCACTCTATTTATCAAATGAAAACATCTATCTAAATCAATTCTACGAAAACAGAGTATCAAACTAAGTCTAATTATATTGACTATTGAAACAGTATATTATTATAAATTATATGAAACAGAAATATTAAACCTATCAGTATTCAATATAAATGACTATGTTGTGTAAATCAAAAGGCTGATTCAAATAAAGAAGGAAAATAGAGTATTATTCCTACTATACGAAGGTAAAATGCTTGTCTAATTTGAGATATATGATTACTCTGTGAACCAATGCGAGAAAGGGTTCATTCCATATGTTAACAATATTATGACATCAATATATTTGAGGAAATCAAAATAATTGGATCATTAAACTATGTGGAAGACACAATATTCATCTTATGAAAACACAACATTTAACTCATGAAAAACTCAGAAATTAACCTATGCGGTAATGGAAAAATTAAACTAGAAAAAAACATAAAATTAAGCTACGAAACCTTTTCTATGCAGGGGCCCACTGCAAAAAAACAACTTGAAGAATTACTTATGACTAATTATGCATCGATGGTCTTGAACATGCTTTCTCCATGCATTAATAAAAACATAGTTTTGTTGCGTGACAATATTACAAAAATTAAACTTATCTCTGGTTCAAAACTACCTGGTATTTATAAAAAGTTCAGTTCAAATGTTTGAGATGATATCGCCAAAAAATATTAATGAAAATTATGAGTAGAATTCTAAATAGGATTGCGGTCTTCACAACTTTCACAATTTTCTACGTGTAGAGCAAATCGTGAAGCTTCCAACTTCTCGTCCGTTGTTCTCGGCCCTTTGTTTGACTAATCCGTTGACCATGATTTTAGGCATCATTTCTCTCAATTTTGGACATGTGAGTAGGACAAAATCCATGTATGGATCATTCCAAAACTACCCATATTCTCCGCTCCTCCCCTTCAACTTCAAAACCTGTCAAACAATGACGGTAGTTGCAAAAACAGAGATTAGCTACATAATTGTGTGAATTCTGTAGCCAAATACAAAATTCATTCAAATAATAAGAAACATTAAAATATAAAAGAGGGATCATTTAAATGCCTTCTAAGACTGAAAATGTATCAATTAACACTAATTGAGTTTGTGGATTATGTCAAAAATGAAGTAAAAGTGATGAGATAGATGTAAAAAATAGAGACAATCTTGAGGCTCAACATACCCCCACTAAGAGACCATTGCATGTCCTAATGCAATTTAAAAATTGTGAGTCTTCACCTCATTCCTGCATATGTTCTGACACTTTTGCTAGGACATCCAACTTAATCTTATTTCCCCTCTTTTAAGTCACTACTACTCTTGGTTTCTTCATCATAAGTTTGTACTTAAAATTTATGATCTATTTGTTCAGGTATTTGTTCCTCTTTTTCAATTTCTTGTTCTTTTTGAACCATAACCCCAGATGTAGAAGAGTATTTTCATTGATGGTTTTATCAATTTGGTTTCGAATCTTCAGAGCTTCATTTTCCTGCTTTACATGCCTATTTAGTATCTCTAGCTCAAAATTTTCTTTCTTTAAATTATTCACTAGAGGTTCTTGTTGACTAGAAGGTTTTTCATCAAGAATTGATGTCTTTTCTACATTTATTCTTTCCAAAGATTCAATGTAATCATAGTTCTCTTGCTGGACAAGGTCAATATCTTGAGCTCTTATACTTGGATCTTGTATGGGAGAAGAAATAATAAGCGAGGGTACCTCAAGATTTTCTTCTAGATCAATAGGTTTTGTAACTTCTGGGAGTGGAGTTTTGGCTGCTTTTCAAAGTCTTGACCTTCTTCTTACTGGTTGTGGAGTGTTCTGAGTTTCTGATTTTTTTATGTATAAATTTTCCTTTTTTCTTTCATGCGGCCTCCTTTTTTATTGATTTATTTCTTCGCCTTTCCAAACAACTGTGCAATAGGAGTTTCGTCTTTTGATTGTGTTTGAGGTGGCTTTTCATCTTCAACAAGGTTTTCAATTTTTCTCTTTCTGCCTATTTTCCCTTTCTTATCACTAGGTTTCTCCTCTTCTTTTTCTTGAAAGTGATTTATGGTTAAGAAATCCTCCCAAATATCTCCTATGTTCTTTAAATGAAATTCAATGAGGATTTTTGTTAATGCATGATGATGCATTGTGTTATCTGTAAATTGAATCATCTTTTGAACCATCCCTGCCATCTTCCTTAGAAGATTCAACAAAAAATATGGAAGGTTTTTCTCTTTATCTTCTATAAAATTCATCAACAACCTAGCATGATAGAAGAACATACAACCAAACCTTCCTTCACATGTAATAAATTTATGAATTATCAAAAGAATGTTCGTCCATTTACTCTTAAGAGATGTTCTAGGAATTCCCTTCTTAAAAATACTTGTTCCCATGCCTAGGTTTTTTAAGAATACTTTCCATTCTTCTCCACTGATTCCTTTTTTTTCGAACCACCTTTCACCCATCTTTGGAAGTCTGATTTCCTATTCCACCAAGGATTCTGTGACTGCAAATTTGATGTCACCGATTTTTACCTCTACTCCATCGAAGGCTCTTACAAAATATTTCGTGACTTCCTTGTGAAACCCATAAAATTTAGCTATGAAGTTCAGCCATTGTGCCTTCTGCAATATCTCCTTTAGCTATGGATATCCCTCCATGAATTTCTTTCCTACGGGCTTTGTTCTTACAATCAAACCCATATCTTTGCCAATAGTATTGCCTTCAAGACTATCTCTTCCTGATTGGATGAATTGAGGGTTTTAATCTAAGCTTGAAAATGTGGAGGAGTTATGTCATGAAACGGTGGAGACGTGAAGGTAACAAGTGAATGAGCAAGGGTTTAGGAACTTGAGTGAGGTTTCGACATAAGTGATGTTTCAGTATGAGACATGACTATTGAATTAGTAATGGATGAGATCGAATTTGATCATTGAGGAGATTCTGATGCAATCTTGGTGGCTAATCATGAGATTTAGATTTTGATTTGGCATAATCACATTTAATGATGAAATTTTTGATTCGGCAGTATACGATCATCTAATTTATATATCAATGTTTTAAACCTTGTTATTTAAACAAATTTGTATCCTACCTTGGATATAGCCAACCTTTATTGTTTATTCTTTGTCTTGAATCCTCAGGTGTTCTTCAGTACATTCTTCAGTATGACCTTCAATCTTGTCTTTAGATGCTTCTGTAAAAAATTCATGTTCATGTGTGCTGCAGAGATGTATAAGAGCTGTAGAATGTCAAGATAGTTGCATAAATGCAACAATTTTGTAGATAATATTTATTTATTTTTTGAAAAAGAAAGGGAAATGCAAAGAATTTGGTATTTTTAGAATGGGAGTAAAGAAAATATAAGATATCAGAAATAAACATTGATATTCACCTTGTATTTTCTATATAAGGATGCCAATCAGTGATTGGTTTTCATACTTATACATATTTTTTTTGAACTATATATATATATATATATATATATATATATATATATATATATATATTATTTTTAGATATTAGAAACAAAAATAAGACTAAGTTGGGGAAGAAGAAAGATTCTTCTTCACCAACTTCATATCAGCATTGTCTTGAATTTTTTTGACAAATTCCTCTTTTGTCAGTGGCTTATGATAGACCTTTAGTTGATTTCCATTTACAAGAAGAGGAAAATTTTCTTCATCAATATTCCTTATCTTGACTGCTCCATTATCAAAGACTCTTTCAATCTCATAAGGCCCAAGCCAATGAGTTTGAAATTTCCCTTGGAAGTCTTTGAACTTTGAGTCAAATAAAAGTACCCAATCTCCTGCCTAAAATTTTCTTTCTTTTATGTATTTATCATGCCATATAGATCTTTGATGCTGAACTAGGCTGGTCTTTTGAACTGCATCTTGCCTTATTTCATCAAGCTCATTGAGTTGTTCCATTATATGCTTTTGAGCTTCTAACAATTCAAGTCCCAATTTGACTGTTGTTTTGAAGGTTCTGATTTGGAACTCTATTGGAAACAAGACTTGCTTCCCATAAACAAGTTCATAGGGAGTATGCCATGTTGTATTCCTCCATATGGTCTGGTAGGCCCATAAATCGTCAGGAAGCCTTTCTACCCAATCCTTTCTATGTAGATGTACAGACTTTGTGAGGATTTCTTCAATCACTTTATTAGTGGAATCCACTTGTCCATTTGCTTGCAGATGGTATGGAGTAGGCTTTCTGTGCTTGATTTTATATTCTTCCATGATATTTTTCACCATTATAGATGTAAATTGAGTTCCCTGGTCTATCGAAATTTCCCTTGGGACACCAAAATGAGTAAAATATCCTAAAAAAGAAATGAAACTACAACATTTTCATTAGCAAAAGAAAGTGGTTTACCCTCTACCCATTTAGTGACATAATCAGTGAATACAAGAATATACCTCTTTTCGTTGATGGTGGATTGATTGATCCAGCAAAATTCAGAACCCATTTTTCAAAGGGTTCGATGAGTACCTATGGTTGTAAGGGAATTTCATCTGTAGAAACATGTTTCCCCATTCCCTGCAAACTGTCACACCTTTTAACATATTCCTTGGCATCCTTGAAAAGGGAAGGCCAATAATATCCTAAAAGAAGGATTTATAAGAAGTCCTTTTGTCAACAAAGTGTCCTCCACATGGCTCCTCATGGCATGCCTTCAGTATTTTAGGTATTTCATCTTCTCGAACACATATTATAATGATAAGATCTGGACGTGTTTTGCATAATTCATCATTTACCCATGAATATGATGCACTTATTTGAATTATCCTTCTCTTTTCTATAGGAAACAAATATGATGGTAGTTTTCCTATGGAAAAGTAATTGGAAATGTCTAAAAACCATGGATATTTAGTAGATATTGAAAAAATATATTCATCAGGAAAATTATCCTCTACTGGTGTATCATTGTTATCATTTTGAATTCTAGATAAAAAGTCAGCAACTATGTTTTGTTTTCCAGGTCAATCTAAAATGGTGATGTTGAATTCTTGCAACAGTAGTAACCATCTTGTGATTCTGACATTAGTGATATATTTACTCATTAGATATATAATTGCAAAATGATTTGTGTGAATGAAGGTTTCATAGCTAGTGATGTAATGTCTAAACTTATTAATAGCATGGACAACATCTAGAAACCTGTTTTTAGTAACAGTATAATTTAACTCAACAGGAGTCAAATTCTTACTTGTATAGTAGATGGCATAAGGGGTCAGATATTTTTTTCCTAATACAACTCCTAGAGTTGTATCTGAAGCATCAGTTCAGATATGAAAGGGTAATTTCCAATTTGGTCCTCTTAAAATGGGTGCTTTAGATATCTTTTCTTTAAAAGTTTCAAATGTCATTTGGCACTCAGGATTCCAGCTAAATTCACAATCTTTAATGAGAAATTTGAAGAGAAGAGATGCAAATTTTGTGAAGTTTTCTATAAATCTTCTATAGTACCCTATAAAACCAAGAAAAATTATAACATATTTTTGACAATTTGGGATTGCTAATTTAGAAATAACTTCAACTTTATATGAGTCCACCTTAATTCCATTTCCTGAAATATGGTGTCCTAAACAAATTCCTTTAGTAAACATCATAAAACATTTTTCATGACTTAATCAGAGATTTTCTTCTTTACATAATATGAGAACCTTTTCCAAATCTTCAAGAGCCTCTTCAAAAGAATTTCCATAGATTGTAAAGTCATCCATATACACTTCCACACAATCATGTATTAAATCAGAGAAAAATCCTAATACTGCTCTTTGGAATCTTGCAGGTGCATTGTATAATCCAAAAGGAAGTACTTAGTAAGCATAAGTTCCCCATGGATAGTTAAATGTGGTTTTGCCTTGGTCTTCGGGTGCTACTTAAATTTGATTACACTCATTGAAACCGTCCAAAAATGAAAAATATTTCTTCCCTGCTTATGTATCCAAAACTTGATCTATGAAAGGAAATGGAAAATGATATTTTAAAGTAGCTTTATTCAACTCCCTATAATAAATACACACCCTCCATTTTCCATTATTTTTAGGGATAGTTAATAAAGGTGAAACCCACTCACTGTCTGATATTGGATACATAAACTTTACATTCAATAGTTTATGTAGTTCTTCGTTTACAATTTCCCTAAGATTTGGATTATTTCTTCTTTGAGGTTGTCTAATTGGTCTAGAATTTTCCTTAATATAGATATGGTGTATGCAAGTCTCAGGATTAATTCCTTTCATGTCAGTGTACTCCCATGCATATGCTGAGGAATGTTTTTACAATGTTTTGATTAACTCTTCTTTTTGAAATTCTTCTAGGTTTTTGTTTATGTTTAAAGTTTTACCTGGAAATATTTCTATTGAAGAATTACCAAATTCTTCCATAGAATATAAAGAAATTTTTTTGGATGATAAGTATTCAATATTACATTGTTCTTGAAAATTTTGACTATTCTCACATTATGAAGATGATTCATAATTTTCTATTGAATTTACAATTTGATTTTCTTCACGAATGTGTGAAATAGTAAAAATAGGTTGTATACCACTATAATCATTAATCCATTCTTGATCTTATACTTCAATCATTATTTTTGTTGGAGGATATAGAGTGAATTTATTTGTTGATTTTCCATTAGAAATAAACATATCACGAGATCTACAACTGATAAAAGCATCAACTGTAGCTAACCAATGTCTTCCTAATATCAATAGATGTCCTCCTATGTTGTTATTGGGAGTTAAGATAATAAATTCAACTCAATATTCCCAAGAATATAGGGATACATAAATTTATCCCAATACACCATCTGGCTTGATTACTGATCTTTTTGCTAATTGCAGTAATGTTGGTGTATATTGAAGGTTTGGAAGCTTTAGTTGTTCCATGGTTTGTTTACTCATGATGTTTATGGTTGCTCCTAAGTCAATCAATGTATTTGAAATCTCAATACCATTGATGTGTGTTTTTACAATGGGACTTCCTGGATCCAAATATTTTTGTATGGTTGTTTTTCCAATTATGATATCTGCAATTTTTCCCACAAAGTGTATTCTTTTCGCTTCTTTTGTTTTTCTTCCTGATTTCTTTATACTCAACTCTTTTATTGTTTTTTAAAGGATTGGAATTTACTTAATGGATTGTAACAAAGGAATTTTGATACAAACATTCTTAAATTCATATAATATATCATAGTTAAGAAAAAAAAAAAATTTCTACCCCTCTATCAATTTGTAATATTTCAAGAAAAGGGGGTTTAGATATAGATATTGAAGGTTTCTCTATGATATGAGTTGAGTTTATTGGATATTTTTGTGTTTGATTTTAAAAATTTTGATTCTGATGAATAGATGTCCCTACTCAAGAATAATTATTTTTATTTTGAATATTTTCATCTTGATGAAGAGAACTTTCCTCATCAAAGTGATCATCTTTTTCTTGAATAACAACAGAGGGTTTTTTATTTTCTAATACCCTACCAGATCTTAGTTGAACATTTTTAAGATCTAGTGGAGTTATCATATAATTTTGAAAATTATGTCCCTCCATGTTATAAATATGTTATGCATTTTTTTTTTGTTTGGGTTTGGGACACTATCACATTTGTCCCAATTTCCGATGACCAAAATTTTGCTCTTGCGACACATAGACGTAGAAAGAGCGACACTTTGAGGGGAGGAAAACATGGTTTTTACTAACATCGGACTTCCAACACTTGAATTAAACGTCGGTAGAGCGACGCTAGCTCCGACGTTTTTTGTTGGTGTCGCAATTTTGATGTTCCAAATTTTTGTCAGTCTTCCCACGTTACATGAATTGTCGCTCTTATGATGAACAAAAACATTGCTAGTCCGACGAGTCTAAATGTTGCTAGGTAGGTGCTGCACCAACGTTTCATGACTCGCCGCTAGTCCAACGCTGCACCGATGGCTTTAGATATCGGAATACCGATGGAAAAAACCTTTTGTAAAAACAAAATGTCGCTACACGGACAGCGAATATATCACTAGATTGACAGAAAATACATATTTTTTTAAAAACTAACCGTCTCTAGACCGATGGCTAAACCGTCGCTAGACCGACGGAATTTTTTTTTTTTTTTAAACGAGCCGTCGCTAGATCGACAGAAAAAACCTTTTTAAAAAAAAATGAACCGTCGCTAGACCAACGACTATCCTCATTCTTCTCAACAAACCATCTAGCAATTTTTTTTCTTCCCTTGCTCACACTTTCAGCTATAGCAATCACATGCAATGCGACGTTGTAGTAATAACAAATCACATTCTTTCCTGTTGATTACTCCTCAGATTTATCAGCCTTATTCTTCTTATGTGCTCCTTTTTCCATTGCTTTGCGATGAAATATTTCTCAATATCTCTACTTAGCGTGTGTTATGCATGTTCTTCTGTCAGCAACATTTCTCCACACTCCAGGCTTGTTGAGCATCAATGTAAGTGCTTGATGGGTCACATTGAAACTAGTGAAAAAAGGATGAAACACATTTGTCAATTTATTGACTATCAAGCAAACAAGATCTATCTCATTAACCTCGTCTCCTACAACAATGTTGATATCACTCGTCAAGAATGTCTATCAGGAACTCTGCAAATGTTTTTCTGTCATCTTTAGTGCATAAAGTTGTTTCTAGAGGGAAAATTATATTGCTAAGGTTTATTCTTTCATACAAATTCTGCAATATAGCCCAAATTGTGTTTGTTGAGTCTAAACTCCTTATTTGAGGTATAATGGGATTCACAATAAAAGAATACAAAATATATCTTGTAAATCTAGCCTTCCACTTTTTCCATTTTGAACCTTCAGTGTTATTTAATCACCCTCAACCAACTAGACTAGTGTTTGATGCATCGACAGATTCAGGATTTTAAACTTCTTAATCCTATAGTTCATTCCATCTAATTTTATTTTACAAAGAGGCTTGCTCATCCTTATGGGTAGTGCTGGTGCAACACAAAATGATGCTCCAGTAAATATCTTTACTTGTTACTCCCTGTCCAAGCTATTGTGCTTCAATAATTTTTTCAAATCTCCAGAACAGATCCACTTTATTCTACCCCAAATTCAACTTATAAGATCGTCAACTCTAAAACCTATTGCCCCTACTGATGTGCAGGATCAAAAGAGTAGGATGGCTATGCTCCACATGTTGAAAATATTTGGGTTGCTAGTGCAACAAAGAAATTTTCTTTGCTTTATTACAATCCAACTCAAAACATCAAGCATAGAACCAATCAGCACTCTACACCATGCTGATCAACACCACAAATATGAACTAGGAGACCATTTCACTACACCTAATCATGTCAAATAACTATGATACCACTGCTATAATGAACAACAGAGCAATACTTATGACTAGTTAACATACATCAAGAAAACATAGCAATGTGGGGGTACCCAAGGCATCTCCTGAAAAGGAGAGATGAAAAGCAAGAAGCTAAACTAGAAAAATAACAAATAACAAAATAACAAAAAAGAGTGGTCTCTCAAGCAGACAAAACCTAGACATTGAACTAGAGGAAAATCTTGTGTCAGAGGAAATGAATAACAAGAAATCCTGTGACAGAAAGTTGACCATATCACAAACAGAGAGAAAAATTAAATCCTAAATTGCATAATAATCAGAGAAGACTGTAGCACTGTAAAAGCACCAACATTGAGCTTTATGAGGATACAAATTGTTTTTTCTAACATGTTTTCATGAAACCATGGATAATGAATTCACGATAAACACTAATGACAAGGAGAATAATGGAGAGGAGGTTGGCAGGAGATCCTACCCCAACATAGGGCATCCTATCCAATTCACTTATATTGAAGTTGTGGTAGCAGAATAAAAGATAGAGCATGAATTCATCCTCATTTTTCAGAAACCCAAGAAGATGAAACTTTGGAGGAAGATTTGAAGCACATTTCTTATCAAAGCTCTGCCACAAATAAAATTCATTAGATTCCAATATTTCTTCTTGTAACCATTGATAATGAATTCATAATAAACACCAATGACAAGAACACGAATGCAGAGGACATTGACAAGAGGTCATCCTGGCCTCACACAGGGATCCTACGTTATTCACTTCTACACAAATTCACGTGACAAAATCAAAGGAAAACCATTAAATCCATCCTCATTTTTAAGGAGCCCAAGAAGTAGAAATTTTGAAGAAATATCTCTTTCGAATTGGATTATTTCCTGTCAAGCTCCACATAGATTAAAGTCACTAGATGACCTCAGACCAAAATTTGGGCTCACATACCACCATTGAAACTGCACACCTTAGGGACCAATAAAACTTGAAGTTGTGACTGACATTGTACCATAACAATGTAGATAGTCAATTAAAAAGGGAAAATAACACATCCCAGATCTTATTTAATTTTTAACTATTAGGCACGATAGTGCAGATTTTAGTCATTTTTTCCATATTTCACGTGGGCTCTTTTTATATATAAGACTGTGAAATGTGCCAAGAACATGACTTCTACTGAGCTAAGAAGTTCCCTTGTGTTCAAATTATATCACTACACTGACTCAATTGTCTTAACCAAAACACTGAGACTCGTCTCAGCCACTATGAGAAAAGACAATGCAAAGTACCTTATTGTAGTCACATAATGTTGCTGACATTCACAAGTAGAGGCAAAATATAAATATAAGAAGAGAAGGCATAAATCTAAAAAATAATCCTATGGCTAATCCTAGAGGCATTAAGATAGAAAATTGGAGAAGATAAAACGTTTTTTAGATGGCTTTGCAAATAGCAAATGGAATCAGAAAGGATATGATATAGAGTCTAGACACACTAATCCTGTTTGAACAAGGTTACCAAAATGTGTACATTGTTTGAAACAAGACACTAATTTCCTCACAAAAAATTAAAAAGTAAAAAGATGTCCATCAACTACAAATAAATACAAGATACAAAATGTACTTGATATACATATAGAAATATTCATAATTGACATTGTTTTAATTTTCCTTATGCATTTTGCATGTTTTATACTACACATATGACTAACCATTTATTTCTACATAACAAAACATATGAGTGATAGTTCCAGATCCCATATAAGAGCAAGAAATTATGTTTGCATACCCTGGGGGTCCAGCACCAAGTGGTCACAGGTACAATGGAATCTTCCTATATATTCTGCTTTGTATAATTCTTTCCAATTCCCAACAACTGATTACCTTCAAATCCAGAGCCATATGCATGTCACAACCAAGATTTCTTTGCCTGTAGATGGTCTTGGTCAGTTAGGCTAGACAACAATTGGGCATCTTCAGCAAGAAATAGTCTCACCTGAAAATGAAAACTTGACATCAATATCTATCTTATTGGACCGAATGACATAGAGTTGGCAAGTGATAAGAAATTCTCTATTAGATTTTTTGCATCAACGGAAGGGAATTCTTTTAGTGAAAACTCCTTTTTCAAGTTAAATCCTTCACATCCATTGTTGAGGGCATTGAAAAATGTTTTCACTTCCATGTTTTTACAAATCTGATGACATAAGCATAAAATCGAATTCTTGATTTCTGTTGATACATATTATAGACTACTCCAAACCAAAACTATACAAATATTGTGCTGCATGATAAGGTTTTGGGAAATGTCTTATTTTTTAAAAATGCCTCATTTATGCTTATTGTAATTTCCATGTGCATACATATCAGTTAGTTATGCCCTCGTTAGTGACGTGCGAGCCAAGAGAAAGGAAGAATTATTGTGTTTTGTAGCTTATTATTGAAATTATAAGATAAGTATTAATCTTGGATATCAGTCATAATGAATGTCATATGAATGTGTCCTGAGTAAATTAGTTTTGCTTGCATTATCTGTTGTGTTTTTGTTATTCTTTATTTACTCGTAATTCTTCTTCATTGAGTGATGAAATTACCCCACCGTGATTAGGATAGTCAGTAGAATGACTCTATCCCAAGATCAAAGAACATAATTTATAGGTGACCTAAAAATAAAATAACCAATTTAGGTAAGAGTAGCAAATTTGTTCACGACACTGGCACAAGATAAATAACCAGCATTCAGATTAAGTGTTATTTTCCCTAAGTATTAGAATCAAGAAATGGGAAATGACAGGAAACAAATTTTCTGAAATGGGAACCAGAAGGATCTAGTAAGGACATACAACTTGGCATAGACTTGTTAAGAAACCACCACAGAAAACAAGAAATTTCAAGAAATAGTTTATGGAAACAGGAGAAGTAAATTCAAAATAAGTATATCATCTGTCTATCAAGTTTATCATTTCGATCAAATATAAAACAATAAAAGGAAAAAAAATGAAGGGCCTAAGAGAAAGAAAGTGGCAATATGGGTTTTATATGTTTTATTTGTACATATATTAAATATTGGCATATGCCTATAATATGTATTCTTACCTCTTGCCGATTATTGTCTACATTTGACCCCTGATTCTAGGTATGGCCTCAGGATATTCTAGCATAGGCATCTAGATTAAAATGAATGTTATAAGAGAACAAGGATTTCAAATATTTCCATGTTTAGCCATTTAAATGAGCTAGGCAGTTGCTGGTACAATCTTAGATGAGTTTTCTCATTCTCTTGATTGTGATAGAAAATATCGAAGAATTAGAATTTGGGTATAAATTTTGATTCCTATAACTTCTTATTGTGATTAAATACATCTCAAATTATCTAAGGGATTAGACTTGATAAATTCCAAGTATTCATGAATCATTTCCACATCAAATATTTTGAAGGTCTTGGTTCTTTTGTCATAGAACCTAATCAATTCACCCAAGGAATTTCTACAAGCATACTGGGACTAGAGTTTTTTTTGTTTTTGTTTTTGAACTAAAAAAAGGAAAATCATTGTTGAATACCAATTATATCCATAGGTTTCAAAAAATTGTCAAGAAATGGTCTCAACTGTTCTGGAAAATGGTGGAAAACCACTGATGTTGTTTTGGGCAAACACAAAAATCCCTGATGTATTTTTGATGCCCGAAGGTATTTTATAAATTGAAAATGAATTTTGGACATACATGATATTGTTTCGAAAATTCTTAGAGAGAGTTTTGGGATTACCTTATATTAAGTGTTGTGAATGCAATTTTAAGGTTGTTTGGGCAACAATTTTTGTTTCAAGCTCAAATATTGGTTTATTTGCGTTGATGACTCTATTATTTGGCCTTATGGTTAAACCTCCCTTAATTTTACCACCTTAACAACATATATCCCCTGCATATCTTCACCATGGAAACCCAAAAGGAAAATTCAATCCCATTCTTGGACATTCTATTCACTCATCGACTAGATGGCTCCCTATCCCACTATGTTTATTGAAAAAATACAAATAAATATTTTAATTTCCAATCACCACACCATTTTCACACCATCATCTGCCTCAAAAATTTTCTGTATGTGAAACTCTTGTAACCAGAGCCATTTGTATTTCTTCTCCTCACCTCTTAGGCAACGAATGATCCACCTCACTGGCACTCTCCTATAAAAAGAAGATTTAATAAATCCCCTGTATTGAAGCTTGTTATCCATCACTTATTAGAAGAATGAATGGATTGGAATCAATTAATGACAAAAGAAACTAGGAATGCATTCTTACTCATGCACTAGGAATTTGTAAGACATTCCTTGTCACTCTCTCTTTTCAAAGTTTCTTGAAAAATTATCCATAAGAGAGGTCGTTGATTTCCAATTCCCTATCATTCGTTTTTATTAGTGTCCTAAAATGCTATAGAAAAGTTATTATATTTCTACAGGAAGTTTTCGAGCATATAAAGGATGGTAAGTCTTAAATTTTTTCACCCGTGCGCAAGAGAGGAATTCCATGAAACACCCTAGCACTTATCCACTCCATCAACATTTACTTTCACAAAACTGTCCCACTAATCATCCAAAAAAACTCAACCCTCCATCTCTTTTTAACCCATCACGATCAAAGAAAGGCTCCCCAACCACCACCAGAAATATCACCATGAATTATCATAATTTTTGAAGGTCACACTTAGAGAAAATTATGAAATTGAGGAGCTTATGTGGTTGTTATAGCAAAAACATAGTCATGTATCATCCCACATAAGTCCAACAAGCTTGAATTTGCAACACCAGTCCAAGAAGATTGAAGATGAAAACACTTCAAGAGGCTCAGAAATAGGTCTGAGAAGTTATATGATTTCTCATAGGCTACTACAATATTTCCTATAGGATGCTATAGGATCCTTAATCATAAATAATAAACAACACTAGGTCATCTATAACAATAATTCTCTTACAACCTGAACCAAAGAAATTTCCATCAATAATAAAATCTACAAAACACCTCCAATAGAAATGAAGGGGATACTGAAGCTTCCAGATTACATCATCAACAAATTTAGGACCATCAAGAGGAGTTTCATTAGTCACATCAACAACTTCATCAACACCTGCAAAATCACACACAAGGTAAGGCTCAAGTATGCAAATGATGTAAAACCTATCTTACAAACTCACCTTAGCTTAAAAATTATTATAGGTGTATGGAGGAAGAGGTTTTGTGCGCCAATTTTGATAGATTAGTCTCAACCACCTTTAGCAGTAAACTTCATTCATATAATACATCAACCAAACATGCTGAGGAAAATGGGAATGAGGAAATGATAACTTAAGGAAGTGGGAAACGTGCCTACTCATCACAAAGTATGGTGTGCAGAGGTGGTACATGGTGTCCAACTAACATAGCATGTTGAGCCCATCAACTCTACCACTAAACACATAAGTCAGACCCCCAAACCTCATTTTGCATGAAAAAACATATTTTAAAGCGAAGGGCTTCCCACCACTGCTACATGAAGATGACATAGGTGATATATCTGTTTCATATACTGTTACATGAATATACTAGATCTACACAACAGTGTTACCTGAATGTCATAGGATGCTACATGAAGCTTGAATATTGACATAATTTCCATCAAACCATAAGGAATAAAGGAGAATCATCAAGAAAGGGGTAAGTAAAAATATGTCTCACCAAAATCTTGTATAATAGCCTGAAAGAATAATTTCAATTCTTAGAAAGACACCGTGTAATTTCCATAGCTTTACGTTGATTAAGGAAGAAATATGAATTGTTTTGTATTCATGTGATGAGCATAATAGGATGAAGGAATAAAGTGTCTCGAGCTACATTTTGAACTTTTCTCTCTCCTTGGCGTTATAAAATAGACAACCCATTTTGCTTATGTATCAATAAGCTATGTTGCATAGAAAATTCAGAGTCTTATAGTAGAGAAGAGAAATTCCTTTTCCTACTCAATTAATTTTTTTATAAAAAACATGGGGGGAGAATCCATTAGCACCTTGATGTCAAGAATATTTTTACAAATCATCAAGGGTTATTTTTTTTTTCAAAAAACATAGGGGAATTGTATATGAAATTAACCCAAAATTTGCCTTGAAACTCCAACAACCAGAGGGACATGATTACATCACTATAGTTAGAGGCCTCATCATTTACTCAAATGAAGAAGTTATCAGTAGGGTCCCCACACTTCCCATGGGCATAAGATGGAGAAAAGAGGAAAGAACTAAGGCCATTAAAACAAATAAAATTTATTTCTTGAATATGAACCCATAGAAGATAAAAATGAAGAAGGGAGAGTTTGAATTATCCTTGGGATGAAGTACCCTAAAAATATATCTCATGTGAAGGGAGACTTAGTATTGTGTATGAATACCAATTGAGGTTTCTCTATAAAATAGAATTCTAAATGGAATTTCTTATGCAAGAAAGGATAATCATCCCCCATTTCCTTCTTCAGTAAATAAAGGAAATTAGGCTAAGGGTAAAATAAGGAAAGGACCAGAGCCTAGCACACCATGGGCTAAAAAAATTAATCGTCATGGATGCTTTAGATTTTATCCAAAACCTTATTCCTTGGGTTTATTTTATAGATATGGATAGAGAGGCCTTATTAGATATTCAAGCCTAAGCTCAGCTAGAACTAGAAGAAGCAGCAAAAAAAGGGGAGTCTGTAATGTTCCCAATTAGCCACTGCCACTTGGAACATTATAACTGCTCCAATTTTGAAATAAGAAGTAGGAGAGGAAATAAAACATATCCCAGTGTGAAAAGGGATTGAAGCAGGAGGAAAAAATAAAGCCTCTTTGGTGTGAAAGAGGGGCAAAGCAATGATCTAGCTACAGTTGACCAAGTCAACAACGCTGTCACAAGAGGAGGGAAAACTACTAGGGCAGCACAGTTTTGAAGGAGGAAATTTCTCAAGGAAGTCACATCACCAATGAGTGGGACCTGGGAGAGGAAAGCTCACCAAGGATAAGAAGGAGGAGATAGAAGCAAATGATTCATTCATTCATTCATCTTGTCTCAGTATTATGAGTAATTTCAAGCTTCAGCTGTTTAGCCGGAGTTGCAGCAATGTTTAGTGCAAAAGGGATTCTCATGTGGGAATTCTATCTTCACCATTGGTATAGCTGATTGGGAGATATAAGGAGGAGGTCCTGAGTTCAATTCTCATCATTTATATTGAGGGAAACCATTCTCCATCCTAGACAGTGCAGTCACTTCCAAGGATTGTGTTATTTCTGTAGTAGCTGCAGTAGCTGGGGTTCCATCTTTCCATTTGTGCTTGTTTCAGAGGAGGAGGAGTCTATTTCACTGCAGGAGATCTATTAAGGAAGGACTTGGGCCAAATATTGTATTGTTTGTCCATTTCAGATCATATTTGGTCTTTCTTTATATAGTGTTGTTGGGAATAGCATTATTTTCTGCAGAGCTACTTTTTATGCTGCTATTTTGCCGAAAACCCTTGCCGGGGCATTCCAAGGTGCTTGTTAAAGAGGTATAACCTCTCATTTCTAAATCTATATTAAACTATATTTTTCTGTAGATTCCATAATAAAAATAACACTGTTGCAGTTTCCAGCATTTCTATTTTATGAAGCAGTGGGATTGGGGTGCTTTTATGCATATATGGGTTGGGGAGATCTATTTAGAGTAGTTAGAATGATTTTTTTCTGATTCCATTCTATATTTAAGCTACATATAACATATATTAGAGGATCCAAGCCCTAGTCTGCGTTATTTTTGCACTAGTTTCCTTATACAACGTCCTCATTGGAGATATTGCAGAAATCCCTCACATATTTTAAGACCATAAAGAGTAACAAGATCAGATAAGGGAAGCCTCAACCTCCTTCTCTAACACCCATCACTATTGAGGAATTATTCAGTTTTCAAAAGGAGGAATATAAGAAATAAAATAGACAATAAGTGTATTTTTTCTTTACAAAAGCACTTGCAATGTGTGTAGATGAACTATACTTACAGACACGAGCTTCATAATGGCAACCTGAGAAGCCCATCACACATTCTCTTATACATCATTTTCTGAGGTACCTAAAAATGAATGGAAATGGAACATTCTGATGTAATCTTCCTATATTGCACATCGAGCAACATCTCCATCCAAACTGCTTGAGGGAGTAATAATTTATGAAGGATCGATCATCTGGAAATCCAAAATAGGATCCATCTTCTACAAAATTGACGAAAATTTTGGAAGTGTTCTCCCAAAGGAAGGGTCATTATTGTTTTTCTGTGTAACTTAATGAAATGTTACAAAACCTAAGAAACACATAAAAAATTATAGGAAAACAACAATGGAATGTTGAAATAGCCTTCAATCAGCTTATTGTGTTGGAGGCTCTAGTTCATTTTTTCTTGTTGGTAACACTACTGTCTTGATCTTGGACATACTCCTTCTTGCCATGTTTTATCTTTGAAAATAGGCAGAGAACAAAAAATGCTATGGTGTATGCTCCATGGATCTTCCAGCTTGTATGCAGTGCTTTCTGAGCCATGGCTATATGAGAAATGGTCACATAATAATGCAACCCAATGAAAATTGTTACTTCACTTTGCCGGAATGCCAAAAGCTTGGCTAAATTTGGTCCATTAGAAAAATCGATTATCAAGTTCAAGCACTACAAAATCAGGTATAGTATGTATCCCAAGGCTTCTAACAACTATAAATATATGTATCCCGGCAATGTATTTCTAAAGAAGAATAACATAGGCTCCATTCCAATTAAGGAGGATGCAATCATTAATGTAGCAAAGTATGTAGCCAAATAGATATTGGCAAATAGGATGAGCCTTTGGAGTGGAAAGTAAGTCCTAATTTGATCAAATGAAACTATGACTAAAATCAGGGGAAGCAAGACAAAAATGTGAGATATCACAAAGGCTACAAAAGGAGCGTACTGGTGCCCAACTATGGGCCGAAATCCATCAGTGATTCCCTCATTGGCATGATTGAAGTATACTTTTGATTTTTTATAGAACTTTTGAAACTCTGGCATCAACCTATTAGCCACCTTTCCTGCTGTGTCTTCGAAATTAAAGGGAAGATTTGCAATTTCATTGATGAAATCACTATATTCCCCTTCACTTTCCTTGACTGAATCTATAGAATTGACAGTTGATTCTTCCACAACGACAGAACTTGATTGTGTATCGGTTGGGACAGTTTCCAATTTAGCATCCTCCTCGATATTATTTTTTGTAGATTCATCTAGATCATCCTTTACTGGCTTTCGAAAATTATATTTTGATTGCTTGCTGGATGGGACCTTCTTAGACTCATCTTCATCCATGACATCATTGTTTGCAGAGTCACCTGCATCATCCCCTTTTGTCTCTAAGAATTTGGAATTTGTTGTAGATTCAACCTCATCAACCTTGATATCACTCTTTGTGGATTCTTCTGCATTATTCTCTTCTTGCTTTAGGATGCCCTTTTCTTGGTCTGATTTGGATTTTGTTGAGCTTAGTTGATTTTGGGTTTCAACAGACTTTGATCTCCATCTGATCTTCTCCCTTGCTTTTCCTTTCTCACACTGAAATTCTAAATTGTCTTATCCGTCAGATCCTTCTGACCTCTCTGCTTAACATATACCCTTTTCTTCATTCTTGGTGAATTTAAATGACCTTTTGTGGTGTTTCTTCTAGCTACATTTCCCTCTAGTAGCATTCTCTGAACAAGGCCTGTTTGCATGCTATCCATGTTCATTGGCCTGGCAGAAGTAGGCCTTGATATGGTATTTAACTAATTGACAAATCCAATTCCTCATCCAAGCCTTAATGAATCCTTTGCAACCTTCAGTAGGTTCTATTTCTCAAAATTTCAAAAACCCTTCCCAAAATTTAAAGTCTAGAATCCATTATTAGGAGGTCATATCTTCCTCATCATTGAGTCGTAGAAAGCAGAAAGGGAATTGAACAAGAGAAGCAGAAAAAAACACTATAAAAATAAACCAGCCCACATTTTCCTCATTTGGACCTATGAGCATTTGCATTTGCATCATTTAAATAATTTCAGAATTGAGCCTTCTATGATTTGAGCTTCTTCTTCCAGATCCATTGTATTGAAATATTTTTCATATCAGTTCGAAAAAAATCCAATTGATGAATCCGAAAAAAAAAAAAAAAAAACTCAAAAAGCAATTTACTACTTAACCAATGCCATATTACTTCTTATAAATAACTAACTTAAAGTACAAAAACATAGATATCAACAAATGCATTGAAAATCCCTTACCTGTAAACTGATCTCTGGAATATTTGTTCTCTGCATTTTGCTGGTCTTCACAAGGAATACCTACTCTCTAATGGCAGAGGGAACGTGGCACGAGTCTTTGTTAGCAGGATTGAAATATAATCACGAGGCCAAGAAATCCATAGATCTGAAACCCTCTTGCTCCCATGAATTCTTGCAATGGAAGTTTTGTGTATGTGTGAATTAATCAACATCAGAAGGAGGAATGTAAAATGGTGCCATGAAGACAGAGGCCTGGTAACATTAGCAACCACCGAGGACCCACAAACTGTTGTGTTCTCACATCAACGATAAACAAGGGAATTTTAAACTGGATCTCCACGAACAAAATTCATGTGTGCAATTCCAGTAAGTTGGAGGGAAACCCACAATCTAATTACTGTGATAATAAAGAACTCTAACGTTAATGGTATGATTATAGTTGAATGAGAGGAGAAAGGCCATAAACCTAGTGGAAACTTGGTCTATTTTTTTAGAGTTCCCCACTAAATATTACCAGACACATATCAATATTACCGATTTCCAGGAGTATTTTCATACTTCCTGGAGTATTTGCACACTTCTATACAAAAACATCCTCAGCGGAATTAGCAGTGAACAGGCGGAGCAAGAAAATCAATTTGAATAGGTTGATTAAGATTTTAGAATAGCCACGAAATTAAATTTCCAAGTTTTTTCCCTAAACTTCATAAGACCAGCGTTTTGGCCCTCAACGTCGCAATACCGATAGTATCCCTAAATGTCACAAGACTAACGGTCGTCTCCTAAATGCTGCAAGACTGACGTATGTCTCCTAAGCATCAGTATTCTGATGGTTTTTCCCTCAACGTCGCAAGACTGACGATATCGCTAAATGTCGCAAGACCGACGACTGTCTCCTAAACGTCGCAAGATCGACCGTTTGTCCCGAAACGTCGGTATTCTGACGGTTTGTCCTATAACGTCGGTATTCCGATGATTTTCCTAAACGTCGTTGTTCCGAAGATACTCCAAAAACGTCGCTAGAGTGACACTTGTTGGTAGGATTAAAAAAAATGAGAAAAAACGGGCAAATTTCTGACAATACATCAAAAGTGTCAAAACTAAAGTGTCAGAATTTTTACCATATGTGCTAGTGGGAGTGGCTGAGAAGGTAGTTGGTTTGGCCTTTGTGGAAATGGTAATGAAAGTTGTGGATTATCATTTGGAAATTGCGGTTGTTGACTAGGTTGAGGAAAATGTTGTGGAGGATAGTTTGGATAAGCTTGTGGATATTGATGATGTTGTGAATATCTTCCTTAAGGATTTTTCATCCCTTGTGCCCAAGGCTAAGGTTGAGACCAAGGTTGTTTCCATGGTAGTGATGAATTCTAGTTATTCTGTGGGGTCTAAGTATACATATAAGTGTTAAAACCATGATTGCGTGGCCCTTTCCATGGTCTTCTAGCGACAAAACAAAGAGGATCTACTGGATGTGGGCATATTTCTTCTTGGAAGACAACTTTAAGACCTGGTATAGAAGTAAATTTCTTTGTTTCATGATTTTCTGCACATATGACACAGGTCTCTATGACTTTCAAATCGAGAGGACATTCTCTTAAGGCATTTTTCTTTTTGAATTTAGGATAGAAGATAGATAAGACATCACTTTCAGATCTTTCCTTGTTTTGAAAGTTTAAGGTGTCTATTTGTTCACTAAGACTCCCCAAAATATCTATCTTGAATTCATCAAGCAAATTCCCTATTTCTTCCCTACTTACTGTTCCATCTGCAGATTTATTCACTCTAGAGAGAACATGATCTCTTGTATTTCTTCCAATTCTTGATTTTCCTCTTAAGAGATGTATTCATAGTTCAGAGATATCATGTAATGGAGATTGAGAAATGTGTCATTTCCCCATCATATTAAGAATATCTATCCATTCATCTCTAATGGCTTTCAACAGTAGGGATTTTAAAGTATCTTGATCCAAGTTTTCCATTTTATCTCTTTTTAAGTTGTAACTGAATCTCTCAATTAGGCCCTCTAAGTTTTCATCCTCTCTTTGAATCATCTTAAGAAATTCATCTTTTCGACTATGAGGTGTGTAGTAATACTAGTATTTTTTCAAGAATGCACTCTTCATCTCCTCCCATGTCCTAATAGAATGTGTTATCAAGCCCATGAACCATTTTAATGCTACACCCTTAAGTGTTGTAGGAAACAATTTCAATTTGTGAGAATCTTTTAAGTAGTCATATGATCTACATAAAACCTCAAATTAAAATAGAAATGTTTGAGGATCTTCATTTATTAATCCATGAAAATTGGGAAGGATGAAAGGTGAGATATTCCTCATTGTGGCAGTTGTATCCTCATCAAATATAGGAAATACAACAGGGTCTTCTCTATTTTCATCTCTATTCTCTTCTCCTATTCCTCCTCCTCCATCTTTTCCCCCTTTATTTCCTCCACCTCTTCTTCCTCCTCCTATTCTTAAGGTTTCTCCATTCAAACTGTGTACTTCTCCTTCTCCTTCTCCAGCCATTGTAGATTCTTCAGAACTAATGTAGGGTTCTATTATTAGTGTTATTTTTTCCTCTTATAGTTCTTCTATCAATGGTATATTGAAGAAGATTTATTCCTCCTCTTTACTAGGGATTTCTAGCTCTTGAGCTAAGATTTGTTCTCCTATAGAGGTTAAAAATATTGCTCCTTCTATTGGAGATCTAGGATCTTCTTCTTCTAGGACTGCTTCAGTTGATGAAGCTGGAGAGTCTCTAGGCTGAATTTTTGACCTTAAGACTTCAGGAAGTCTATGTTTTAAGAATGGAATATGATTTTGAGATGGTGGTGTGGCACTACGAGGTCTTGGTGGGGTGAGTGATGTTGTTGGGATCAAACTTCTACCTATAGCTACAAATCTACCCCTAGAATCTCTTTCTCTACACATATCGTGTTTTTTTTCTTTTAGTTTTAAGAGATAAGGATCCTAATTACACTTCCCCGACAACGACCCCAAAATGTTTAGTCAATTTAATGTCTTAAATTTCTATCATAAATTATCGACCAGAGTTACTAATCTTGTGAGGTGCAGGTGCACTATATATTCTAGAAGCCTATCTTTCTTAATTCGTTGTGTAGATTTTATATGTTGTTTTTGGGGGGTTTTATAATTTATCTTAAACGTTTGAATGAAATAGGAAAAATTAATAATTGATCTAAGAAATGAAATCTAAACTTAATTGTCAAAGCCTATGACGAGAATTATATTTTGGAAAAGATGAACAATTGATTTTAAGAGAACTAGAAAATAAGCTTCAATATTTTTGTATTTTTTATAGATTTTATATAAATGAAATATAAAAGAAAGAAAGTAATTGAATCTAGAAGAATTTTAATGCTTGAAAAATAAACATAAGAAGGAAGAAAAGGAAATGTTTAATATTAATATAAGAATGAAATTGATCTATAAATTACTGTAAAGAAATTATTCTAACAACTAGAAGATGAAAATTACAAGAATGAAGAAAAGGAAATGTAAATTTAAGAAAGAAAACTGATCTAAAATAAATCTATATTGCATAAAAAGAAATCATCGTAAATGATCAATCTTAATTATGTTATATTATTCTATACTGACAATTATCTCTAAAACATCTAATTCTAAACCTATTTGATTAAAGAATGAAAATATCTACTTAAATCACCTCTAGATATGAACAAAACATCCATCCAAACTATAATTAAGTCTTATCCAAACATGTAAAAAAAATTCACTCTATTTATCAAATGAAAACATCTATCTAAATCAATTCTATGAAACAGAGTATCAAACTAATTCTAATTCTATTCACTATTAAAAAAAATTATTTTATTCTCAATAAATGGAAGTATTAAACCTATTAGCATTCAATCTAAATGACTATGTTGTGTAAATAAAAAGGTTGATTGAAATAAAGAAGGAAAACAGAGTATTATTCCTACTATACAAAGGTAAAATGAATGTTTGATTTGAGACATATGATTATTGTGTGAACCAATGTGAAAATTTGTTTATTCCATGTTTTAAAAGGATTATGACATCAATATATTTCAGGAAATTGAAATACTTGGAGCATTCAACTATGCGAAAGACACAGTATTCATCCTATGGAAATGTTAGCCTCTTTCTCATAAACAATTATAAATCCAAAGTTAAATAAATTTATTAAATATTGAAAATTAGGATTTTATGTCTAGTTTTCTAGATTATGTTAGTTCCTCTTGATTAGGAGTTATTTCAGGCCTAGCTCCCATATTAGTGTGTGTGGTTGAGATATTTTCTCAACCAAGTTGTCCAAGATAGACACACTATCTTAAGACAACATCCTCATATGTTTAATTGTATTATTACATTCTTTTAATAATAGAGAATATGTGAGGAATGGCATAAGGCTCTCAGGCCTTTTCCACCTTTTTTATGTGTCTGTGTTTCTATGTTGCTGGTGTGTTTTTGGTGTGTGTTAATTTTTTTTAATATTCAACATGTGGTATCACAGCCTTGGTTGTGGTGAACATCAAAGGTGACTAGATTTCTTGCTGTCGTGAATCATTGTTTAAGGCCATGGTGTCATTCACATATACAGTGTAAGTTTCACATATGAGCTTGAAGGATGTGGGCCTCATATTAGTCGAAAAAAAAAAAAGAGAGACGAGGGTGAGTAGCATACAAAATCTGCACAAATCGAAAGGCACATCCCCAGTGATTGAAGGGTAACTTGTGTAGGTTGCTGAGATTTTTTTTCAAGCTGTAAATAGCTAGTACTAGCTCTAGAATGTGAATTTTTACTACATCGACTATAGATCCCTACAAATGTAAGTAAATATTCTTGCATTAAACATGATGGATGGATGTAAGAAACGAATCTGTTGTGCACACCCCTGCATGTGTAGTGAAATATGAAAGTTGTGACAGTTTTTTAATATATATATATATAAATATGTTGGTGTGCAAGAATAGTATGTTTTTTTCTTTCAGGGTGTGAACTGGAGCCACCATTCTTTACAACAACGTGAGGAAGTTGGGAAGAAACCATTTCTTTCATGGATTTTCAGTCTGTTCTTGTTCTCATCGATATGCGAAGACCTCACAACTGCTCTCGCTCAAAATATTGGGCAGAGCAAAGCATGTCTGGCTGAGAGGATTGCAAACATAATGAACAGTGGTATCTGGAAATGATTTCCTTTATGACCTAGAGCCTTTTATTACTAATAAAATTTCATATTGATACAAAAAATTCAGTGCGTGTTCATTGTCTATTCAAATCATTTCTACGAAGTGTGGCTAAATTTGGTTGTTGCCATCGTGGTGAGAAGAAAATGATAATCATCAACCTTATTGTTTGGTCTGGTAATATTCAGTTTTATTTATCATTTTTGATGTTCAACGATTGAAACTTTATAAGATTGTATCCTTTTAGATATATTTCCGCTAGGTTGAAAAATTTACAATGCCAGGGAAGCCACACAACACAAATGGTGTTATCCTGAGATACAAACCTATGTGATGTGATGATTCGTGGCCGCTGCCAGAAATGGGAGGTAGAAATCCATAAACAGACACGGTTGATAAGAAACCTTACATCTCACACTCTGCACTGCCCTTATTACATGCTTCCATGTAAGCTGTAGCCAAATGGACCAAGAATGAAGAATATCCATGCGATTTTAGATCAATTTTGTGAAATGAAAAGCATGTGGAACAGTAGATACTGGAATTTCATCGTTCGTGTACGATTTTAACTAACCATAATTTTACGCAGATGTTATGGTCACTCACTGAAAAAGCGTCTCTTACACGCCATAAGGTAAAAGCACAAAAAGTAAGACACAAAGGATCGTTGATGGAGGCTATTGAAGATTTAAATATATGGTGGCTGGTCAAAGTTATTTACACCATCAATTAGAGCCCATATAAAAGGCCATAACCTTTTTTTTTCAATAGTTGGAGTTCAATTTTCATCAAAATCACTCTCACACTCAACAGAATCATTGATTAATTTGATGATCACAACTCAAAGTCAAGAATGGTTACGTACCCTCTCACTTTTTCTATCAAACTAATAACATGCATAGAATGGTGTATGGTGCTTTTACATGCATAAACTATAAAATATAAAAGGCAACATATCACTTTTATGTGATTTCATAAGGTTCATAAACTCTTTTAATAATTTCAAAGGATGTATGTAAAATCATTTTAAAAAAAAGGTATCATAAGGTGAAACGTTATGTAGTGGAGTGATAATGAGTGAATTTTGTAATGTATTGTGGAGAAATAAGGTGTGATTTTTTTTAATAAAGTGAATTTTAAAGGAGGGATAAGCTGGAGAAAAATGAGTGCTTTTTAATTAGTGATATTTGGGAGTTATAAGGGGAATATTGTAATAAGTTTTTTTTTTTTTTGAGAAATAAGGTATATTTTGTAAATTTGGAGTGATAAGGTAACTTTTTTTTTTTGTAAAATTGGAGTGATAAGTGGATATTTTTTTAAACAAGAAATTCATTGTTGCATTTATTCTGAGAGATTCAGTCAGTGAACATCCATATTTTGAAGGCGATTTGTTTCAAAGGATTTCCATCTTGGCATTTTCATTACATGAAGGTGGATATTTCCTATGTACTCAGTACTTAATAAAGATATCATTTTTTTTGGTGATTTTGTCCTAAATCCACCCGAAATTGAATAAGGGGATCTTAGGTACACCATGTGTAGTGAATGTGTGTGCATGATTTGTGTCCAGTTTCTAAAACCACTCTTCTTGTCATATGGTACACAAAATTACACAACTACATGCACATAAGCAAGATTAAGTATGCATGTCATCACACTTAATTAATCAATCTCATGTAATCAAGCTGGAGTACACAAGAAAAATGAATTTATGTGACACATCATCATCTCGATAAAGATATCTTCACATCACATCTTTTAATCAAAGAAATCAAGTTGAATATGCTACAAAATCAAGCATTCCAAGCAAAGACGACATCGACATAAACAACACTTTTTGTATCACTTTCCGATAAACATTTTTGTAACTAAGTTAAAGTGTACGGGTGCATTCTTGGTTGAAACCAACACCCTAATTTGAATTGGTTAGGTGATTACATTAATTCAACTAAGTCTTAAACCGAGTCATCAATATTGAACTTTTCATTTGTCTCTTGGGTGCATTTCGACAGTGTTCGACACCCTCCTTTAAAGCACAAACAAATGAGTACATAAAGTGCGCGAGTTTTAACTCTAAAGAAAAAAAAAAATTCACCTCTCCTGCAAGCGAGCATGAGTATTCATTCAACCAAGTTCCATCAAGTCAGTACAAAGTTCACAACATCAAGCGAGCCAACATGAAGTTCATCAAAGTAATAATAAAAGAAAGCGAGCGAGTTCAACTCTAATACAAGTAAATGTAATATTCAATCAACAACCAAGCAATTTGAAATCTACATCAAGCGAGCATGATTTTCAATGAGCATGAAACAAAACAAGTTTCACCAAGCAATAGGTCAAGAAAATTCCAAAGTAAGCGAGCATGATAAAATCAATCAAGTGAGAAATTTCAAGACAAGTAAGCCTTAATTCAAGTGAGTGAGTTCACATGGTGCAACACATCTAGTTGTTACAAGTTCTTCACAATTTGATCTTATCAAGTGCTAAAGACATGGTGCAAATCAACAAAGCAACTCTTGCTGATATTTCACGGCATCTACAACAGACAAATGAAACGATTGAGCTCCTTCAATTGGAGTTGCAACTACAAAGAAATGATTTGCAAGAGAAGAGTGATGCTTCTGAGTCTTTGAACCATACAGATATAGTTGATTCTAAGCCATTCATCTAACCAACTTCAAGTGTTGAAGTTTTTCAAGTTCAAATTTCTTCCAAACCAAACATTAAGCTATGGGAAGATATTCAAAGTAACAAAAATCAAAGAGGATTAGGATATGTCAAAGATAACGACGACTTACATATCCCAGATTATTCAAAGCCCATCAAGTTCGTCAGTGCAGGATTTCTTGAAAAAATCACATCAACAAATTTTGCAAACTTTGCAGACAAACTGACATGCACACAAACAGAAGTTGCAAACAAATAGACATGCACTCAAACAGAAGTTGCAATCAAGCCAAAATGCTCACATTGTCAAAGAGCGGGTCATATGGAAGATCATTGTTTTGATCTCCATCCTTGTCGCCATTGTTGCAAGTCGAATAATTCATCAAAAAAATGCTAAAACCAAAATCAACTAGCCAGATTGAAGATCAACTATGAGTGGATTGATCCTTGGTAATGGTCGTCCACAGTTAAAATATTGTATAAGTTTTACAACCGACTTCAATCACACCTATTGCAGCTGAAAATCAACAGAATATGGTACTCTCATGCAGTTGAACAAGGGAGTACACTAGTGCAACACTCCTACACCCGAAGGGGAGGTGTTCAAGAATAATTTGCAGAGGATTGTCTCTCCTTATAGCTAACAAAGGGGGTAAAATATCAATGAAATTGACGATGGTTGTCAGACTGAAAGTCGCTACAACATCAGCAAAAGAATCGAGTGGGTGTTCAAACCAGTGGGCATCAACAATGAGCAGTATCCGATAGCATCAAAAATATCAATAGTGAGTTTTTTTTGACATCATCAGCCAGTGGGCGATCGTCATCATCCAGTGGGAAGTTTCATCATCAGCAAATTCACTAGTGGGCGTCTTCAAATTTTTTCATAGGACAAAGGATGTTGATTTAAAGCAAAGGATAGATGGATCCTTTTTCAGCTTGGCACATGATGGAGTTGTCATGAAAAATCAGAGATGAATTAGACATACAGCTGACTCATGGTCTGTTCATATTGCAGCTTTTTCGGCATCTAGCTTTGGTGGTTTTTCAGGAATGTTTTTTTAGGATCAACATGAGAACTTGCAAGATGGATCGTCATTCTTATTTTGGATTTATCATTGAGGGGGGGAATGTTAGCATGTTTCTCATAAACAATTATAAATGCAAAGTTAAATAAATTAATTAAATATTGAAAATTAGGATTTTATGCCTAGTTTTATAGATTATGTTAGTTCCTCTTGATTAGGAGTTAGTTTAGGCCAAGCTCCTAGATTAGTGTGTGTGGTTGAGATATTTTATCAACCAAGTTTTCCAAGATAGACGCACTATCTTGAGACAAATTCCTCATCTATTTAATTGTATTATTACATTATTTTAATAATAGAAAATATGTGAGGAATTCCATAAGGCTCTTAGGCCTTTTCCGCCATTTCTATGTGTCTGTGTTTCTATGTTGCTCGTGTGTTTTTGGTGTGTGTTAATTATTTTTAATATTCAATAGGAAACACATCATTTAACTTATGAAAAACTCAACAATTAACCTATGCGATAATGGAAAAATTAAACTAGAAAACAACATAAAATTAAGCTATGAAAAATTTTCTGTGCAGGGGCCCACTGCAATAGAATGACTTGAAGAATCACTTGTGACTAATTATGCATCAATGGTCTTGAAGACACCTTCTCCATGCATTAATAAAAACATAGTTTTGTTGTGTGACAGTATTACAAAAATTAAACGTATCTCATGTTCAAAACAACCTAGTATTTATAACAAGTTAAGTTCAATTGTTTGAGATGATCTCGCCTAAAAATATTAATGAAACTTAGGAGTAGAATTCTAAACAAGATTTTGGTCTTCACATCTTTCACGATTTTCTACATGGAGAGAAAATCGTGAAGCTTCCAACTTCTCGTTTGTTGGTCTCGACCCTCTGTTTGACTAATCCTTTGACCATGATTTTAGGCATTATTTATCTTCATTTTGGACAGGTGAGTAGGAAAAAATCCATGTATGAATCATTCCAAAACTACCCATATGCTTCTCTCCTCTCCTTCATCTTCGGAACCTATCAAAAAATGTCGGTAGTTGCGGGAACGTAGATTAGCTACTGAATTGCATGAATTCTATATCTAAATAAAAAATTCATTCAAATAATAAGAAACATTAAAATATAAAAGAGATATCATTTAAATGGCTTCTTAGACTGAAAATGTATCAATTAAAACTGATTGATTTTGTGGATTATGTCAAAAAGGAAGGAAAAGTGATAAGACAGATGTCAAAAATATAGGCAGTCCTGAGGCTCAACAAAATTCATAGATAATGATATTCCCAAGCCCACGACGACAGATTCCCAACTTCTTGATGCATGGCAGAAGAAGGTAATAAAGGTGAGGAGGATCTTGTCAGATGGAGTTCGAGATCATATTGTCTCGAGTCTCCATGGAAAGGAAAATCCATATGATATGTGGAAGGCCTTAAAAAATCTGTTTCAAAGTAGTAGCGACCACATAAAATTGGCACTCAAGGACAAGCTCCAGAAAATAAAAATAAAGAAGGGCGACAAAATCCAGAAATACTTGACCAATTTCACTCAAAGTCGAGATGATCTTGGAAGTGTTGGGATTACTGTAGCTGATGATGACTTGGTGAGCCTAGCACTTCTAGGCCTTCCAAAGAGCTGGCATAGTTACCAGGACTCTGTGAATGGGAGGGAGAAGTTACCAAATTAGGAGCAACTATGGTCGGATTTGGTACAAGAAGATTTTTGGCAGAATACCAAGGATGGATCCTCATCCAAGACTGATGATGAGGAAAATTGTGCCTTGGATGGTATGGAAAGTAAGGGGAAAGGGAATAAGTCCTATTCCAAATCTGAGACCAGCAAAGAAGGAAAGAAATGTGACATGTCAAAGGTGAAATGTTTTTACCGTCATGATCATGGACACTATGCCACAAATTGTCCACAAAATAAGAATAACAACAAGAAGGCTCCAGGAGCTACAACGGGTGAAGCTTTGGCCTCACAGTTTGAGTTGGACTTCTTTCTCATCGCATGCATGGTTTTAACTGTGATGGGATCTATGTGGTACTTGGATAGTGGAGCATCTTTCCACATGATGGGAAACAAAGAACTCTTTAGTAGCTTGGAGGAGAAGGATATTCAGATGCACATTGAGATGTGTGATGACAAGAGGTATAGCGCTACCGAGATTGGTACAATTACTTTCCAGAGATAATCAAGTAAACCTTTCATATTAAAGTATGTCATGCATGTACTAGTCTAGAAAAATAATTTAGTTTCAATTTCTATGTTGGAGGATCTTGGATATGATGTGGTTTTCAGTGAAGGAAAGGCATTCATTCATCACAAAGCCACAACATAGGTAAATAAGATTTTATTTCATGTGAAGAACCGCTACAAACTTGACGTAGATGGTTGTGAAACATTGAGAAGTAAATTAGGGAAGGTGGTGAGCTGGGATATAGGTGAGTTATGGCATAGGAGATTGGGCCATCTACACCGTAGTGCTTTGAGGGTCATGCAAAAAATTTCTATAGGTCTTCCAATGGGTGCTATTACATAGATAGACACATGCCATGGGGAGTTATGAGAAAGACATGTGATTGTCCCTTGAGAGGGTGCTTGACTTGCATGTAGATGAGGAACTCTTAGTTCCAAAGGATGAAACTCACAAGAAGAGGATCATGGAGTGTCAGAAACCACTCATGCAGAGCCATCCACAAGAAATTGTAGGAAGCGCACCATAGAGGCTGACAAATTGATGCTAGATGCAACAGAGCATGTAGGAGCACCTACAAAACAACGCATGCAGAGAGGGTCCCCAAACAGGTCCACTAGATACATGGCTCTTCTAAGCGAGTGTATTGTGACAGAACCATCCTCTTTTGAGGAAGCATTGCAACATCCAACATGGGTTGATGCCATGGTTGAGGAGTATGACTCCATTATCAGAAATAGTGCTTGGGAAGTGGTCCCAAGACCAGTGGGGAAGTCAGTGGTTGGATCGAGGTGGATTTACAAGGTGAAGCAAAAATAGACCTCTATGAGGGGGAAATTTCAAGCCAGATGGGAAGAGGGAGTACATGCAAGTATACCTCCAAGAGTGAGGTGGGACGATGTACATATATGATCCCAAGAAGAAATTTGGGCAGGGTTCATTGAGATGGTGTGTCTCATAGATCAAACCTGGCTACGAGGAGCCCATAGTACAATAGTAGCATGAAGGATCGGTTAGATTGATGCAGTCAGATGTCAGGAAGACAAAAATTAGAGTGACATGTGTCAGATACTAGAGCACCGATCATAGTTGGCAGCAGTGTAGAGTGCATGGATGCATATGTTAGCAACGTAGAGAGTCTAGTAGACATGTGTAGTAGCTAGTAGCAGTTAGAAGAATTTGATGAAAGATGAATTATAATGGTTCATTTGTTTGGAGGCTATCCAGTTTTAGGAGAGTTGCATACACGAACAACACTAGAGCATTGTTGCATTCAAAACATTACAAAGGTATTGTATCGAGACAAATTTATTCCTTTCTTATTGAGAGGGAATATTCAAATTTGCAACAAGAAATAGTGAAATTGGCATCCAGAAACAACGCATACACTGGTGTGGGATCATAGGTCACACAGTGATGGATATTAGAGACACATTAGTGTGCAACCAATTTTTAAATAAATTGGAAAATTAATTGTAATCTTATATCATAACAACTTGTAATAGTTAACTAAGTGTAATAGACTTAGTTAGCTAAATAATTTCGAGTTGTGGGTTTAAGGATAGGCATGTAGGGTGATTCTATTATTAACAAGGTCCAGTTGCAGTTATAGGACTAGTGTAGTGTGAGTGGGATTAGTTAACTCACATTAATTGAGTTAAAAATCAGTTTAAATAGTTATAACTGTTTGATGAGCTAGTGGAAGATCAAGTGAGTTAAAATAGATTTAATTCACCGGTAGCGATCTACCAAGTAACTAATGATTGACTATTTATAGATTCATGCATGCTAAATTTGGTCGAGGCCTAGTTGAGACAAAGGTTCAAGGCTAGTAAACTATCATTTGTATTTTAGGCAAACTTACTAGGTGCATTTATTAAACCATGGGAATCCCATGATGAATTGCGCAATCAAGGAAGGCTGAATTTTCTATTTAATAGGAGTTTAATTCTCTAGGGATTGCGTAATTAGGGTAGGCTGAGGGTAGGCTCATAATTGGCTATGTGTTTGTCCAATTTTTCCTAGATAAGTGTGAAGCAATTGGTAGAGTGTATGACGTTGTGGTCATCACAAATAAATTGTATTTTTTCATGATTCCTCGATTGATTATACAATAAATATGGAGGGGTTTTGAGAAGTTTCTTTCCCCAAGAATATTTGGTGTTGTGTATTGATTTACTTATTTATATTACTTGCATGTGATTAAGCGAGCGTGTTTTATATTCCAAAAATTTTGTAGAAGGATTCAATATCTTTCATGATCGGATTGAATCCATTGATATAAATTCTACATGGTATTATAGCTCTATTAGAGATTTTATATACTAGTCAACATACTTGACATAGGAAGAATGCCTATCATTTTCCAGACCATTCTTCCTAATTCTAATCAACACACTTGACATAGGGATAATGTTTATCACATAAAAACTTCATACCATTCTCTTCGTCAATCTAAGCTAGAGAGAATGACTATCCTTGATGATGCAATTTCATCACTCCCTCTTGCTGAGAGGGACATGCTCAATCACTCCAAGATTTTCCTTGAAGTATATAGACTTCATCCCTAGACAATCTAATTAACTGTGGAATAGTATTGGGGCCACCCTTCTCCCTTCTTTACGATGTCTCAGTATTATAACTTAATGTGCTTTGACCTAACATCATGTTCTTCACCTGCACTTGATTAAAAAATGTTGCACGCATTTTTGAGGCCATACTACTTCTCAAATCACCAACCAAGATGCAGTATACTCAAGCTTTGTAGTAATGATGGAAAAATATGTATTATTATTTCTCATACATGAAATTATTATGTATCCGAAACTGAAGCAATATCTTCTTGAACTATTTTTGTCAACTACACTGTACCAAATTTGAATATGTGTATCCCTAAAATTGTACTTCATTGTTTGAGACATATCTCAAATCCTAACTGGTTGTGCCATAACCAACTATACCATGTTGGTACTTCAACACATGTTTATCCATATGCCTTGTCCCAATCTTAAGTTGATCAAATAATTTCAAATTACCATAACTTTTTACTCTTTCTAAAACATAACATGCTGAGGCAATCCTAGTTGCTCCCTCTGCCACTGTAGCTTTCTAGATATTGTAGCATATCATCTTATCTATCCCAAAAATGGCATTGCATCCTCCCAAAAAATGTATGAGGGATATCAATAGTATGATCCAAGTAGGTAAAGCATCAAATATAGGTCCTTCATCTTGAACTTAGAGATCAACTCCCTCTAAATCTAGAATAAGGCTTCTTGAGGAAGCCTTGAATTATTGAGGAAGCCTTGACTTCATAGAAGTGTACCTAGAAATTGGAGAAAAATTATTTTCATGATCCTCTCCCTCTTTTTGGGGGAGCACTCTAGTCTCTCTATGTTTCCATTTGTTGCATGCTTTATTTTTTTAGATCCATTTGGAAGTTACCACTGACTTCTGTTTGGCACAATCAAGGGATACTCCAAAATTGCTAATCTTCCTACTCCCTTTGATCTTGAATCTCATTTAGTACAATATCTCTCAACACAAAACACCAATTTTTAGTAGAGTACTCTTGTCAGAAGCCTTTCTTTGTTCTTCCACTAATTCCATATACTTGCAGAGCCTTGGAATCTTTTTCTATGTAGCTATGATCCTCACTATGAGGCCATCTAAGAAAAATCATAATGAAGCAAAGGATACAAATACAAGAAGCTAACTAATAGTAAAACAAAAACAATAATAAAGGAAGCGAGATATAAGTTACTTATCTTTTGAGGATTATGGGGAACACAAGCTCCCATTGACCTTAGCCTTCTTATATGCATCTTGCAAATTTATCAACCTTTTTCTCCTTACTTACAACGATGTCATTTCTTCCTTTCGAGAGCTAGGATTTCTTGTTTCAACGAAAACATTAGATTTTAGGTTTTATCCATAAACCCTAGGATTTTTATGTTCAATAATTTTAGTCATCTGGGATAAACCCTAGTTTTCCAAAATTCATTTTATACCTCTTTCAATTCCAATAGACGTTGTAATGTGAAAATTCTCCTTTCCATATAAAAATGTCCAAAAACCATATAGTCCCAATGCTTAAAAAATATCAAGGATATTCAACCTTGATATCATACTAAGAAAATGTGTCAAGATCAGGGATATTCCAATGATATGTTTCATAAAGAGAGAAATGTGATATTCCTACAACATACTCGGTTGATGCTTCAACATTACTAGGAATGATAGTTTAGTGACCATGAATTCTCACCTAAGCATTGATTTGGACCCTTTCAACCCAAGTATCCTATACTTCATCATGCAGTAGTAATAATAGTAACATCTATAATTCTACAAGTTATTCATTTTTCTCAAGAGGACTTCGGTCTCCAATATTGAAGAGGTAATCCACATCTTCTTTATTATAATCTGTCCATATCAAGAGTGAAGTTAATATCCAAGGAACTTGCTTCAACAAGGTGTTCTTTATTCAAGATTTGTTTAGGGTTTTAAAATCCTAGTGTTATCACCAAAAATTGATCATATAGCCATTCCTAACTAGATGGATCGAAGTACACCATGTAACACCAATTTTACCATAGTAAAAATTCTTTCAGTATAAGAAATAATTTAATAAACCATATTTTATTAAGTCATTTTTGGTTAAAACAAGAAACCCCATGAGGAATAATTAATTAAACCATGTCTAAATAATATTCATGGTCATATTTAACTCAATTATGAGAAATAATTAGATAAATCATTGTTTTTCTTATTTTTCTCTAGGAATAATTAATCAAATCATTATTTAGTTATTATTCCTTGATAAATTTGACTAAATCACCTAGCAATAATTAAACAAATCATTACTTGTTTATTATTATTTAACAAAATTCTAGAAATGATAAATAGATCATTTATTTGTTTATTATTTCTAAATAAAGGTATTTAACCAATTTAAATACATTTCCCCTCCAACAAAATATAGTAAAATATTCCAAGTTGTTAGATCTAGATTATGGTTAACAATATTTTATTATTCTCCATTTTCGAGGATAACTCAATATTTTGTTATAAATAGGAGGGTTTTTCCATTCATTCTTCACTTTGATCATTCTCATTGTTGCTATCATTTTATTTTTCCATTTGAGCTCCCACTTGAGTTCATCACATATTTTGGGTTTTCTACATCATTGAGAGAGAGAGAACTCACGAAGCCGAAGCATTGATGACAACCAAGAACCCATCACATTGAGGGGGACTAGTAACATATAATTTTTTCCTTCACCAGGTGTTACATAATAGAAAATATCATTATTTAAACTTGTCTTTTCCATTGGTTACTTGGATTTCTTTTTTCGTCAGTTACTATTTCATTTTGCTGTTTAACTGCTTTTACTGCATAGATTTGGGTTTTTTTCATGATTTGTTTTGATTGTCTGTTGCAGATCTAAAGGTTTTTATAGCCATTTTTATTGTTAGGGATATATGTCATTCATAGCTTAAGTAAGTTCTTTTTGGTACACTTGCCGAAATATTTTACACTAACAAAAGGCGACTCCACTGTTGTAATTCAGATTCTTGGGTGACCATCAGCTTTAACAATCCGGGTTTTTATTTTTTTGTTTTAAGTCTCTTGATGTTGTTTTAAATTATTTTTTTCCCTCATTTTATCAAAATTATAAATTCTGAAGGTTTTCTGGTGTTTTCCGTAGGTAACAGGTATTGGTCACACTAGAGATGACACATTTTCCACAACCTGCCGCCCAAGAACCAAGGAATAGAAATTGGAATTTTTAGCCCCAAAGTTGCGTTATAGAGGTCCAATCACACTTATTGGCTCAAAAAATATGATCTCACCCAGAAATAGGTCAAAAACTGCGATTTGGGATATTTTTCTAATTTTTTCTGAAACAATCAGGGTTTTCTGATAACACTATTCTGGGTTGTCTGAGTTTTGTTTCAGCCCGTCTTAGACTTGGATATGCTCAGTTTATCTCCTTGAAGTAGAACCAAGCCCCGTAGGGTTTCAGTACACCTCCACCTTTTTAGGAGAAGTTGAGTTGAGTAGGTAATCTAAGATTTGCAGTGTTTTCAACCATTATTTCAGGGTTTGATCCATCATTTTTACAGATCCTTAAGATAGGTTATTGTTAAATCCAAAACTCCCTCTTGAGTTTTGTTTCCCCTTTTCTTTTAGGGTCCCATTATTTTCCATAGGTTTTTTACTTTTATCCCTATATTTTGCAGCAATTTTCCCCTCTGGTTTCTTGTTGCGTTCTACATCATTTCCAGAAATATCAAGTCATTAGATCCGAGTCTCCTCGACATTAGATATCTTGGCCCTTTTAGTGTTTTCTGAGTCAATTTCACCCCCATCTAGTCTGGTTGTTTGAGGGCCTTGTTTGGGTTGGGTTTTATGCATGAATAGTTGTTTATTTCATTGTCATTTCAGTTTTATTTATAGTTTTTCAACAATTTTTATTTAAATAATCATCCAATCTTAATTAAAATAAACGCATGGCTTGCACACAATCACACCTAAAGCGAATATAACTTGGTTTACACTACCAAGCGAAGACATAAACATCATAATTAATTATTTTTTCACGCAGATTCTTGTTTATCACTCTTCAACCTTTTCATGTCACTTGTGTCTTGCCATCATTGCGCCCCCAAGGCATTTGTCGTGGAGATTCCAAGTTCTTCACCCTCAATTTCTGTTAGGATGTCTCACTCCCCCTCATATGGTCTGAGTTATTCCTCCCCCAATTCACCATTACGACTCTGGTTCTTCTGGTTCACCAAGTTCTTCCTTTGATTTCCCTTCTTCTTAACCTCATACAATCACCATGTCAGGCACCAATGCAGGTGCGGGAAGCCAACCCAGTAGTGGCTTTGGCCCTAATCCTAGAGTAATTTCTAACAAAACCTCTACAAAAACCATCTCGGCTACTCCTTTTCTACATTTCATGGCAGGCTTAAGCGTTCCCAGTTTCAACTAGTTAATCAATGACCCCATACTCCACGATGTAAGTTGGCTACATATTCAAACTAAGCTTCCTTCTGACATCCCTAATTTTTAAGGAAATAGAGGAGAGGAACCCACTAATCATGTCCACTCCTTTCATATGTGGTGTTCATCTAATTCCATCATCGATGACTCCATTCGTCTTCGATTGTTCCAACACAAGCTCACTAGAGAAGTTGCAAAGTGGTATGTTGACTAACCCTCCGTATCTCATACCACTTTTGCAACTCTTTCTAAAGTGTTTCTATCATATTTCTAGTTACCCTTGTGTTATGATACCGGTACCGAGTTTTTAACCGCATTCTGTCATACTTCTGTTGCCCGCCTTTCTGACCATGTCAAAGCATGTCTTAGAAGAAGGAGCATGTGTAGATATCCTACATTCAATGATTGTGTTTATATGGATTGGTTTCTTAGAATGCTCTTAGCCCCCATAGGAACAAATATCGCATCTCATTTTCATAGACCGAGGAGGAAGCCCTCTAGATTTCTTTAAAATACGACTTAATCTATGCCCAGTCAAGTTATGTTTATATCATTTTAGCACATCTTCCTAGACCTAGTGGTGCCACTACAACGGGGGCATCTCATGCCGCTGATGGTATCATTGTATCCCTTTCACACCCATATTCATATGATCATCCTCACATGAGTTATGGTTACCCTTAGGGGGGGACCAGTTCCTCCAACACCTATCCCCCTCCATGCAACTTGTATCCTAGTCAAAGCATGTCTTATGCATTTTCCCAACCACATAAACCGATGCTAGGGCTAGTTTTTTCTCAACCTATTTACCAGAATTTTTCCCCAACTCCTGTTTATCCTTATTCATATCCCGATGTCCCATACCCTTCGGCATCAGCACCCATGCTTCCCACACCTTTTCAACATCTGCTACAGTATCCACCGCCTCCTCAAGTTCAAGTGTATGCTTAGAAGAGCATGACTAATCCCCCTAATTCCAAGAAAAATAATAAGCTAAAAGGAAATGAGAACCAAAAAACATAGGATAACCAAGGTCTCCAAGGTACTCAATCAAATACAACCCAAGGGAACCATCCTAACACCGTAAACCACCAATAGGGCGATTAACCCAAGCAGAACAAGGCAATTCACATGAACAAACCTTGTGCATGTTGTGGTGTACATGGCCATTATATACATGATTGTCCCCTTCTACCCCAGATGCATCAAATGTGGGAAGCCCAAGTAGCGTCTCGAGGACAAAAGCCCATGACATCGCTTCCTTCGAACACTACTCCAGCCCAACCGACTATGTTCACTAATCCTTCCCTTGAGACATGATATATATCCACCTAACCACCACAAGGTGAGGATGTTGATCAACCACAACAATTTTGTAATCCTAGTTACCATATTCTCATGATGAGCTCTAATGAGGTCAATACCGCTAATGTAAACCTTTAGACCCGGTCATGCTAGTATGACAAGAAACCCGCTACGTCTGCAACCAAGTCCCAAACCAAAGTGTCCACAGAGTCCATTTTGATACCAAATGGTACCTTATATATCCCTCATCCTAAGGCATAGGTCATTTCCAAGATCCCCAAAAGGACATTACACCGTTATTTTGCTTCTAAAAAAGCCGCCCACACCTACATCATAGTAGATGACTTGTCGTAGTCTCCTGTCGCCATGTAAACACTAGAAGTTCTCCAGATGCACCCATCCCAAAGAAAAGCTCTACTATCTGCTATGGGAACTGTGTATCCTTCAGATGATCTCTTGATCATCTTTGATGTTCAAAAGTCAGAACATCTCCCTTTACCCTCATCTGTTTCTTTCCAAATACCATTCAAGATCCGTAACACCACTTTCCAATGATGTATCATCGACGAGGGCACAACCACTTGTGTGATGTATGCCTATATTTGGAAACAAATTGGTTCCCAAGATCTCTTCCTATCCACCATCAATTTGTGTGCCTAGGATGGTCACCCTTCACAACCCCTTGGCATGTTCCGAAATTTTCCTATCACACTTTTGGGAAAGATTATTTATATTGACATAGAAGTCGTTGATCCCTTTGGATTATAATATCCTCTTAGGTCGTAGATACACATATGTGATGTCAGTTTTTGCATCTATGGTTCACCATAATATGTGATTCACCCACAACATAAATATACTCACCATCGATCATTTGAGATATTACAAGCCCAAGTATGAGACCTCACCCGAGTCTATGATATCATCGGTGGTTGATAAAAAAACGGTCGCACCTCTCACCAAAGTCTCACATGGAGTCTATAAATATTCCGCATTACCTGGTCGCCCCCCCCTATTATCACTGAGCCCATATCATCGAGTGTTTTCATGTTTCAAGCATCTCGGGATAGCCAAAAGTGCCCTGGTACAACTAGCCATCATACAACACCTTCGCAACATGTTGTTATTCACTCGACACATCCATCAGGACAATATCCTCAAGGACCTTCTCCTTTTGCTAGTGTCTCTCCTCATTTTTTCAACTAGGAACAGTTCTCCCAAGCCTTAATCATCTGGGATTCATTCCATTAGGCCATTATCCTTCGGGGAATATACCATTTATTAGCTTTATGGGACCTAGACACAGGTTCAAAGTGACTACACAATACAAAAAAACCCACTATTACTGGCCCTTTCAGAAACGATCTGCTTGCGCAGACTGAAGTCTCACCTGAGGCAATATAGGGGGATGCTAGAAGTAGGTTTTTGCATCAAAATGGATACTACATAGTGGATTTAGAGCTTTTACTTCTTAGTAGAGCTTTGTAGGCAAGATCTATCAATAATACTAGCGTTGTTCAACACAATTGTTGAACTTACTCACAGACTACGCGACATTTCTTATTCAAGCATTCAACACAATAAATAACCATAAAATAGAATGTGATATTTAGTTACAGATCAAAACCCTTATCCAGCATAGACATTCCTAAATAGTACGTAAAAATAAAACACATCAATATACTCAGATATTTCTTAGTAGTTCTTTCATTAACATCCATATCTATCTCGTACATCCACTTTCCACCCCTGTGCACACAACTGCAAGGGCCTACGCACACAACTGCAGTCTTTCCTAAGGTCTCCCCGCACATAGGTGCAGGAGCCTTTTCCTCTAGCAGAAAACACAAACTCTAACTCAGTATTACATCCAAAGGCATTGCATATCATCAATCATAGCCTACCTATGACTTCTATCTAGACTCCTTATATACATTTGGCTTTTACAATACCGTGGTCCCAAACCATGGGCAGAGTACAACATTCACAAAAATTCCCATCCCATTACATAATTAAGGGGCTTTGACCCACCCAAAGCCCATAATATCAAAAATATACTTCACTCTTCGTGCTTCGTGCCTCAATCCATGGATTCTTTACTTTGTAGGGGATCCCAACTCCAACATGCCCCCAACACAAAATTGTGACTCGTCTCGAGTCACAATAGTGGTACACCATCAATCTTTGCTCTAGTGATGCTTAGGGCATCCTCTAATGGAGGAATTGTATTGGCGAACTATGTTTCTACCATATTTTGGAACCTTTCTTGCTTGAGTCATGCTCGCTTGATTCACGCTTGCTTGATTCATGCTCGCTTGTGTTTGCAACCTAGCTAAAGTCTCATGCCCATGAATAGCTGCGCGAAGCATCAAGACTCTACCCCAACCATATAGTCATTACGAACTACCAAGTATGGAGTCATCCTTGTATAACTTTAAGCGGCTAACATTAATACAACTAAGGAATAATTCACCATTCATCTTGGTTAGCTGGACTGCACCTCCTTCCGTAACCTCGTGAAAAATATATGGCCTAGCCTGTGCATTTGTAGCTTTCCTGGGAATTTTTCAAACTTAATGTCATACAAAAAAACTAGATCCCCATATTTGAACGTCTTTTTCTCAATATGCAAATCATGTCATGCCTTCTCTCTTTTTTTTTGAACTTGTTGATTAAATCCAGTGATGAATCGATCTTCTTCTAACTCGAGCAGTTGTGCCAATATCTGCTCCATAATGTCAATGTATGCCATATTCATTACTGTTATGATGTGAATACTAGGGACGATATACTCCATTGGCATCATTTCTTCCTGGACATACACTAGTCAGAAGGGGGTCTGGCCTGTCAGCTTCTTACAAGTAGTTTATTAATGTTAGGTCACTATATTACTAGTGTAGTCCCTTATTGTTGTTAGTGTAGCCCCCTTATTTTTATTTTTGTACCCTTGTAACCCCCATATTGTTATTATTGTTCACTTACATTATTATTGTTATGTCAGCTAGGATTATATTGTGAGCTCATGAAGTCCTATATATAGAAAGGAGGTTTTTTCATTTGTATCATCCAAGAATTTTTCATTTATGTAATTTAAAGGATGTTTCCCCCTCAAAGTGGTTGATTTATAAGGAATTTATATCTCTTTTCTTCTATTTTTGGAGCTGGTTTCATAACATTTGGTATCAGAGCTTTGGATTCTAGGGTTTCGCTGCTTCAAACATGTCATCGTCGCATGATTGCTATAACTTTGTTTATATGAGGTTTGAGACACTACAAACTAAAACCCATTTCGAAGAAATCCTAAGGAACTTTTTTGTAAAAATTTCAGATCTTGGTTCGCAATATGTTAGGAGATATGATATGTGGAAGTTAGGGTTTTGGCAGGCTCCTGAATTTCATCTAAAATAGGTGACCTTGGGAAAATATTCATAACTCTCTCTCTGAGAATCAGATTAGAATTCTATAAATATTGGTTGAAATTACACAGACTGTGGTTTCCTGTGTATCAATTTCAAAGCCGAAGGAGAAAACAATGACACATGGCACATCGTACAAGTTCGCTCTACTGAACTAGTACATAATTAGGTCATTGTGGGAGATTGGGCATAAATTTTCCTTGAAGAATATAAATAAGATCATACCTGTGGCATTAGAAATAAGATGTAGAGGGCTACTACAGGACCAAATTTCAGATATTGAAGATCCAAAATCACAGAGATAATTCAGTTTCAATATAGAGCTCCTCAAAAGGAAGTAAAAGGTGTGTATCTGTTTTTTTCAAATTGCATAAGTCCTATTTGAAAAATCAGTTTGAAGTAATTCCAAGGGAATATTGAAGCATAGATATCACTATTTGGTTCTAAAATTCCCCTTAAAAATAATTAAACACCCATTAGGCCCTCAGAATACTCTACTATGACTCATGAAATGTAAGAAGTGCAACATGATATATCAAAATTACAAGAGAAAGTGCACCAAATTTTTCTCTCGCAAAGAGCAACAAAAAATGAAATGGAATTTTGAAGAAAGTCGTGGAACCTAAGATGGATGGTTTGAAGAAAGGCGTGGAAGCTAAGATGTATGGTTTGAACAATGGCATGGAAGACATGAAAGAAAAAATGGAAGACATGAAGAATGATATAAAAGTAGACGTGGAAGGTTTGACAAAGTTGATACAAGAAATGATTCCTAATGGCGAAAAGATATTAAAGGAAACTGATGATGAGAAAAAAATAAATGTTAATCGTGATTTCATAAACTCTAATGTTGGATTGAAGACCCAACATATTCCAAATATTGATATGAGGAAGTTTTATGGCAAGGATCCAGTAACATGGATACCACAAATGGAGCAATGTTTTGATCTCAATAATGTGCAAAACACACAAAAGTTACACCTTAAAACTTTATATTTAGAAAAATAAACATTTGTATGTTATCAATGGATTATCTTCTGTAAAAAAATTGTCACTTGGTCAATTTTTATGGAGGAAATGATAGCACATTATGAGGATACAAAGAGAAACACCTTCTTTATCCAATTGATAAATCTCAAACAAAAGGGTTCAGTGGTGGAGCACTTGAGGACTTCCAAAAATTGAATATGTTAGTCATCCATAATTTTCACTATCTGAAGATGACTAAGTAGTGGTCCTAGATTTCTAGAAACAAAATTCATAAATATTGTGAGTTCTAGAAATATCATTGCCTTCATTATCCTGAGATAAAAATTTCACTATTTCATCTTCCTATCTAGTCATGCCTAGCCCACCACTCCTGGAAGACCCATCATGGGCTCAAGCCATTTATTTTAACCCCAAATGTCACCCATTTTTCACGATGTCTTGCCTTTTGGCTCAAATCCTCTGTTTTTCTCACCTACAGGATTCCCTACTACTATTCAAACCTACAAATCAAATAGCCTTGCTGACTCTTCCATAATATTCTCAAACACTGATTGTCTCTACAAACCCTTTGGACAGTCAACTATGCTAGATCATAGGTCTTCAAAACACACTAAGCTTATCACAGGTCCTATCTTATACTTTGTGATCCCTAAGTCTAAATATCTGTCCAAAATCCAAGTCCAAAGGTCATCATTAGGTCACCTAAGGTTTCACTTAGTCATAGGATGGATTTGGTGCCCAAAAATTTATTCCTTCTTGCATGAAGAGGTTGCATTCAAAGGGGAATAAAATCAAGCATTTTGACACAAAGCCATTCAAGAAAAGCCTCCTTGGCTTAGAGCACAAACACTGCAAGGGACAGCTGCCCTTGTTCACATTTTTGCAAAGAATAGCCAAGATGGCCACCAGCAATAAGAAGAGGCAAGGTAATAGGATGTGATTATCATTAAGAGGCAGACACAAACAAGACAAAAACAACAGACCTATAGGTAAAAGAGTATCAGGGGTTGTTTTAGTGGATTAACAAAACAGTGGTGGAAAGCAAAGAACCATCTCAGAGATTTCAAGGACAGAAGCCTCCTCCTTAGGGTATTGCCAAAATAAAATTTCTTCACCTACACTAAGAGAAGAAAGACAAAGAGTATCATCTTAAATGGGATCATTTTACCAAAGGGTAGAAAAAACAGAGTTTTTAAAATATAAAGTTGGGCATAAGTTGTTGTCAAAACAGACCTAAAAAGACAAAGTGTAACCTCGATATGCATCTCAGCAATAGACTCCCGACAAAGGCCTCCATGTCAAAAATATTTTTCCAACAAGATGACAAAGGGATAAATAAACATTTTCTTCCAAAAAGTGTCAAAGTGAATATTAGTCAAAAGCACACTGAAATATAGGAGACATTAACTTTACAAAAGTGGGTTTGGTATTTTAAAAATTACTTTTAAAATCAAGTATAAAAGGCCACTTGAACCTTCCCCATGCATCATTTGTCATTTTCAAGGAGAAGAAAGCCGTTGAGGAGAATTTTTTGGTTTTTAGACCAAACTGTGAAAATTATCGGGCGCTACACACCGAGGTCAGCGATACGCACCTTTCCTCCGCTGCTATGCATAGAGGGGAGGCAAGCAGTGTAAAAATACACTGCGCTACGCGCTCATGGCCCGGCGCTGCGCACCTGGCCCGGTGCTACGCATAGGCCCACAAAATACTGGAGGCACCCGAGGCACCGCCTAGTTCGCCCGACGCTACACACAGGCACTGCGCATAGGCGTTGCGCACCAGCGCTGCACTCCAGCCATATTTTTACATATTTTCTCAAAAAGCTCCAAAGTCCAAAATTCATCTTCAAATTTCTGCAAGTGGAGTCTAAGGTTGCTGAAAGTTCTTTTTTCCTCCCAAGCTCTCCTTTTCTAAAAAAAATGAAATCATCCATAGTCAAAATTTGACCAAACCCTAGACTATATAAAGATCAATTACTTAGTTTTTGAGTTAGGGTTTGCAACTGAATTTGGTTTTAAGTGCAAAAAGAAGATTGGGTGACTATAGGCTATCCTCTAAACCCCAAGTGCAAGCTCTAAAAAATTGATTGGGTGACTATAGGCTATCCTCTAAACCCCAAGTGAAAGCTCTAAAAAATCATCTTCACCTTAGTTTTCATATTGCAAAGAGTTGACCTAAATCCACTAAAAGCACTTAGTTTTCCCAAAAAACCTCAAGAAAAGTTCAAAATCCCTACTATTGTTTTTAGACCAGTCATCATGTCAGAGGGAGATAGTCATACCAGTGGTGATGAGAATCATACTCCCACCAAGCCAAAATATCATGGAGGAAAAGCAAAGATATTTGAGCCCTTAAACACCACTCCACTCACTTCATCTCCTATGATCCTTTCATGCTTCCAGGATGTATGGTGCTACAGATTTTGTGAGAAGGTCAAGCAAGTCAGTAGCCATGTAAACTTAACAATTTGAGCTCTGATCTGAGATCATTTCCAAATCAACAGGTATACCAGACATTGGTGAGGTGTGGTTCAAAAAAAAGAAGTTGGAGTTGAGCTACTATGGGCCCTATTTGAAACCCAACTTTTATCACTATAAAAAATTTTCCAAACTTGGACAGTTTGTATATGTTCTTAAGTCATGGTCTTAGAATAGGGGTCAAGTAATTTTCATGTTTTTAGAGTCTATGTCATAAGGTTAGAGTTTCATTACCATCATCAAATAAGGTCCAATAGCTTTGTTTTACATTTTAGGGGTCCCATTTCATGTTTTGGAAATCATGTGTTTAGTCACTTTGCAAAAAATTTCAAATAAGCCACCAAACCATGTTTTCGTAGTGCAGACAGTGTAAAAAACCGCTTTTGCACTACAAAAACATTGGTCATTTCGTAGAGAAAAACCCTGAAATTACATTGAGTGCGCTACGAAATCGAGGATTCGTAGCATGTCATGTCAGTTATCAAATCCACGAGAATTCCATTAATCATTCATGGTTAGGTGTCAGCCACGAGTCTTTTCTCATGCATAAAACCATTCATAGCCATCATAACATTCATTTGAGCTCATTTGTCTTATGTCATTTTCAAATTTGAAAGGGGCTAGTTTTGGTTTTATTGTCTCATGTAAGAAACATATGATGCATACCCTTCCCAAATGGTAAGCTCATGGTAAATGGAAACCAAAGCTTCTCTTTCATTCATCAAGTGAGGCAGTTTTACTCTAAAATCAAGCGAGGTAGTGTCCCTGCAATCAAATAGGCCAAGTTTGTGAGAAGGGTAAATGTGAATTTAAGGGCTACTAACAGGAGGTTAAAGAGGCACATTGAGGATCTTGAAATCCAATTGGCAAACTCTGAAGAAAGTCAGCTACAGCAGAAGTAAGACAGTAAGTAACAAATCCATAATATAATTTTGTTTTGGGAAGGTCATCACTTTTGGAAGCCATGGAAAATTTGACTTATAGTGTTATCAAAGTCCTCATTACAGACTATAGATATTCTCAAGGTTTAAATATGATGAAGAAACTGTATAAATATGAGACACACAGCAGTTTCGTAGTACGAAACTGCTGTAGGATGTAGTTTGATCAATCTTGCAAGTTTTAAAAGGGTGAAAGGGTGTAATTTTTAAATATTGATGCTGTTGAAGAATTTATAATGACCATAAGTGAAGATCCAATAGCAAAACAAAGGAAAATGAAGATTCCAAGTAAGGTTTTCAAAGGTGAAGTTCTGCGCTACGAAAACAACAGATAGTTTCGTAGCACAACAATGTTAATAGTTTTTGGCACTTCTTCAAAGGTTTGTTTTGGGAATAGTTGGAAGGGTGAAGTCACATGAGTTCAATAAGATATTGCCACATGTTTTTTAGCACAATTTGGTCAGCAGATGGTTTCAAGGAGCATAAATGAAGGTTACAGCTATATTGCAAGAAACATGTTCCTAGTTTTCAGGATAGATAAGGGACATGATCAGCAGGTTTTACAACAAGGTTAGAGACTTAATGAAGGTCGAAGACATAGATTTTCAGCTGTAATTGGAAGCATTAAAGGTTTGAAAATTATTGGTGGACATGACACATATGAAAATGATCTATCCATGAGTTGGAGAAGACAATTTTAGGTGAAGATCATATTCTTGAGGTCATGTTACTACAATTTTTTTTGATAAATATCAGTTGTTATGAAGTTTAAAAATATCCAAGGAATAAATTTTGAATAAATTTTCAAGAAATTTTCTTGCACAATAGTTTCATAGCGCGCTACGAAACTGCTGAAGCAACCTTTCACCATGAAGAGAAAAATTCGGTTTTCTGGCTTTAGTAGTAAACTTAAAAAAAAGGTTTCCGGGAAACTGAAAATGAACTTTTGAAAATTGAAAGAGGTTTTCCTTCCTAACATCCCTAAATACAAAAAACTCTCTCCATTTATTTAAATGAATTATGAATTGGGAGATATAAGCTTTATTTGAAGCCCTATTTTCAGAAAACAGAGTTTTATTGTTTTACACATGTTTGTCAAGGATAGTTTCTGGACAACAGGAGAATTATTTCAAAAAACCAAGAGAGGTTTTGATTTTAAACAGAATGGAATACAAAAAAATCCTTCATTTTTGTAAAATACTTCATGGATGAGAGGATAAAGGCTCTGTCCCAAGACCTAATTTTCAGAGAAGAAATAGGAATAATTTGCTGTAGCAACTTTTCTTGCCCTTTTTCATCACATTTTGGGGGGTAAAAATATGAATTAAGGTTTGATATTGCTATGGAGGATATATATTAAGGTAATGAAGATGATTTTTAAGGAAATAATTCAATATTTTGAATGAAAAATGGGTAAAGGGCAGCGCTACGAAAAGCGCTACGAAACTGTCTTGTTTTCGTAGCGCAGTTTATTTTCAGCTCATTTGAATAGTTTGATGATGGTTATGGAAAGTTGGAGCCTAAGGAGGAGTTTTGGCATGTGTTAATTCAATTTAAAAAAGCAAAGGACCACGAAATGAAGAGTACATGATGGTCAAAATGTTAAATTAATGCAAAAGACCATATGCCTAAAAAACAGGGTTTGGTTTCCTACTTATTTGGAGGTCAACAAAGTGGTCATGAAAAACTCAAGCCCATCATCCAAATTCGACCATGTGATGATACATTTGTCAATTTTGTAATTTAAAATAGATAATATGATTAGATAAGGTTGTTAAAGGTTGTTAAGATATAATAAATAGTGTTTTAGCCCTAGTTGTATTAGGACTGTAAGACAGACAGTTTAACTGTCAGTTTGTAAATGAAGTCTGTTTTATGGTTAGAATAGGTGTCAAGGATAGGAATTCGAATTCCTCTGATGGTGTATCATAGAATACACGGTTTTAAATCTATATATGAAGAAAGAGGTCGAATTAGCAAAGGTTTGGAGACTTTTTGGCCCAGCTGCTGCTTTATGTTATGGAAGATAACCAATAATACAAAGAGGTTTTTCTAAACAGATATGATTTTAGATGAGGTTTAATGTTTTCTTGATCTATATGATACTTTAATTACTTACAGTAGATCTTATTACTATTACTTAGAATTCACAATCATGTGCTCTGACTTCCTTTAGTAATAGGATGACTGTGCTTTTACTGCATCTTGTGAGTAAACTACCTTTGAAACCCTAGTAGTAAATTTTATTGCTATTACTCAGAATTCACAATCATGTGCTCTGACTTCCTTTAGTAATGGAATTACTGTGTTGACCTATGTTTCTTAAGTGAATTATCTTTGTTTAAAAACCCCATTTTCCTCAGCTTCCATGTTCAAAAACCTTGCCATTGAATCGACTGACTTGTTTACTCCATAGCCCAATGGTAGCAAGCCTTCATCTTTCAACCTACAAACACACGAAACCAAGATAGAGTTATCCATATATATCATCATTAATCAATATAATAAACCCTTGAGAGAGACCTCTCGGGCTGCGGAGGCTAAGCCTCAACTAAAATATTGGTTTGAAATAGCTACACTGAGGTAGTTTGATCAACAGCCTATCAGGGTCCTATTTTGGTGATAACACTAGCTATCAAAAAAATTGTAAGGTTGTTTTCCCTTTTTATCATTTTCTGTAGAGGTATGCTGCATTGATGAGGCAGATTATCAGTTAATTCACATGTGAGGGGAGATACTCCTGGCTCTACTCATATCATATAAGGCTGTTGATGCATTTTAGTAGGGTCAAGATGATGAACCTACCTTACTACCTTTTCCGAAGCATTTATAAAATGGCCTCAGTTGTCAAGAAGAAAAGCTATGACCACCGAATGCCTAGCCTCTTTCATCACTCCCTGATCAAAATGATTGTCCTATACCAGCTAGAGCAAGAAGGTATATCTTGGGAGACCTTCATCTCACATGATGTGTTTGTAGACCCCCGGGCCTTCATCCAGCAGAACTTGCCTTCCACTTCACAACCATCTACCTCCACACTCATCTCCCCATGTGCCTTCTCCACAAATAATTTCACCTCTTACCTCCTCCCCTAAATTTCCAAGTGAAGGGGTTGACAGTATCCCTAGTGAAGAACAAATAGAAGTCAATAGTCAGGAGGAAGATGAGACAGATAATGATGGACAAGGAGGGAGCAGTGAAGAAGAAGATAATGAAAATGAAGAAAATGATGAAGAAGAGGGAAGTAGCCATGAAGAAAGCAGTGATGGCAATGATGAAGTTAGTGAAGGAAGCCACAAAGATGAAGAGGCAAAATAGCATGATGAGGAGGAAGAGCATCAAGATGATGGGGAAGAAGATCAGCAAGATGATGGGTAAGAGCAGGATGATGAGGAAGAGCAGGATGATGAGGAGGAAAACCATCAAAGCACACCAGGCAGTCAAGGAAAGAGTCATGACAGTCATGACAACAGTCATGACTGTCTTGACAAAAATCAATCCAAACATGATAAAGAAAATAAAAGTGAGGCAAGTGTAGAAGATATCAAGCAAACTAAAGGCCAAAATTATGTTGACACTGACTTTAAAACTCCCATTATTACCCCTCTCACATGCACATATCACAGAGGGAGAAGAAATGTGTTTGATGGCCATCTCTTCTCAAACAGTCAAAATATTGGACAAAGGAAAAGAAAAAGTGGAAAAGGTTTAACAGAAGGTACAGGTAAGAAGGAGAAAAAGGATCAAAAATACTTCCCAAGGCCCTCTTTTTGTTGATCTAGACAGTGAGAATGAGGACCAAGGGATGAGTACAAAATTGCTCCTGTTAGAAAAGGATGCCCAGTTTCAAGAATGGGAAAAGGAATTTGAAAGGGCACAAAGGGTCATATACTATTATAAAAAGGAGCACAAACATTTCAAAGAGGTGAAGAGGGGCCTTGCCTTGCAGAAGAAAATGATCAAACATTATGCAAGGAAAAGCATGCTTGCTAATGCCAAACTCAAGCAAGCCCTCATGGAGCTAGAGGAGCTAAAAAATACCAAAGTGCATGGCAGCCTTGGAATATTGGCTGATTCTTCTCAGAAGATGTCTAAAACCACTTGACGGGTCTACACGGCAATTTTGAGGCAAATCCGAATTTTTTTTGTTTTTTCCAAATTTTGACCCCTAGGAGCGCAACACCCTAGGTGCTACGCACAAAATTGGGGCATTTTAAGCTAATAGAGTTTAAATTTTTGGATTTTTCATGTCACCAATAGTATACCCACAAAATTTCAAATCAATTGGAGCATTTTTTCCCCATCAAAAGGTCAGAAAACACCTCAAAAATGACCTTTCTGCCTCCTTTTTAGGCCTGACGCTGCGCACAGAGCAATCATGGGAGATTTCGTTTTTGAACAAGTAAATGGCATCCATTTGGCACAAATTAAGTATTTTTGGAAATTATACTCATCAATATTTCCAATCGGCCATCACGGGGCCAAATCTGATGCCGGGAAGGGGTCAAAAACTCAGCTGCAACAAACCCTATTTTTTGCTGAAATGGCGCTACGTACAGAGACAACTTTTTGCCAAAAGTAAAAAAAAGACACTGATTAATGAAAAATAAGTTTTTTAATGTTTTTTTTTTGAAAAATCACTCCTGATTTGATTTGGGAGTTATGTTTTGATGTTTTTCATTTATTATCTTATCTCTTATGTGTCTTGGGCCTTGCATGGTCATTAAGCACATTTATGACATTTACGGCTAAATTAGGGTTTCTAGAAGCCTCTTAGGGTTTCCACCTCCTCATTTGCTCCATAAATAGAGCTTGAGGCTCTTATGTATTAGTTGGATTTTTGATGACTTATGCTGAAGCAAATACATAGTCTCTTGGATTTTTTGATGAAAATTTGATGTCTTGTAGCTCATGCATGCCCTGGTTTGCTTGTTGATGAAGAGTGTTCGCAAATCCATAAGCTTGGTTGATGGTGAAGTGTTTCTTATGTTTATGTTTTCTAGTTTTCCATTATGTTTTCCATCTTTCTATGTTGCAGTAGGACAAAAAATTTATATTAAGAAATGTTTCCTGATGGAACCTTACCAGTGTTTTTCCTTCACTGCTTTAATGTTTTTAGCTTTTGAGATATGTTAGGGAATCCATCTCTTGCTCTCTAAGAAGTTCTTAGCTTGTCCATTTCTTGAATGGTTTAGATCATTTAGTTTCAAGTATGATTTATGGCTAGCCCTGCGTATTGTTGCCACTGAAATACTCTGTTCTTGGAATCATCTCTTTAAAATAATCTTTGCCTAGGTTTACCAAAGAAGTTTGTTTAAATCATGCTCTTTGCCTTTAATAGCTAAATTTGTTTCAAAGAACCTTCATAATTTTAACTTTAGATGTTCAGAGTTGTCTCTTCTTCTATGGTTAGTGCATCTTAAATGTTTTTCTGCTCTTGATAATGAAATCTATGAAATTTGAATAAGCTTCTTGCCTTTCTATAATTTCATTTGAATGTTTGCCTTGGATAATCATCTGTGTTCAATTTGAAATCAAATGGATTAGGTTTCACTTATGCCTTTGATTCTCTTTCCATGCTTATGATTTTTGAACTCCCTTAGTCCAAAAATTTATTAAGGATTCAGTTCTTCCCTTCACTAGCATTTATTCTCAAGTTTAATGTTCATCTCATCATCCACCACAACCTCAAAGACCTACCAACCAAGTTAAAATTGCCCTGCAAATGCTCTTGAAACCATTGATGAACTTATCATGACCTTTTTAGACTCCATTGCCCAATGAATTAACAATCTTCCATGTTTTCTATCTAAATCCATCTGAGCATCATACCCAACCAAAAAAAATCAAAATACCCTTCACTTAACTTCTAGCCTAAAATCAACCCTAATCAGAAAACAAGTTCATATCTTTGCACCTACTAGATAGATCCCTCTCTGAATCCAGGAAGGCTAGGTCCTTGGATTCCAAAGCTTGGTTTGATGTTACTCCTGTCCATTTGTATCTCAATCAATCTAGAAAATTACGGGGAGCTAACAGAATATAAGGGTAGTTTATATTCCAGAGGAACACAGGATTGATGTCTTCATAGGGACTTTAAAGGATAACATCGAACATGAGTTTCACCTTTTAGAACCTGATTCATTGGAGAAGGCATTTAGGTTGGAAAGAAAAATTGAATGTAAAATTTTGGTGACAAGGAAGCCTACCACTCACATCTATAAAGATTGAAGTGTTTCTACTCCTAGACTTCCAAAACCTATAAGGTTGACACCACAAAAATTGGAAGAAAAATGAGCAAAAGGGCTTTGCTACAATTTTGATAGAAAGTACATTAAAGGTCATAAGTGTGTTGAGAAAAAATTATTTTACATGGATTGTGATGAGGAGGAAGAAAATGAACAACAAACTTCAAAAGAAAAGGCTATACACCAGGAACCAAGCCTATATAAATAAGAAATGAGTTCGATCATATCCTGTAATTCATTGGCATGAATTACCATTCCTAAAATTCTCAAGATAGAACGACATATCAAGACGTAAAAGGTAATAATGTTGATTGACTCGATAGTACCCATAATTTTATTCATTGTAAGGTAGCCAAGGAATTGAATTGTTTCCTATACCGAGCAGCAGAATGTCAAGTGATGGTTGCAAATGGAGGAAATATAAATTTCTCTGGAAAATTACATAATATCAAGCTAACCATGGGGAATATGTATTGAATATTCCAATGATTTCCATTCCAATGGGAGGTGATGATGTTGTACTAGGATTACAATGGTTACAATATTTGGGGATGGTGTCTTTTAATTTTCAAGAACCTTTCTTGAATTTTTTTTTCAGAAGGAAAGGAATTTGAATTATAGGGTATCACAAGGAAGCTAGAAAAGATAATAAGCTCTAATGTCATGACAAATCTTCTGAAGAAAGAAAAATGAGGCGTAATTTCAAAATTATGCTCACTCGAAGTTCCAACATCAAAATCATCTATTTATTCAGATCTCAAAAAAATCTTGGACAATCATTCCAAGGTGTTTGAAAATCACAAAGGACTCCCACATATTCGTGATCAGGATCATGCTATTCATTTGATTCCAAGAATTTTTCCTCCAAACGTCAAACCTTATAGATATCCTTATATCCAAAAGAGCGAAATTGAAGGTATGATTGCATAAATGTTAGAGGCTGGTATAATTCAACTGAGTCAAAGTTCTTTCTCTGCTCCAGTAGTATTGGTGCACAAGAAGGATGGATCATGGTGCATGTGTCTGAATTATAAGGAGATCAATAAGCTCAATATTAAAGATAAATTTCCCATTCATGTGATTGATGAATTGTTGGATTAATTACATGGAGAATTTTATTTTACTAAGTTGGATATTTTTTCCGGATATCATCGAATTAGAATGAAGACTGAAGATATTATGAAAACTACATTTCGAAATCATGAGGGTCATTATGAATATTTGGTCATGCCTTTTGGCCTTACCAATGCACCTTCTACATTTCAAGGGTTGATGAATTCCCTTCTCAAACCCTTAGAAAATTTGTGTTAGTATTTTTTGATGATATAATAATTTACAGCAGGTCTTGGAAGGATCATGTTCAACATGTTGATAGGTTTCTCAAACTATTGGAGGAGAAAAAATTATATGAAAAAACCTCCAAATTTTTCTTTGGATTATGAGAGGTGGAATATCTGGGTCATATTTTATCCCACGAGGGTGTTAAGGTAGACCCTAACAAAATTAAATCCATTAAGGAATGGAAAGTCCCCACAACCATAAAGTAGCTGTGAGGATTTCTCAGGTTAACAGAGTATTATCACAAGTTTGTTAAGAATTATGGTAGAATAGGAGCACCTCTAACAACATCATTGAAGAAAGATGCATTTTCATGGACTCTTGAAGCAAATAAGGCATTTGAACATATTAAAGAGGCAATGTGACTAGCATCGGTCTTAGCTATGCCAAACTTCACAAAAGCCTTTATTGTGGAATGTGATGCCTTAGGAAATGGAATGGATGTTGTTTTAATACAAGAAGGAAGACCCATTTATTTTGAAATTCGTCCAATCAAAGAAAGGTATTTACATAAAGAAATTTATGAGAAGTGAATGTTGGCAATACTACATTCACTAAATAAATGGCGACCTTACCTAATGGGAAGACACTTCAAGGTAAAAAATGGTCATGATAGTCTTAAATAATTTTTGGAACAAAGAGTATCTTTAGAATAGAAGCAAAAATGGGTCACAAAGATGTTGGGTTATGACTTTGAAATCATCTACAAAAAAGGGAAGCTAAATGTTGTTGAAGATGCACTCTCAAGAAAGGATGAATAGGTGGAAGCATTTATTTGTGCCATTTCTATTATCCAACCAGATTGGATAATCGAGGCAAGGGATGAATGGAAAAAGGATGAAGAAGTGTGGAAAATCATTCAAAAGTTACGACAAGATCCTAGTACATATGATACATTTAGTTGGAAAATTGATTCCTTATGTTACAAAGATCAATTATATATTTGTAATAATTTCCAACTAAAACAAAAGATTCTTTTGGAATTTCACACTTATCTCTTAGGAGGACACTCAAGATTTTTAAAAATTTACCACAGGATCAAGAAATAATTTATGTGGGATGGCCTTAAATATGATATTCAAAAGTTTGTGGCGGAATTTTTGGTTTCCAGCAAAATAAAGTTGAGACAATTAAGACCCCGGGTATTCTACAACCTTTATCCATTCCAAGTCAACGTTGTAGAAATTTGAATAATAGATGAATTATTCACCGAGATTATCCTGATACACATTATTTGAGCTTCATGCATAATACATAACCTCTTCTACAATTGATCATCAATTTGCGGAAATTAGAAGCAGTCGCATGCGCACATTAAAACATAATCAAGCACACATATAACACAGTATGTAATGGGGAAAGCTTACAGCTGAAAACCCCCAACTATCTGTATATTATAATTATAGAGAACATGTAACAATACATAGCACAAAATCCTCACAAGCTCTCAGCACTATCTCACATGCTACACACAAAACAAGCTCAGATCATGCACATCCCATGCTCCAATCTGCTCCACCTGTCTGCCTGCCTCTACTGCACAATCCAAGATGAAGAATGAATGGATCCAAGTTCAAATACTCTTGGCTTGTACTGCGCAATCCTCATTGGAAATATCAATCAATGTGTGTGCAAATCTCATGCACAACTATAGTCACAACTGATAGTAGACTCACCCTTTCACCCACCTCTAACACTGGTCTCCACTGAACTGTCCATGCACTGAGTTAACTGATGTATTCTTTAGTTTATTTATGAGTTAATAATTAGTGAATTAATTAATAATTAATTCACACCACTCATCACTAGTGTATTTATCAGTTAGACTAAATACAACTAGTTCAACTAAGTTAAACCGAACACAACTCCACCAAGTGTCTCATCAACTCCACCAAACTCTGCCACATGAGTTCTAACTGAAGTCAACCATGAAATAGCTCAACTAACCCTTAGGAAAAGCGTATTTCCTTCTGTCAGCTGCATGTGCCACATCCAAGCATCAAACTAAAGTGCTCCAAGAGGATAAGATAATGTTTATAGTCCAAATATTATTAAGAGCTAATAATATTTGACTGATCTATTTTTAGACTGGCAGTCTAAAAATAGACTCCGCCCAATATGTCTAAAAATAGAAATCCATATATTTTTCCAACTTGACCAACCATCCACAAATAGCATCCCGCAACTCATAGAACATGATCCATATGTCTAAAAATAGACATAGTCTAAAAATAGACTTTGCGACAAAAATCACCTGTGTGGCCCCCACCTAGTTTTGGTGATCACTTTCCAACTAGGATCAGGAATGATGTTTCAGGATGCCTCCTTCATTGTTTCTTGTTGCAATCTTCAACACTCCCTCTCAACAAGAAAGGACTGCCTTTGCATGCGACATGCAACTCCATGCATTCGCCCTGCAACCTTCACAAGCGCCATGCAACTCCATGCATCTGCTCTGCAACTCCTCTGAAACTGAATAGGCTCCAAACAACTCAATCAGTCTGATGCATCTATCATCAAAGTCTTTGACTTCTGCTGGATTACTGCACATGTCTTCAGGAACCACGGCGTTGTTGAACTTTTCACCCATGCACTTTGCATTTGGTGTCAACTCTAAACCGCGCTCCAGTATTCGACACTGTCACTTTGATCTCACTGCATCAATCCAACTGATCATGCTACTGTTGCTCTGTGGGCGCCTCGTAGCCATGTTCAATTTATGAGATCCACACCATCTCCATGAATCCTACCCATAAATCTCCTCTTGGGATTACTCATGCATGTCACCCCACCTCTCACCTGGTGGTATAGCTGCATGCACTCCCTCTGCCCATCTGGCACGAAATTTCTCTGCATGAGTGGTTTCTTCCACTCCATGATCCTCATCTTGTGGCTGCTCCACCTCCCTGCATGCAAAACTTGCTCCCTCTCAAGCATCAATTGCATGTCTTTCTTGCACTTCCCAACAAAAGAGGGCTCCATGTATATCCTCACTACTTCAAGTCCGTAGAGATTCTGTGCGAATCCTGCAACCTTAAACCTTCTCTCTTGACTTGTCCTGTTGCCTTGTGCCGAAGGAAAACTTTTCCTTCACTGAAGACAACTTCATACCCTTTATCCTCTAACATTGCGACTGAGATCAATTTCTTCTTTAAACATGGAACATGCACTACATCTTGTAAAAGAATGATTTTACCTGACTCCCTATGAAAGGTTATGGTACCAATGTCGGTCGCATTGTATCGTCCATTGTCACCCAACTCAACATGCAACTGGAGATCTTTCTCCACCAAGTCACTGAAAAGATTCACATCTCCCGTCATGTGAAAGGAAGTGCCACTATCAAAATACCACCCCGATCCCAATGCACTAGACACCATGCATGCGATCAATGAGAAGTCCATCTCAAATTGCGAGGCAAGAGCCTCACTAGATGCAGCTCCAGCAGCCTGCTTGTTCTTCTTCTTCTGTGGACAATTTGTGGCGTAATGCCCATGCTCGTGACAGTGAAAACACTTCACTTTGGACATGTCACGCTCTTTACCATCCACACCGGATTGAGAATCATTCTTCTTTCCCTTTCCATTCCTTTCTTTGGCAACCAAAGCGCAATCCTCTTCATCAGATGCCTTTGATGAAGATCCATCCCTGGTACTCCGCCTTATCTCCTCTTGCACAAGATCCGACCAAAGTCGCTCCCATCCTGGCAATTTCTCCCGACCATTGACAGAGTCCTGATAGGAGTGCCAACTCTTCGGTAGCCCAAGGAGAGCCAAGCTCACCAGTTCCTCAACATCCACACTAACTCCTACACTCCCAAGCTCATCCCTGCAGTGTACAAACTTTGTCAAGTATACCGGAATAGTGTCATTCTTCTCCATCTTTATTTTCCTGAGTTTATCCTTGAGCGCCAACTTCCTCTGGTCGCTCTTGATTTGGAATAAATCTGTCAACGCTTTCCACATCAAGTATGGAGAAGCTTTACCATGCAGGCTGGATACTATGTGATCCTTCACGCCCTCCAACAAAATCCTTTGACACCTTTCTGTCTTCTTTTGCCAAGCCTCAACCAAGGCTGCATCGCTAGGCTTTGGAACTTCAGCATCTATGAAATCCTTCAGCCCATTGTCATCGAGCACCACCTCCATCCTATATTTCCATGCAATATAATTCAAGCTGCCTTCAAGAGCATACTCCAATCACAATCCTTGATAAGACATTTTGACTTCGACACCAAGAAAACACTGCTGCAAATTCGAATTCCACCAGCTCAAAACTCAACCGCTTCTGATCTGTGAGAACAAAGTATTTCTAGCACAGAGATCGACTGTAGGGGAATTTACTAGATATATCACCTTTCAAAGAAAGGATGGATCCAGAGGCTACCTGGCCCGCTTACAGACTCTGTCTACCGAAATAAATTGTAATCACTGTAATAGATCCGATGATCAATTCTGCTCTGATACCATGTAGAAATTTGAATAATAGCTGAATTATTCACTGAGATTATCCTGATTACACACTATTTTAGCTTCATGCATAATACATAACCTCTTCTACAATTGATCATCAATATGCGGAAATTAGAAGCAGTCGCATGCGCACATTAAAACATAATCAAGCACACATATAACACAGTATGTAATGGGGAAAGCTTACAGCTGAAAACCCCCAACTATTTGTATATTATAATGATAGAGAACATGTAACAATACATAGCACAAACTCCTCACAAGCTCTTAGCACTATCTCCAATTGTTACACACAAAACAAGCTCAGATCATGCACATCCCATGCTCCAATCTGCTCCACCTGTCTGCCTGCCTCTACTGCGCAATCCAAGATGAAGAATGAATGGATCCAAGTTCGAATCCCCTTGGCTTGTACTGCGCAATCCTCATTGGAAATATCAATCAATGTGTGTGCAAATCTCATGCACAGCTATAGTCACAATTGATAGTAGACTCACCCTTTCACCCACCTCTAACACTGGTCTCCACTGAACTGTCCATGCACTGCAGTTAACTGATGTATTCTTTAGTTGATTTATGATTTAATAATTAGTGAATTAATTAATAATTAATTCACACCACTCATCACTAGTGTATTTATCAATTAGACTAAATACAACTAGTTCAACTAAGTTAAACCGAACACAACTCCACCAACTGTCTCATCAACTCCACCAAACTCTGCCACATGAGTTCTAACTGAAGTCAACCATGCAATAGCTCAACTAACCCCTAGGAAAAGCATATTTCCTTCTGTCAGCTACATGTGCCACATCCAAGCATCAAACTGAAGTGCTCCAAGAAGATAAGATAATGTTTATAGTCCAAATATTATTAAGGGCTAATAATATTTGACTGATCTATTTTTAGCCTGGCAGTCTAAAAATAGATTCCGCCCAATGTCTAAAAATAGAGGTCCATCTATTTTTACCAACTTTACCAATCATCCATAAATATCATCCTGCAACTCATAGACCATGATCCATATGTCTAAAAATAGACATAGTCTAAAAATAGACTTTGCGACAAAAATCACTTGTGTGGCCCCCACCTAGTTTAGGTGATCACTTTCCAACTAGGATCAGGAAAGATGTTTCAGGATGCCTCCTGCACTGTTTCTTGTTGCAATCTTCAACAAACGTTGGGAGGAGATTTCAATGGATTTTATCATAGGTTTATCTAAGTCTGAAGGAAAGAGTGTCTTCATGGTGGTAGTTGATAGACTTACCAAGTATGCATACTTTTGTGCATTATCTCATCCATTTAAAGCAAGTACAGTTTCTACTACATTTATGGAAACAATTCAAAAGCTACATGGAAACCCAAAGATTATTGTAAGTGACAGATATTCCATTTTTACTGGAAATTTTTGGATGGAATTATTTTACTGTTTGGGTACTCAACTATCTCATAGCTCATCTTATCATTCTCAACATGATGGGAAATATGAGATAGTGAACAAATTTTTGAAAGGATACCTTTGTTGTTTTATATCTGAAAAAAAAAAAAAACAATGGGTCAAGTGGATACCTTTGGCTGAATGGTGGTATAAAACTTCCTTCCATACTGCAGCAAAAATGACCCAATTTATGTCACTTTATGGATATCATACACCGTCCATCACATCATTTTTAAGAGAAAATTCTAAGGTTCAAGCAGTGGAAGATCTCATTGAGCATCAAAAACAAGTTCTTCATCTCTTGAAGGATAACCTAAATTTGGCACAAAATTAAATGAAACAGTAAGCAGATAAACATCACAGTGATAGAAGTTTTGATATAGGAGACTGGGTATTTTTACGAATACAACCATACAAACAAATGTCCCTCAAGCAATCTAAGAAGGATAATAAACTATTGCCAAAGTACTATGGTCCTTAAAAGGTGTTGCAAAATATTGGTACTATGGCATACAAATTGGAGCTTCCTGCTTCTTCTCGAGTGCATCCAGTTTTCCATGTTTCATGCTTAAAGAAGGTTATAGGTGACAAAATTCCAGTTCAAACAATATTTCCAGAAATTAATGAGGAAAGAAAAATCGTATTGGAACCTGAAGTAGTCACAGAAACAAGAACTCGATAGCTATGAAATCGATCAATTTCATAGTATCTCATCAAGTGGAAGAACTTACCCACTAAATATTCTACATCGGAGGATGCTAATTTATACAAAAGCATCCAGGGCTACTGAAGCGTTGAGGAAAACACTATTTTGAAGGAGAGGGTCATGTTAGGTACCAATATTACTAGTTTAGTCCCTTATTCTTGTTAGTGTATCCCCCTTATTGTTATTGGTGTACCCTTGTAACCCCCATATTGTTATTATTGTGTACTTACATTATTATTTTTAGGTCAGCTAGGATTATATTGTGACCCCATGAACTCCTATATATAGAAATGAGGTATTTTAATTTGTATCATCCAAGAATTATTCATTTATGTAATGTAAAGGAGGTTTCCCCTTCTAATTATTTGATTTCTAAGGCACTGATATCTCTTTTCTTCTATTTTTGGAGATGGTTTCATAACACTTAGGCCCATAATACAAAAATAATGCGCATATCCCAATCATTTCTATTAAAGTTGCAGACTTTTGTTATTTCATTCTCCAGTATTTTGTTGAAAGCTTCTACTGTCCCATTCTCCTTGGGGTGGTATGGCATACTTGTGTGGTGACCAACTTGGAATTATTCAGTAAAGGCTTCGAAAGTGCTATTCAGGAAATGCATTCCCCAGTTTCTCATAAAACAATTTTGGACAACCAAACCGAGACACAATATGCTCAAAAATTAATTTTACTGTCGTGTCTAAAGTGAAATTATTTACTGATTGTGCCTCAGCCCACTGAGTGAGGTAATTAGTTGATGTAATAATGTACTAGGCATCTGTATTCTTTCTCGATGGGTTGAATGAACCCACAAATTCAATCGCCCATTTATCGAAAGCTTGCAATGTTACTTGGGGTTGCAAGACCATTTCATCTCTTTGCGGCAATCTTCTAGTCCTCTGGAAAAAATCACATGTGTTACAATATGAATTTAAATCTTTATGTACCATAGGCCATCATAACCTGATGCACAAAATATTCTGTGTAGTATCTTTTCCTGGGCAGTGACCTCCAGCGACTCTACCATGTGCTTAAACCGGAACATATCTTCGCAAAAGTTCATCTACCCCCATTTTATACAGGTGTCTTGAAATTAGGGTAAATTTTGTCACCCTTACAACCAAATCCTTTTTCTAAGTAGTGTACTATCGAGGTGTGATTCCCATTAAGAGAAACTGCATGATATCCAGGAAATGCTCATCTGCAACCTTCATATCGAACAATTGCACATCAGGTAATCCTTCCTCAAGATTCATTGTTTCCTCCCATGTCTCAATCCTGCACAGATGGTTTTGTCTGGCATTCAATTGACCTAGATTGAAAATTACCTCGAACTCATATTCTTGGAACAATAGTAACCGTCGGAAAATCTCCCCTCCCCGCGCCCCCCGCCCCCCCAACACAAGCTTGTTGACTAGGTACTTTAAAGAAGAATGATATTTTAACATTTTTAAGTATGCCCCCAATAGATAGTGACTATATTTTTGCAGTGCATATACAATTTCTAACCCTTCATGCTCTGTGGTGGTGTAGTTCCTTTATTCGTTAGACAAATTCCTACTAGCAAAGGCTACAGGGTGATCAATATCTCCTTCTTCGAGCTATGCTAACATGACTCCTGGGGCTGTGTAGGATGCATCAACGTGTACATGGAATATCTTATTCCAATCGAGGAAGACAAGAATAGGCGCATTCACCATTTTTTCCTTTAGGATATTGAGACTCTGTTGAAAATCACCATCCCAGCATAACTTGACATCCTTGTTCAATAACTTCTCCATGGGAGAAATAATCTACGCGTAAACCTTAATGAACTTCTTGTTGTAGCCTGTATGTCTAAGCATTGTGCGTGTATGCTTGAAATTTTTTGGGGGTTCTAAATTTATAACCATGGAAATCGTCATAGGGTCTAACATCAATCCCTGTTTCCACACAATGGGGCCCAAAAAAATACCATATGGTACGCAGAAAATGCACTTCTTCAAGTTTAAGGAGATCTGATACTTCCTGCATGTATCTAGCATCAAGCGTAGACTAGAGACATGCTTCTTTAACAGGCCAAAGACTATCCAACCATCGAAATATACTTCTAGTAATTTGTAGATACATTCTTTGAAGGCTGAAACAACAACCCTGGAGAATATAGCTGGTGTGTTCTTCAACCGAAATGGCATGATGGCATACTAAAAGGAAAGCCACTCAGTAGCAAAGGTGGTCTTTCTCTTGTCTCTTGGTGCAATACTAATCTAATGAGACCTAGAGAATCCATCCGTAAATAAGTAAGATTCCTACTTACCAAAATTATCTAAAAATTCATCGGGGAATGGAGTGGGAAACGGATCATGGACACATGCGTCATTCAGCTTGCGAATATAAACACAAATACTTATCTCTCCTTTAGTCTTCTTCTCCTGGACCACCATAGGGATAACCCACTCAGACTCTTCAGCTGGTTCAATGATGCTAGCGTCAATAATTTTGTCAAGTTTTTCCCTTACTTTCTCCTTGTACTTTGGGTTCAGTCGATATGGGCTCTACTTAACTGGTTTGGCATTAGGCTTCAAAGTCATTTGCATTACTCCTAGATAACCCACAATGCATTTTAATTTCGAGAATTTTGTAGGGAATATGTCCTGGTATTCACGTAGGAGATCAATGACCTTTTTGACTATTCCATCGTCCCAATAGTCCCCTATATTGGAAAACTTGGGCTTCGCCTTTGAGCCTATGATGACAGGTCGCATCCTGACTTGTTGTGCTACATATGGGATTACTATCTCAGGCCATGCAATCACGCGCTATCCTTCAGATTCAAGGCTATGAAGGTTGCATGGATCATCCTCACCTTCCTCCACAATCAAATTGTAACATTCCCAGGCTGGTGCCAATTGTGCAGATACAAGAGTCCTTGGCTCCTTGGTAATGCTAAATACTCCTAATTTCACTCCTTGAAGAGCCTCATTAACGCACTCCCAACCATCAACAAAGCTATAGGTTAATAGGAACCCACATATTAGCTCATCTCAATCAACGAATCCATGGCGTAGCTTTTTTTAAAGATACCATTGTTGAGGTATCGTATCTAAGGAATGAAAGAACTTGTGCACCTATTCCCGTTGAGGTTTCGTTCCCCAAGCTTTGGTCCAGCGAGCCAAGTGCTTGCACATATCCGTCTGGTCATCATACCTCTCTGCAATCTTCGTATCAACTTGAACAAATCTTAGCCTTATCATCTTGCAAAACTCCTCCCATCCTCTGAAACTTCCCTGTTCATGCCCCACCATTAGGCTGGGGTAGTCCTTAATGCGAAATATAAATCTTCATACCTTTGTTCTTCAACATCGTTGGCTCAAATTCTTCTAGAAACAAGACAAAATTTCTCGTGCCATCATAAAAGGGTAAGTAGCACACTTTTGACTTGACACAACGCAGAGATTTTGTAACCCTATTACAACGCTTCATGGATATTTCATGCAAATAGTTATGCTGGTGTTCCAACTCCTCATCCGAATAAAAAACCCACAAACTATCTTGTTCCAATCATATCCTACGATATGTTATGGGATTAATCCAGTCTTCATCCTGCGTAGTAATATTATATACATAATCAATCTCAGAATCCCCATACTCATGCTGGATAGGTTTTGTATAGAGCGAACTTTTGGAAGGATCTAATGGAAAAATAACCTGGGCACCATTTTGTTAAAATTTCATCTGCCTCTTCTTCAGGTTCATTATAATGTCCATGTCATATGCCCAATCAAACCCCAACAACGAAGGATTTGGTTACTTTCATCAACGATCTCAATCAATTAAAAGTGGACCAACACACCAATGCCCTCAATATCTATGCTAATCCCCTGCAAACACCCCATAGGAATGATCTTCAGTTGATTTTCCATCTACAGCTGAATTGGTGACCATTTTAGCTTAGGACTTCCCATCTGTTCCCATGTCCGCTTTGGCAGAACATTGGAATTTGATCCTCAATCTATAATGACTTGGTCCATATCATAATCTGCAATTTGTGAAGTCAACCACATCTCCCGGCTAGTTCTCTTATTTTTCTTGTATAATTTATTTATTATGTGTTGTTCTAGCTACAACCTTTCCTTGCTAGTGCAGTTATCTATTAGTTCCTTGCAACCCTTCTACAACCCTATGGTCCCTCAAAAATTTCATACATGTCTGAAATAAGGACGCTAAGATAGACTGATATTATTACTTTAATTTGGTCTTCTCCTTAGGCTTGTTCTCCAATGGAAACAATTGTCTCTGGTTGTGAGGTGGTTATGATTTGGGAGTCACAAAATTCTTCCTTGCTTCCATGAATGTCTCCTTCTCACACTGCACATTAAAGCCAATATTTTTATCCTCAACCTTTCCGACCCATGTCTCTATCACAACCTTTCTTCCCTCTGCATGGTCTCCTTCGGTATTCACATAAATACGCATTACTATGTTAATGCTTGGATAAGCTTAGCGCATTTCAAACCTCATCATTTGTATATTCTGATCGGTTGTTGGTTTCTCTTCTCATGCAATTTATCTAAAAAAATAGGACAATATTCGACTTCATGACCAAATTCTTGACAATACTTACAGGAAAATGTAGTGGGATTTTGACAATCCCTAGAAAAAATTTTAGTCTGTCTGTAGTTGTAGCATATGATCTGACCTCGTCCATGACATGTGCCTCCTCCTCGGCCACGCCCTCGGCCTATGAATCCTCCCTGCATGGTCAATGAACCCAAAACTTCGTGCCATTCTACCTACATCCGATACACACTAGGATTTTTTTTGCATCATTAGGTCATAGTTCTTACAATGTTGTTCATCGTGCCCTACTGAAGTGTAGAAGTTACAAAAAAATTGCTTTGGTGATTTGAAAATTTTCTGCAACACATGAGAAAAGTCTATGGAATGTGGGCCCGTAACTTCGTAGAGGCTACACCATACACTAGGCCCTACACTTGGCCCTGCGCTCGATCCAGGATTTAATGGACTCGACATCCTAATGCTAAAATAGTCTCTATAAATAGGGAAATTTTCTTTATAGTGACCCTCTTCTTTTCATTTGATACACCATACCTCCATTCTCATCTCTGAGAAAACCTCCTTTCCCTTATTTAGATCCTAGAGCTCCATTTGCAAGCTCACCAACTGAGTTTGAATATTTTTCACCCCTATGCATGCATCGACTACCAGGAAAGCCACTAGCTTCATCGCTATCTCCAACGCTTCATCCTGATTCGTGATCTTTTGTTGAGATAATGGAAGTTTGAGATGGGGCAAAAATGAAAAAATGAACCATTCTCTATGATTTTCATATGGGATCTCAAAACTAATTTGGCTCAACAATGTTTTAAATCTCTGATCCACCTCCCACATAGAATCGATATTCAGTTGCTTAATTTATTTGATCTTTGTGATACACTAGGACTGCGAATTTGGTTTCTTAAATTCAGCATTCAACGTAGTCTTAGTCTCAGCCAAAGAAGCATTTGCATTCGTCGTAACATATTTCATGTACCATGACAATGCTCTATCTTTCAATGTTGTGATCAACTGCACTTTCTTCATGTTTTCATCTGTAACATTTTGCGAACCCCATATCGCTTCTACTACAAACCATAATTGTTTAGAGTCATCTTTTCCCTTGAACACAAGCATCTTTAGTGGCTAGTCCATGGGGAGAGGTGGATGTAGAGGAACATAACAAGATGGAGTGATGATGGGTGTGGAAGTTTGGTGAATTTCCTCAGCACTTTTTTGACTTTCAGATCTCAGTGGAAAAATTCATGGAGTAGCGAGGTTGCTTTCCCCTTTCTCATATTCAAACAATGGTCTATATTTAGTTTCAATATATGTACCCAAACCTATTCTGAACCGCTTACCGCTTCGCGTAGCACTAGGTTCTCTTTCTTCAAACATCAATATAAGCACATCTGTAAGATACCCTTTTCACACAATAAAATTTTAATCCAAAACTTCAGTGAATTCAGGTACTTACCTCTAGAGTTTCTAAAGAAATTGTGCTCTTCTTCAATATAAGACACAAAGGTCTCGATCCCAAACTGAGTAAAAAACCATCCAAGGATACTATCTATCCAATATTCAACAACCCTTGTAATCTCGTTATCAGTCTTTTTCAACTTTTCAGTCAGCTCTCATGTCCACGTAGTGGGTATATTATTGAAATAATCCACCTCCACTGGTAGTCTTGATATACACTTGTACAACTCGGTGGAAAATGATGTGAAAAATATTTCATACTGATATATATATATATACATATACATATACATACATACATACATATATATATATATGTATGTATATATATATATATATATATATATATATATATATATATATACACACACACACACACTTATGTAGCCTGTGTTTATAGAGATGCACAAACTTATTTTTTCTTGCACAAAAAATTCATGTTATTTTAGATCAACCCAATTTTCAATCTCTTCCTTAGACGGATTCGACATCTAGCTATCCCTCAATCAGATCCTGGTCTCAATAGTAGAACCAGTTGTTGGCTTGATGGGGCCTAGACGCAAGTTCAAAGTGACTGCGTAGTCTAGCAAAACCCACTATGACTGGCCCTTTCGGCAACAATCTACTTGTGCAGCCCGAAATATCACCTGAGGAGATATAGGGGGATGTTATAACCAGGTTTATGCATCAAGAGGGACACTAGACTATGGATTTAGGGCTTTTCCTTATTAGCAGAGCTTCATAGGCAATATCTATCAATAATACTGGTGTTTTTCAACAAATTTTTTGAACTCACTCAGAGACTGCATGTTCTTACTTATTCAAGCATTAAACACAATAAATAACCATAAAATAGGCTACGATATTCAATTACAAATCAAAACCCTTATCCAGCATAGAAATTCCTAAATAGTAAGTAAAAATCAAACAAATCAATATACTCAGATCTTTCTCAGCATTTATTTCATTAATATCTAGATCTATCTCATACATCCACTTTCCACCCTGTGGGTATAGCTGCAATCGTTCCTAAGATCTCTGCACACACAGCTGCATGAGACTTTTCCTCTAACCGAAAATATAGACTCTAACTCAGTCTTACATCCAAATGAATTGCATATCATCAATCATAACCTACCTATGACATATATCTAGACTCCTTATATAGCTTTCGCTTTTACAATACCATGGTCCCAAACCATGGGTAGAGTCCAACGTTCACCAAAAAGTCCCATCCCGTTACATAATTAAGGGGCTTTGACCCACCCCAAAGCCCCTAAGACCAAAATGATACTTCGCTCTTCGCACCTTGATCTGTGGAGTCTTTACTTTGCTGGGGATCCCAGCTCCAACACCATTTTTAGCTCCCTCATTTGGAGTATTTTCTGTGCCTGCCATGGCTATGTTGAGTTTACCAAATTTAACCCTAGGGATCCGAGTCTGGTACATTGATCCCCCTACAAAAACTTCACCATATAAACTTAGGCCATATACAATTTTGACCCCAGTTCAACTGATCGTGATGACCCATCCCTTTGATTTAGTCGCACAACAACCTCAACATGAGCCCACTCTTATTGTGAAAGCATTTGGTGAGAGGGGAAAACCCAAAAATAAGGAACCTAAGGACAAGGCTCCCAAAACAAATCCAGCTCCACCTAAGCCTCCAAATCCGACACCTCTATGTGCTTTGTGTGATTTTGTTAGGCATGCCACCCATAACTATCCTGAGATTCCTTGTCTCAAACCTGTGGTAAATGAAATGTTTCCTGAATTTGACATCCCAGAGGTCCATGTTACCTTACCTGATTCAACCAAGAAACTCAAATCGTTACATATTAATCACCCATGTGCTTTGTGTGATCATTATGGCCACTATTCCCATAATTTTCCCCATCTTGATGACTTTCGCAATACCCTTCATGTGGTTCATGAAATCAAGGCCACTCGTAGTATATCACTCCTCTACCTATGAGTTCTACTTCACCATAACCGAAGGATAGTTCTTCACCCATTGTGATACCTCCCCTCGATGTCGAAATGAGGAACTCATTAGTCACTATTCTCTATTTGTCATCATCCATGAGATACACATAGTGTTGGAACAGGGTTCCCTAACCTACGTTTTTGGTACAATTTTGTTAACGTCGGTCCTATGTAGGGGTTTTGGGGTGGGTCAAAGCCCCTAAAGTGTTGTAATGGGTTAAAGGGTAGCTCTAGTGCGAAGGCTACGATATTATAAATAGATAGATCGTTGGGTCTAGTAAGTAGGTAAGTCAATAGATTGATGCCACATGCAAATTGTTAAGATCTGTTTGGGTTGTTTTGGGTAATCACTCTTGTTGGCTGTGTGCACGGAGATCCTCAATCCTGTTGTGTGCGGACCCCGCTAGGCTGTGTGTGCAGGCTGTGTTGGGTTGTAAGTGGATATTTGATATTAATGAATGCGAAGTATAGCTGAAGTATCTATGTGTTATCTGAATTGGTTATGTTTACTGCTGAAAAATTTAAAAAAATAAAATAAAATTAAATAATAATAATATTTTTTATTTTTATTTTACTTCAACTATAATTCGCATTCATTAATATCAAAGATCCACTTACAACCCAACACAGCCCGCACACACAGCCTAGCGGGGTCTGCACACAGTAGGACTAAGGATTTCCACGCACAAATCTAGCAAGAGTCCTTACCCAAAACAACCCAAACAGATCTTAACAATTTGCACGTAGCATCAATCTATTGACTTACCTACTTACTAGACCCGACTATCTATCTATTTATAATATCGTAGCCTTCGCTATCCTATGGTCCACAAATTGTGGTTTGCGGACCCTAGAGCTACCCTTTAAACCATTACAACACTTTAGGGGCTTTGACCCACCCCAAAACCCCTACACAGCACCAACTTTAACAAAATTGTACCAAAAACGCAGGTTAGGGAACCTCGTTCCAACACATAGGAATATCCCTCAGGGGATTCCCATTATATTCCTGTCGAACCTTCTTCGTCGAAAACCCTAGTATCAACATCAGTAAAAGTTTCATCTACTATCTCTTTTTCTATCCATAGTAGCGATTCGTATGTGAAACATATTTCTCATGAAGATGCGCCAGGTAGCTCTACCGCATCAAGTAGTATCCCTTCCTGTATTTCTCCCATCTTCCATTCCTATGAGGACGTCATGGAAGCCATGACCACCCCTAATTTTCCTTGGGATGATATTCACCATCGTGTGTATTTCCTTCCATAGCAGACCCATGACTAATAAGTTTTGGAGTCTAAAGACTTCATTCATGGTGAAATCGACTGGTTTAGAAATCCCATTCTTGCGCCATATTATTTTGAAGAAGGAAACATGACCAATATCTCTCCTACAATTAAAATAAAATGTTTATATAAACTAGGGGTAGAAGAGAACATTACCTTGGGGGCACACTATACCCTGGAAGAAATTGAGTCTTACGCCAAGCTCTTCAAGGAATTCCATCATTTTTTCGCCTGGTATTATTCTAAGATACACGGAATTGATCTCGCCATTGTTGAATACCATATCAACACATGGCCTGATGCTATTCCTATACGTCAAAAGTTTAGACCCATCAATCCTTCTAGATGTGAGGCTATCAAAGCCGAAATCGATAAGCTCAAGCAGGCTGGATTTATCTATCCCATAGAATATACCACATGGTTTTCCAACTTGGTTCCCGTTCTTAAGAAACAAGGCACCATTCGTGTCTGCACTGAATTTCATGACCTAAAAAAATCTTGTCCCAAAGAGAACTGCCATACACCTTTTATTGACCAAATCATTGATGAGTGTGTAGGGCATGAGGTCCTATCCTTCATGGATGGATTCTCTGGATATATTCAGATAAAAATTTATCATCTTAATAAAATTAAAACCCCGTTCATTAGTCCATGGGGAAATTTTTAATATAGGGTCATGCCTTTCAATTTAAATAATGATGGAGCCACCTTTCAGTGGGCCATGTCTTATTGCTTCCATGATTTGGCTCATATTATCCTTGCTTACCTTGAAAACCTCAGTGCTTGTTCTAGGCTTCGAGCACAACACATTCATGATTTGCGTATCATTTTTCTCTGATGTCACAAGTATAATATCCGCCTTAACCTATTGAAGTGTGTCCTCTGCGTTTTGGTTGACCGTCTCTTGGGCTTCATCATGTCAAGAGACAGTATAAAGCTTGATCCCCTCAAATTTCAAGACATGCTTGAACTCCCCATTCCTCGCACCTTGTGCCAGTTAAAAAGCCTCCAAGACAATGCCAAATTTCTTTGTCGGTTTTTCCTTAACTATGCCACCACTGCGCATAGGTTTATTAGAATCCTTCATTCTAATATCCCATTTGTTTGGGATGATTACGCTCAATAGCATTTTGATGCCTTGAAACGTGATCTCACTTCCGCTCCCTTGATCAGTCCGTCTAACCTTGATAGGGACTTCATCCTGTACATCTCAGCTTCCACCTACTTGGTTGTTGGGGTCCTCATTCATAAAGATGATTCCAGAAATGAACATGTTATCTACTATGTCAATAAGAACCTCACGGGGCCCCTTGTTTCCTACTCACATGAAGATAAGTTGGCGCTATCCATCATGTTCTCGGTCCAAAAACTTCCTCATTATATCCTTACGCATACCGCTAAGGTCGTGACCAATTCTAATGTAATGGATTTCCTCTTAAGTCAACGGATTGTTAATGGGAAATATGCATGTTGGATATTTTTCCTCTAGGAATTCGATCTTGACTTCGTCACACCAAAGAGTAAGAAAGGTTTGGCCCTTATTGAACTCATTTCTAAATTTCCTATCGGTGCACATGATCCACCGGTTAATGATGATTTATCCTATGAACATTTGTTTTCCATCACTTCGAATGATCCTTGGTATGGTGACATCCTTACATATATCTGAACCCAAAAATTCGCCCCCCCATCTCAATTGTAATGATCGATGACGTATACAACCCCAAGCCCCTCGCTACCTTCTCATCAGTGATGATACTTATTGTCCCAACATTGATACTGTCCTCCGTCATTGTCTCACACACGCTGCAGTTGAGCAAGTCCTTAATGCCGGCATAGTGACGCTTGTGGTGGCCACTTCTCTAGTATGGACACTATCCAGAAAATCATGTGCGCTGAGTATTTTTGGCCTTCTCTCTTTGGAAATTTCAATGAGGCAGTAAAAAACTATCCCAATTGCCAGCTATTTTCCCCAAAGGCTGGAGCTCCACCTGCTCCTCTCCATCTTGTCATATCAACTAATCCTTTCTACAAATGGGCCATTGAATTTATGGAGTTTCAACCCCCATATGCTAATAATGACAAGTATATTATCGTGGTTCTTGATTATTTCACATGATGGGATGAGGCTATGCCAGAGTTCAATAATATTGTGGCTATCACGAAGCTCTTTTTATTTAGCCATGTTATTTATCGATTCAGAGTTCCGAAACAATTGGTATTTGATCATGGTTGACATTTTGAAGATGAAATATGGCATGAGCTATCCTATCTATTGGGATTTGAGCACCAATATTCATTTTCTTATTATACCCAAGGTAATGGAAAAGTTAAAGAGGTCAATAAAATCCTTTAAACTATGCTTCAACGGATGGTGAAAAAGCAAAAAACTAACTGGCACCTTATTCTCTTCCCTGCTTTGTGACCCTATAGAACTTATGTTAAAACTGCCAGCGGGTTTACTCCTTTCTATCTCATTTTTTGCAAGGAGGCAATCTTACCAATCGAGTGTGAAATCCCCTCCCTTCACCTAGTTGTTGAAATTCTCCTTGATACCCAACAGTTAGAAAAACAAATTATCATGCTTGAGCGTGCCTCTGAAGATCATTGTATAGCACTGCAAATCATTGAACTGGCCAAAACGTCCACCAAATCCTACTATGAAAGAAAAGTATAGCCTCGTACCTTTCACGAAGGATATCTTGTTCTTTTGTTTGACTAGGCTCATGATGTCCTTGGTCATGGGAAGTTTGACTCATTTGGGCTAGGACCTTACAACATTCGTAAGGACATGGGAAAGTGGGCATACCTTCTAGATGATTTCTAAGGCCAACTCCTTCCTAACCCTCGGAATGCACTCTACCTCAAGAAATTTTACCTATGACATCTCCCATTGACATGTGTGTATTTTTTTTTGTCATGAATTTAGGTAGCTTGCATATCCCATCATCTCTTTTTTTGTATTGTGGTGCCTTTTAGATGGATCCATCATCCATGCCTATGGTTCAAGTCACTTCTCCTGAAATATATCATCGACAACTTGGGCCATTTTTATCTCTTTGCATTCGTTTGTTCACTCCAACGACATATGCATTGGACTTGCCACCAATAACCAGGCCGAATATGATGTAGTGATAGGTTTGTTGGTTGATGACCTTGATCATCGCAACCTTCATCTTCATGTTCATTTAAATTCCTTGCTACTTTTCATGAAATTGAATGTCGTTTATTGTGTGCATAACCATATCCTACACTAGTATAAAATGGCTAATTTGTTACTAAAAAACGAATAAAATTTGCATATAAATGACCATTTTTCAGTCAATGACCATTAGTAGCTAATTTATAGTATCTTATAACACGACCAAATTTTAGTCATTTTTAGCTTAGTCATTAACTTTTTGTCTCAATTTAATCATCTAGTAGTATATTTACTCATTAATTTGTTCATTAATTTAGTAATTCATTTAATCAATAATTTCCAATAATAACCAAATTTTCAAAAATATATATTACTATATGATCATCTGAGAAAACAAATTAATGACCAAAAAGATATGACCAAAATGTTGGTCGTGTTATAAGATATTGTAAATTAGCTACCAATAGCCATATATATGAAAATTTTAGTCATCATTTGAAACCAATTAAGGACCAAAGAAATATGACTAAATTTTGGTTGTGTTATAAGATACTGTAAATTAGCTACTAATAGTCGTATATATGAAAAATTTAGTTGTTATTCGTAATCACAAATTTATCATTTGTAGTGGTCATTTATCCTTTTTTGGTAGTTTCATATTAATGATATAAACAACTAATTTAGTATTTTATATTAATTTCATTTAATTTCATTAATTATCATTATAAACAACTAATTTAATCGTGTATTAATTTTATTTGTGATCATCATTAGTCAATATAAAATACTAATTTAGTAGTTTTAGTTTTTTTGTGTGTTCATTATTAATCAACATAAATTAATTAGTATGATTTTACAACTAAATTAAAAAAAGATTCATACAATGTGCATGTTTATCTAATATAAAAATGCAAAGTTACATATGGTAATTACAATACTAAACAATATTAAGTGCAACTATAAATAATTTCAACCACATAGATTATATTATATAAAATGTCAAATATTGCAATATGATTTTCCAACTTAATATTGGTTGGACTAAAATTTACACATGAAACACTGTTTCATTACTTCAAAACATTATATTGTGTTTCCAAAGCATTGTAGGTGAATTCACCAACTCAGAAGACTTGACCATTAGTCTCTATGTGTGTGTATTATGCGGGATATTGTCTCTAAGAGTATCACTAAACCGATTATCTTCTCTCTCTCTCTCTCTCTCCCTTTGTTTCTCCAGTGTTATTGTTCTCGTCTTTCTTCAATTCTTGCTTCTTACCATCAATATTGAGTTCCCTTTATAAAAACAAAAGAAGATACAATGTAGAGTGTAAGCCATGAAATATGATGAACACTAAAATATAAACTGAAATAGACTATAAAGGATTTATACAACATATACGTCAACATCAGCAATGGAAAAGCCATTTTCCCCGTAAAAGAAAGCCATAAGTTGGGCGGTAGTGGCCACTATGTGGCCAAATGACATGTATAAACAAAGCAAATAAAATGTCACCATAGAAAATAACACCTTATTAACTTAGTATTCAACCTTCAGGGAAAGCTTAGGCACAATCATGCCAACAAAATTAAATTCTAAAAAGCTCAAGCTGTAGATAACTTGTGAAAACAAATAATTTTAGATGTGATGTCTAATCCTTGTCATTTTATTCGCAACAACATTTCATTCTCTAAGACATGAACTTGATCAAGTATATAAAAAATATATGCTCAAATAACAACATGAAAGTAAAGTTTTCTAATAGCCATGAAAATATTTTAACACAAAACAACTAAAAGGATTTCAATCAAAATCATGTAATAATAATTTCATCTTCAAGATTTGGCTATTATTTAAATGGACATGATACCAAGTATTTTCAATTTCATAGTTAAAAGACAAAAAAATCATAAGAAATGTTCAAAATACAATCAAACAATAAATAGAAGATAACATGGAAAGGATATTGCAATTGTAAAAAAATTGTGTACCTTTCCATCGATGTCTTTTCTGGCATTCTTAAAACATTTTCTTGCCAAAAATAAACAATGAGGTGAAATAAACACAACATTAAAAACCGTAGTAATACCTACTAGAAATCTACATGAATTTTGTGACATTCTCTGTGTCCTGTAATGCCATTTAACTGATTCCTTCTGGTCAGTTTTTGAACTGATATAGAAAAAATAAATAGACAATCTACTTCTAGGTATGGATACAACCAATTTTCCTAGCCATAAATCGGGATCTAGACTAGATGTGCCCCTTTCCTATTGCAGTTTTGTGAAACTTTGGTCAGATCGAATTGAATCATGATGGAAGCACCAACCTAGAGCCAGTTGTAGGGATTCGAGAATAAGGAGCATGGACATACAATTTTTTGCAAGACAAAAATTCACAGGGAGGTGAAAGGTAGCAGTTCAATGGCCCATATAAGGTTGAGCAAGTGGCACACTTAACACGAGAGCAACAATTTTAGACACTTAAGGAGAATTGAGTTTTGGCTAAAATAGAATGAAGCAGCAAGTAGATCAACATTGTTCTAAGCCTTATTTTTCATAAGGGCATCATGTGTTCTGGAATAATAATGTCAAAATATCCTACAACAAACAATTGAAAGAAGCAAAGGTCATCGACAAAAGCATATTGTTGAAGCTAGAGTTGTTTGGATTTTACAGCTAATGATTTTATCCCTCAGATTTTACAAATTAATTTCAGTGGTTTTTTCATAAATGCATCATATTTTTCACCTCATGGCTTGGGTGTATAGTAATGCAAAACTTACAAAATAAAAAAGTTTTAAAAATGCAAAAACAAAAAAAAAATGGACGTTTCAACGTATCTAATATGGTATATGAACAAATTGAAGATATCAGAAAAGACAAATCATAATTAGTATACTCAACATTATACTTACTAGAAATTAAATCCCAACCATGTAATTGTTATACACACTCAACATAAATAAGAACATTTAAAATTAGAGGAGAACATGCAGAAGTGGAGAGTGGTACCATCAAAGGCTGTCTAGTACAAGATAGATAACTTCCTTGAAATCATTTTCAATAAAAAATTGTTTATTATCTTGGACTCATACCTTTGAACACAAATGAGGAAGTAGGCCTTGATGATGGTCTCTATAGGTAGTGCCAATCGTGGACATAAAAATGTCTCGTCCTATGTGATCTACTTCCTCAAGAGAATTATAGTCGTGGTTTGGATTTCTACCTACACACTTGATTGTAGGACATGAACGAGATTCACTTCTAGAGAATCTAGGTGCTTCTCCTCATAGTTGTTCAACAACATCTCAACTTTGCCTCTCTAATAATTTCCGACACTCATTTGCATCACTGCATTGCACCCTTTTTCTTTCCTCTCTTACGATACACATACATTTCGCTTCACTTTGGTTTTTAATTGTTATTTCCCCTTCATTTTTGGTTTTATTAATTCCATGGCCGCTAAGATTGTGACTGATGTGGCCAAGGAAATGGTAGGCACCATTATTTTTGTAGTCATCATTAAGATCAAAGACGTCATTGATTTGGAGGAAAATATTCAAGCTTTTCATACAGACTTCGCCCACATGGCATCATTCTTGGACCATATTCAAAATCAATTCCACGATCAACGCGGAATGAACTGTCAAAGTCCACTGAAATGTGTTTGAGAAATATGGACGATGCCCTCACACAGGCCAAAAAACTCATCCATCGTGTCAACCTACAACGAGCGCGGTGTTTCGATTGCTGTATTCTCTGCAGCCTCAAGCTCTCTAAATAATGTAGAGAGTAGAAAGAAAATTTCAATCACCTCTGTTATCACTAAATGGAGTCCTGTTGGGCTGCTTCAATGGTCAACTTGGAGTAACTATTTCAAACCACTTGTAACTGGAAATTGTCCTTTCCAGTCCAAGAGGGCTCTCACAAAGGGTTAAAGGATATTCAATGAAAAACTTGAAAGCAGATGGCTAACTTTGAATTGGATTGAATGTGTTTTTGTGTAGGTGAAAGATGTATAAGGTTTACTACCATCGGGCTTATGGAGTCAATATGAAAACTAAGTGACAAGTCAATGTATCTCATGGAATCTAAGGAAATTTTATTCTTATAAAACCACACATGAAGGAAAGAACAACAAGCTATATGCATACAGGAAGTTGGAGCATGTCACCATGAATTCCAAGTGATTATACATAAGCAAACTACTAAATCTTGACAAAACAATAGCCTAGGTGTAAACAGGAAGTTGGAGCATGTGATCATGAATTCCAAGTGATTATACAACTAGAAAACTAGAGAGAAAGTAAAATATTGATAGAACAAACTTACATAAGAAGACATAAAAGAATCTCAGGTCTAAAATAAGCATGCTGCAACTGTATATTTCTGATATCAAACTATTACAATAGTGGTAGTGTCAAGTAAACATCTCCCAACCATCTCTAACTCTAAAACTCCTCTAATTTATAGAATGAGAACAAACAGATGATTTTCCACCTTAATCACCTCAAATTTCCACCTCAGAGACCTATTACAAACATGATTCCATCACTTGGAGACCTCCTATGTATATTTCTATTTTGTAGAGTTTGAATACAAAAAGGACTCTTCTTTCATTAATAGTTCAACAAATCAATTTAATAACCCTTATCAACTGCAACCGACTAATTTTTGGAGTGTACTAGATTGATGATGTGTCATTATGCCACGTGGATGCTAATTTGGACCTCCTCCAGGTCGAATTTTTACAACTTTTTCACAAATCTGGTTAGTGAAAATTATGAAAAATAGGCTTCAAATATGAGTGTATAATTTTCCAACCCTGATGGATTTACAGAAAATGAGAGAGGTTTGGTAGATGGACTTGTGAAGAACAAAAACCTCTTTCAGATTTCTAAAATACATTTTCATTTGGTCTGAAATCAAACTTGAAGTTGACTCCTAAAACAGTCATGTACAAAAATTTTCGTAGCATGTTTCAGTAGCGTGGGAAAAATGGATTTTCCATCAATCTTCTTGACTTCTTTGATATTCCAACACCTTAATTATGTCATGACACCTTGCAACCATCAATCTCCCCCCATAAAAAATTCCAAAAATGGATTTTAAAGAAAAAAAATCACCTACAGGAATTTTCGTAGCGTTTTTCTGGCTTCAAGCTTGAAGCACGCTATGAAAACTCCAAAAAATGGTAGAATTTTCAGTTTATAAATGAATTAATATTTCCGAATATTAATATATTTTGAAAACCTTGAGGAGATTTTTGTAGATAAAAATGTTTTGAAGAAAAACCTCTCTTTGTTTTTTAAATACCATCTCCAGCTGTCCAGAATTTGCATTTGAAAAACATGTATAAAATAGGAAAATTATGTTTTCTGAAAATAGTGCCAAAAGACATCCCTGTATCTCCCAATTTGTAGCACCTTTGAGGAAAGTAAAAGAGGTTATTTTTATTTTATATGTGCTTGAAAATAAACTCTCTCAGTTTCTTAAAATACTTCTCTTTTTGCCCAGAAACCGCCCTTGAAGTTGACTTCTCAAAAGTAAAAAAACAGAGAAATCTTCATATTCACTACGAAATTATCAGGTGTTTTCGTAGTGTTTTCTGCTGTTTTCCTGTGTAAAAATCTATGAAAAGTTTAAAAATTGGAATATTTATCCTTTTGAGTCTGAATGCATGCGGAATGATAACTGACATGGTATGGGACTGATTTGACATAAAATGGCATAAATGAAGGTGATCTCAACATGTAGGATAGGCTTAAAAATGAAAAAAATTTCCTATACCACCTTGAAATGGATTAGGAGACCTTATCCATTTAGTGAGTGACCTATATGACCTTATATAAAATGTTTCACAATTTTATGAGTGATAATAGTGGCTTCACTTGGGATGATGTGCCCCTGTGGTACACCAAACAACTTGTAGTTCCAGTGCCATCCATCTTTTGAAAAATTGAAAATTTTCTGAGATTGATAAAGACTTCGCCAAGCTCTTATGGCCTTCTCCTTGGGCTCAAGCTTGATGATTACTGCTGAAAAATGAAACTAATACATACTAAAAATATTCTTAGTGTACTTGAGCTTATTCACACACGCTCCTACCTACCCTAACAACTCCAATATTCATATTTGATTCAAGCAACATGAAACCTCCAATATAGCCAATCAATGAGCTGATATCATACTTGAACCCCTTGATTGCACTTTAACCAAAATCCAAATGTATTCTAAATTGATAAAGGTAAGAGAAGATGGATTTGTTTTTCATAGTGAAAAAATAATTGAAAAGTTGGACTATAGAACTCTTCCATGTAATCAACTATGGGATTATAGAAGACACAATTTATTGATATCATTTTTAAGCTCTCATTGAAAATTGATCGTGGATATCCTTTTCATTTTCTTCACCAAGGCTGAACCTTGATTCCAAATCTACAATATCAAGCTCATAACCACATTCTTCCTCTATTTTCAATTCAAATGGTATAACAATTCCTCCTTTTTTGGAGGAGGAAGACCTTCCAAGAACTGTTTAGGATCTTGGAAATCATATGATCAAATTTTAACATCCAATAATTCAATTTCATTCTCTAATATTTCAGCAGCTAAACCAAGAAAACAAATTTTATTTTCAAGTGTGAGTCGACTTGATTTCAAACAACGAAATACTATTGTGAAGAAATGTTCATATATCTAAAATTCTTCTAAATCATTCCTTACACTTTATAACATTTCATCATATAAAGAGTTTTCCATATACCCTATCATCTTGGATCACTATGAAAGTTCTGAAATCTGGATTCTTCCCAGTGAAGTCGCTCTGAACTTTGAAGCTTGAGAACTTGAACAATGGAGTCACCAGGTGAATGGTACAGCCTTCGTGTTTTTGGCTTCTGTTCACCATGAGAAGTCAAATCTGAACCTTGTCGTTCTACCCAGAGAAAATTTACACCTTCGCATTCCCCGGCAACGGTGCCAAAATTTTATCACCAAATTGAGTCCTGTTGGGTTGCTTCAATGGTCAACTTGGAGTAACTATTTCAAACCACTTATAACTAGAAATTAGCCTTTCCAGTCTGAGAGGGCTCTCTATAAAGGATAAAGGATATTAAATGAACAACTTGAAAGTAGATGGCTAACTTTGAATTGGATTGAATGTGTTTTTGTGTAGGTGAAAGATGTATAAGGTTTACTACCATTGGGTTTATGGAGTCAATATGAAATCTAAGTCACAATTCAAAATATCTCATGGAATCAGAGGAAATTGTATTCTTATAAAACCAAACATGAAGGAAAAAACATAAATCTATATGCATACAAGAAGTTGGAGCATGTAACCATTAATTCCAAGTGATTATACATAAGCAAACTACTAAATCTTGACAAAACAATAGCCTAGGTGTAAACAGGAAGTTGGAGCATGTGATCATGGATTCCAAGTGATAATACAACTAGAACACTAGAGAGAAAGTAAAGGACTGATAGAAAAAACTTACATAAGAATACATAAAAGAATTTTAGGTCTGAAATAAGGATGTTGCTATTGTATATTTCTGATATCAAACTATTACAATAGTGGTAGTGTCAAGTAAACATCTCCCAACCCTCTCTAACTCTAAAAATCCTCTCATTTAGATAATGAGAACTAACAAATGATTTTCCACCTTACACACCTCGAATTCACACCTCAGAGACCTATTACAAACATGATTCCATCACTTGGAGACTTCCTAGGGATATTTCTATTTTGCAGAGTTTGAATACAAAAAGGACTCTTCTTTCATTAATAGTTCAAAAAATAAATTTAATAACCCTTATCAACTACAATAAACTAATTTTATGAGTGTACTAGAGTGATGAAGTGTCATTATGCCACGTGGATTCTAAGCTGGACCTCCTCCAAGTCTAATTTTTACAATTTTTTCACAAATCTGGTTAATGAAAATTCTGAAAAATAGGCTTCAAGGATGAGTGTATAATTTCCAAATCCTGATGGCTTTGCAGAAAATGAGAGAGGTTTTTGTAGATGGACCTGTGATGAAGAAAAGCCTCTTTTATATTTTCAATATACTATTTCATTTGGTCTAAAATCAAACTTGAAGTTGACTGCGAAAATAGTCATGTACAAAAATTTTCGTTGTGAATTTTAGTAGCATGGGAAAAATGGCTTTTCCATCAATATTCTTGACTTGTTTGTTGCTCCAACACCTTCATTATGTCATGAAACCTTGCAACCATCAATATACCCGCATAAAAAATGCCAAAAATGGATTTTAAATCAAAAAAGCACCTACAGGAATTTTCGTAGCATTTTTCTGGCTTCAAGCTTGAAGCACACTACGAAAACTCCTAAAAAAGGTAGAATTTTCAGTTTAGAAATATAATCATATTTCTGAATTCTTAGTATATTTTAAAAAATTGGAGGATATTTTTGTAGACCAAATGTTCTGAAGTAAAACCTCTATTGTTTTTTTAAGTACCATCTCTAGATGTCCAGAATCTGCATTTGCAAAACATGTATAAAACAATAAAATTTTGTTTTCTGAAAATAACGCCGAAAGACATCCCTGTATCTCCCAATTTGTAGCACCTTTGAGAAAATTGAAGGAGTTTATTGTTACTTGATATGTGCTTGAAAATAACCTCTCTAAGTTTCTTAAAATAATTCTCTTTTTTCCTATAAACCTCCCTTGAAGTTGACTGCTCAAAAGTAAAAAAATAGAGAAATATTTATATTCGCTACGAAATTATCAGGTGTTTTCGTAGCGTTTTCTACTGTTTTCCTATGTAAAACGCTACGAAAAGTTGAAAAATTAGCAGATTCATCCTTTTGAATCTGAATGCATGGGGAATGACAACTGACATGGTATGGGGCTAATTTGACATGAAATGGCATAAATGAAGGTGATCTCAAAACTTAGGATAGGCTTAAAAATGCAAAATTTTTCCTATACCACCTTGAAATGGATTAGGAGACCTTGTCCATTTAGTGAGTGACCTATATGACCTTATCTAAAATGTTTCACAATTTTATGAGTGATAACAGTGGCTCCACTTGGGATCGTGTGCCCCTGTGGTACACCAAAGAACCCGTAGTTCCAGTGCCATCCATATTTTGAAAAAATGAAAATGTTCTGAAATTGATGAAGACTTCTCCAAGCTCTTATGGCCTTCTCCTCAGACTCAAGCTTGATGATTACTGTTGAAAAACCAAATCTATACATACTGAAAATATGCTTAGTCTACTTGAGCTTATTCACACACACTCCTACCTACCTTAACAATTGAAATATTCATATTTGATTCAAGCAACATGAAACCTACAATATAGCCATTCAATGAGATGATCTGATACTTGAACCCCTTGACTGCACTTGAACCAAAAGCCAATTGTATTCTAAAGTGATAAAGGTAAGAGAAGATGGTTCTATTTTTCATAGTGAAAAAATAATTGAAAATTTGGATTGTAGAACTCTTCCATGTAATCAGCTATGGGATCATAGAAGACACAATTTATTGATATCCCTTTTAAGCTCTCAAAGACAAATTGATCCTGGATATCCTTTTCATTTTCTTCACCAAGGGTGAACCTTGATTCCAACTCTACAATATCAAGCTCATAACCATATTCTTCCTCTATCTACAAGTCAAATGGTATAACAATTTCCTCCTTTTTTAGAGGAGGAAGACCTTCCAAGAACTGTTTAGGATCTTGGAAATCATATCATCCAATTTTAACATCAAATAATTCAATTTCATTCTCTAATATTTTAGCAGCTAAACCAAGAAAACAAATTTTATTTTCAGGAGTGATTCGACTTGATTTCAAACAACAAAATACTATTGTGAAGAAATGTTCATCTATTGGAAATTATACTAATTCATCCCTTACACTTTGTAGCATTTCATCATATCAAGAGTATGCCACATGCCCTATCATCTTGGATCACCATGAATGTTATGAAATTTGGATTCTTCCCAGTGAAGTCGCTCTGAACTTTGAAGCTTGTGATCTTGAACAATGGAGTCACCAAGTGAATGGTATAGCCTTTGTGTGTTTGGCTTCCATTCACCATCAAAATTCAAATCTAAACCTTGTCATTCTGCCTGGAGAAAATTTACACCTTCGCATTCCCCGGTAACAATGCCAAAATGTTATCACCAAATTGAGTCCTGTTGGGCTGCTTCAATGGTCAACTTGGAGTAACTATTTCAAACCACTTTTAACTTGAAATTATCCTTTCTAGTATGAGAGCACTCTCTCGAAAGGATAAAGGATATTCAATGAACAACTTGAAAGCAGATGGCTAACTTTGAATTGGATTGAATGCGTTTTTGTGTAGTTTAAAGATGCATAAGGTTTACTACCATTGGGCTTATGGAGTCAATATGAAAACTAAGTCACAAGTCAATATATCTCATGTAAGATGAGGAAAATGTATTCTTATAAAACCAGACATGAAGGACAGAACATCGAGCTATATGCATACAAGAAGTTGGAGCATATCACCATGAATTCCAAGTTATTATACATAAGAAAACTACTAAATCTTGATAAAACAACAGCCTAGGTGTAAACAGGAAGTTGGAGCATGCGATCCTGAATTCAAAGTGATTATACAACTATAACACTAGAGAGAAGGTAAAGGACTAATAGAACAAACTTCCATAAGAATACATAAAATAATCTCAGGTCTGAAATAAGCATGCCGCAACTGTATATTTCTGACATCAAACTATTACAATAGTGGTAGTGTCAAGTAAACATCTCCAAACCCTTTCTAACTCTAAAACTCCTCTCATTTATAGAATGATGTTAAATTTGGACAACTAGGTCTAAACTCTAAGTTTTGTTGCTCAGATGACGATCCCAATATTTCTATTGGATTCCTCTTTCAGAGAGGTGTAAGATTGATCTAAAGATCATCTCGATCGGATGAGCAGAACATGTACTTTGAATTTATTCCACTTATGTGCTAGGTTGGCTTGGAATATAATATAGACTTAAATGTCTTAAAGGAAATTTCACACACCCCCAAATATGCCTATATATTGGAGAGACTTGGAGTTCATTATACACACAATGTGTGGAGGATTTTCTTCTCTCTTGATGGCGATGGAGCTGCGTCCTTGGTGTTGCATCTTTGTGGAGTATTCTTTGTCTGGGTGTCTTGGGGTTTTGTGTGACACTCTTGGCTGAATGAACTATGAAATAATTTTCTAGTTGAAGCATCGTGCTGATCGTCGTAACGCCACCATTCTTTATCTCCGTTTTTGCTTGTCTTCCATTGATCTATTGGTATGTTCTATCTGCTTCAGTATTTTGTGCCCTAATCTGAAATGGCATAGAACATGTTCAGAAATTAACATGGTATCAGAGCTTAGGAGAAGACAATGCCCAAGGTAGTGTATAGAGGAGCCTTATCCCTCTCTTTGGTCACATCAAAAGACTTGGGAAATTATTCTCAGGCCGCTACAAATTGTAGAAAATTGAGGCCGAATAATTTCGAGTCCACTGGTGGATAAGTTTTGTCATGCCGCTGGAACAAATTCGAGATCACGAGCTCTCCGCCAAGATCATATCAATTGGCGGGTGTGAATAAAGAGGAATATTCGTCCTTGAACACAATCGTGCATGGTTTGGAGAGTTGGTCCGATAAAGAGCATAAAGCCACAGTTAGATACACCAGTGGTTCCTGTGAGTCACGAAATTACCGGAGGGAAAAATCACTTGTTGGGAAAAAGAAACTCAACTGATCATGGTCATTAGAAGAATTTGGATAACTATTGGACCATCTGTGCCGTCAAGCCTATGAGGAGATCATGGCATGTTGAATGTCATCTAATGGGTGTTAAGCCACGCTCAAATTTTCCTGGTGACTGAAGTTGCTGAAGGGCCAAATTTATGTAAATTTCCACGGATTTTTACACAAATAGTGTCCTCAATTCTAAAACTGAGCCATGGAGCTGAGTCACCTATTTTGCACCGTGGGACATTACAGAGGAAGTTGTGTTGACCAAGAGTGAAATCCTCATTCCGATCTGAATCACCATTGGGTCCAGTCAGGTAATTGGGCGGCAGTGAATAGTGAAGGCACATATCTATTCTATCAGCAAGTCAAATGCAAGATCACATTGTATTTCGTATATGCCAAAAGAAGGAATCAATAATTCCACACAGGATTATGGATCTGGGGATGGGAATCTACACAGGAGTATGGATCTGGGGATATTTGACTTGCCAAGAGTGGTAGTGAGAGATGAATGTTCAAATTTGGAAGCCATAACTCTAGTACCACCATATATGGATAACGAAAATATTGATCTACATTTGAACCTCCATCTCTACAGATCAACTCTAGTAAATTGAGTGGCAGATCCATTGCTGGAGCGGGTCCAAAAAAAGAAATTTGGTAGAGAAATTAAGACAGGATCTTGGTATGAGGATCATCATTTCCCATGGTAGTGAGTCCATTTGAGTTTAATTCTATGAAAACGAGTTAAATTTTTGAGACAACGAGTTAAATTTCCAAGGAAACAAGTTCATCTTTGTTGCAACAAGTCTTCTGTGCAGGGTATGCTGAGATAACCAACCATTCTGTGAAATTTTCCTGTCAAATGTTTTATGGAAACAAGCTTCTAGGTACGATTTCCTGAACAAGAAAATCATTCTGTGCATTATTCCTACATCAACGAATCCTTCTGGGCATGAATATCGAGACAATGAGGTCTCTATATAGTTGCATTTTTGAAGAAATAATTTATCCATTAGAGCTACGAGTTGGAGTGGCATTTGCAACAGACTTGAAATTTCTGGCCTTGTGAAGAAGAATTGAGGCTTGCAACTACGACACAACCTCGGCCCTATGGAGACCTATAATCTTGGATTTTTGTAACTCAAGCTTGTGACTAAAACTTAGACCTGATGCTTATTTAATTGGACCTGTGCCTTAATAATCTATGCAGATTTAAGGATCAATAACGACATCACTTTTCAGTGAATAATAGCCTGGAACACATCGTATAAACAATTATTTGTTGTAGAAGCTCCGTGGATAGAGTTGGTTTTAAATGCGTGGATAAAAGGGTGAATTTGAAACCTTTGATTAGTGATGTTGGAGTAGCATAATCATTATGTGAAGGTAGAATTGTTGGGTTGTGTTAGCCACCTATAAATTTTGTTATACCAAGAGGCGGCTAGATTTTTGTCTTCAAGCCTTCAAGAGATAGTTTCCTTTCAAAACCTATCATCTTTTGAAGTCTCGTGATATTATTTTTTCCCTGAGTTAATATTCACTGCTGTTTCCCTCATAAACCTAAAAAATCTGCTATTTTCCTGAAGAAAAGACTGCTGAAAAACCCCATTTGACATTATTATTACCCCTACAAACACTCATAATTGACCTTATTTTTTCATCCCCTTCTCCTCATAAAATCCCTCCATTTTCCTCACTTTAACCTTCAAAATCACTTCAAGACCCTTTTAAAAGCATTTGGTCTCCTTCCATTTTTTTTAAGAAGCCTTTTCTCCCCTATTGGAACCCCCCAATTGGTTTTAAAAATCTGTTTTTAGCCTAAAAAACGCTTATATTTCATTACATAGAATTTTAGCCCCCGAGGGCTTAACTTTCAAAATCCCTGCTTCTCATAGGACCGACAGCCCCGCAACTGGGTGCTAAGGGCCTCAAAATCCTCTTCTAACCCGTAAAAACATTTTTCCTCCTTTGTATTTTATGAATATCTGACTTTCCACTATGTTTTAATAAGTCCGATAGTTCAAAGTTTTGATGAAAATTGACCGTTGATCTGAACCAATCAAAGATCTTAGGTCAATCGCATCGCAAACAAACATGCCAACCTTTGTTATTTTCCTTCCTTTTCCTCTGATTGCGATTGGCCCCTTTTCTTTTGAAACCCCCGATCCCTTCGTTTCTTCACAAAACCATAGCCCCTCAATTGGGCGCTAAAAACACTAAAAAACATGTCCAAACCCTTTGTCTCCTTTGTTTTTCATAAACTCGACGATATGTTTTAAAAAACAGATCTCCACTGTCGATATCTATAAGATAAATGGCCGTCGCCTCATCGCATCGGAGTTTTTCATTGGATGCATTTAAATATGTTTATTGCCCCGTCCAATTGGCGACCTTGCGATGGTTTCCCAACCGTTGATCTATTCTGCCATACCCAGATCTGATGGTCCACATTGCTCTGTCCCAAAGCCCACATACCTGCCTTTGGCATCCATGAATTAATCTCCACCATTGATCTGGTTCTAAGATCAACGGCTCCAATCCAATCGCATCGTAAAAAATATTTGTGCCATTCCTCTCTCCTCCTCCGATTGTGATCATTACGATTCAATTTGGACCGTCGAAAACCACAAGAACCGACAGCCCAGATTGATCGCCCTCTGCCACAGCTCTCCGATATTAAAACCCACAGATTAATCTCGACCGTAGATCTCTCTAAGATCAAATGACCCTTGTGTAATCACATCGCAAAAAACCATTGCGCCTTTCCTCTCTCCCCCGGCGATTGGTGATCTCATGATTAGATCTGGGCTGCCCATCTCATAGATCTGACGGTCCAGATTAAAACTTGACACCCTTGGTTATTTTCAAAAAACCCGCTGTGTAAATTCGTTCGGTGAAGATCCATCGTTGATCTCTGTAGATCAACTATCCAAAATCACCCATTCTCTGCCCGATCATTGCCTCATATTTTATTTCATTAACCCTAAGATTAAATCTGAGTTGTTGATCTATTTCATCCAACGGTCCATATTTAACCCAGTAGGCCCAACTCATTTGGGACCTGTCGCCCCCATTGATCAATCCTAGCCGTTCATTCCCTCATTCGATGGTCAAGATTGAAACCGCCTTGACCCTGCCCCACCTTTTTTCGCCTGTGCATATTATCTCCATCGTGCTCTCCTCACGACCGTCCGATCTAACGCCCCAGATCTAATGGTCAGCGAGCGGTTTCACGTAATTTTGAGTTCTGAGGTTAATGTTTTAAAATTACACGATATGGGTGGTTTTTAAAAGCCACGTGTCGGTCGCTAATGCATATCACGTTCCAAAAGGCAAAACCACCTTTCCCTCTTTTCATCACGCAACACCAGTGGTTTTGATCACCAAAACCACCTTACCCCATTTACATTACATCCCTTCAGTTTTGATCTCCACCGTTGATCTCAGAGATCCAACGGTCCCAGTTTAATCCAACCATTACCATCACCCTCCACCCATCCTCAAAAGGACTTCATAAATCAACCTTCGTCGTTGATCTCTGGTTGCTGATCTCATCTGATGGCCCAGAATTATTTCGAAACCCCAAATTTCATTTAACTCTTTGCTCCTTATGCCAAAGGATTTCAACCAATTTTCTTTGCAAATTCTTCCATTTTATTATAAATGTTTCCCCTCTACATTATATTTTCCCAGTCAATCTTAACCATTGATGTTTGCAGATCAGCGGCCCAGACTTAATATTCGCCACCATTTATCCACCGCCTCCCCATCTGACCCAACGATCAATCCTCACCGTTGGATGCTTTCATCCAATGCTCAAAATCTAACCTAAACCTCTGAAGTAGTCTGAACCCTTCCCCACAGGATTTTTTCTAATTTTTCTTTGTTGTGCAGGTTTTAATGGTTTTTTCATTTGTTTTAAAATAAAATTGAAGGTCAGGGATGATGATCCCCCAGGATTTTATGCGTTAAGGAGATCATTCTGTAGGGTTTCCCATCAAGGTTTACCAATGCCTCATGAACACTGGCAACATTATAAGAGCCCTCTGTATGCCTGCGCAGCAACAAAACACAGCAAAAATTAATAAAACAAAGAGTATCAATATCCAAGGATGAAATCAAAAGTAGAAAACTTGTTTGAAGATTGTTAACACAGTTTTGGAAGGATTAAGGCATTATTTCGATTAATCAAAGACCTGATCCACGATTGAAGATTGTTTGAAGACCAGAAGATAGAAATTAGGCTTCATTAAGCCTAAAACACAGAACTCAAGTAAATTAAAGGTGTTTTAGGTTAAAACAATAATATCTATCAGTCCAAGAGGCCTCCACTGCCACATCATAGGCTAATTGAATCCTCACCTGCTACCAAAAGACATCTGCAACCTCAAATCAATCAAAGAAGGCCTACTTATTGCTTAAACAGAAGATATTTGCATAAATACAGTTGAACAGTTATTACCAAAGAAAGAATAAATTCTCAAACTGCCAGCAGAGTTATTACAAAGATAAGAAATAGGCCTCGAAGTCAATATTTTTTCCCTTTGAGTTTAAAGGAATAGAAACAGAGTAAATAAACAGAATCATAATTCAATGCTCTCTTGCCTTGGGCCTTACATGGTTTTCGAGGTTTGGAGTTGCATTTAGTGTATAATTTATTTCATTTCAAACCTAAATCTCTTTCACCTCTTCATTTCTTCTATAAATACTTCTGAAGAAGATGAGATACATGTTGGTTGATCACTATTTGTAATACTGAAACTCTCTGAAATAATACATAGTCTGTTGAAGTTGAAGAATAAATAGAGGTCTTGGAAGCCCTGATGATGTTGTTGCATGCTTGTTCTTGAGAAGGGTCTATCATTGGATCCATGAGCTTGGCTGTTGGTGAAGTATTCTGAACTGTTTAATGTTTTCTCCTGTTTTCATTTTGTTCCATAATTTCTTACTATAGTAGGATGAAAGTTTTAAGCTAAGAAATGACTCTTAAAGGCACCTTAGATCTGTTTATCCTTCACTTTTTTATGTGTTATTCTGCTGAGGTATTTTAGAGTATTTAATATCTCTCTTTAGTCCTCATGCTTGTTTATTTCTTTAATAGTTCGAATATTTGGTTTCAACATGATTTATGGTTCTCCCTGATTGTCTGCTGCCACTTAAAGGATGTTATTGAAGTCTCCCTTTGAAGTATCTTTGTTTATAGTAAGCCAAGGAGGTCTATTTTGATCATGCCCTTTGTCCTTGCTTAAACAGTTGTCTTAAAGGTCTTTTATAGTTGCGATCATAGATGTATTAGGTGTTCCCTCTTCTATGACTGCAATTATCAGTAAATATTTTATGTTTTCTAAGTCATTTGAAATAAAATCTTTGAGGAAATAGGATGTGCTCCTGAATCTTAGATTTCATTTTAAAAGTTGTTTTGAAGTCATTATTTGCTTAAAGTGTGGTTTGTAGAATTTATGGTTAGCCCTGTCTATCAAATGCCTCTTTATTGTTCAAGTCATGTTTTCAAATTCCCTTTTTTGAGAATTAAACTTCTCTTTTCTAAACCATTAATGTCCATATCATTCATAAACTAAAGGATCCTGTGGCCAAGTTAGATTTACCCTTTGATATCCCATATTTATTGATAAGTCTGTCATAACCTCTTTTTGACTCCATTGCCCAATGAACCTGACACTTCTTCTTTCTGCCTACCTTTCCTATGTTGAAAATGAAACAAGATGATGGATCTTAGTGAAATGAAATCGCCTTCACTAAGTGGGCCCGCAGGCTATTTTTGGCGCAAAGTCTATTTTTAGACTATGTCTATTTTTAGACATATGGAGCATGGTCTAGGAGTTGCAGTATGCTATTCTTGGATGATTGTTCGAGTTGGTAAAAATAGATGGACCTCTATTCTTAGACATACAGGTCGAATTCTATTTTTAGACTGCCTATCTAAAAATAGGTCAGTCAAATATTATTAACCCTTAATAATATTTGGACTATAAACTTTAGTTTATCCTCTTGCAGCACTTCAGTTGGAGCTACGGATGTGGCCCATGCTTCTGACAGAAGGAATTATGCTATTCCTAGGGGTTTGGTGAGCTCATGCATGGTTGAATTCAGTTAGAACTCAAGTGGCGGAGTTTGGTGGAGTTGATGAGACAGTTGGTGAAGTTGTGTTCGGGTTAACTTAGTTGAACTAGTTGTGTTTAGTTTAACTGGCTAATACACTAGAGATGAGTGGGGTGAATTAAATATTATTTAATTCACTAAATATTAACTCATTATTCAACTAAAGAACACATCAGTTGACTGCAGTGCATGGACAGTTCAGTGAAGACCAGTGGAAGAGGTAGATGAAAGGGTGAGTTTGCTATTAGTTGCGACATTAGTTGTGCATGAGATTTGCACAAGCATTGGAGGAGATTTCCCATGAGGATTGCGCAGTTGAAGCCAAGGAGATTTGAACTTGGATCTCTCATTACACCAACTTGGATTGCGCAGTAGAGGCAGGCAAATAGTGGATGAGTTTTGAACCCGTGACTTGTTCAAAACTGAGCTAGTTTGTGTGTAACTTTTGGAGATAGTACTGAGTACTTGTGAGGAGTATTGTGATATGTATTGTTACATGTTATCTTCTATTATAATATACAAAATAGCTGGGGGTTTTCAGCTATAAGCTTTCCCCATTACATATTGTGTTTATGTGCGCATGCAACTGTTTCTATTTCCGCATATTGATGATCAATTGTAGAAGAGGTTATGTGTTATGCATGAATTCAAATTAGTGTGTGACTAGGATAATCTCAGTGGATAAATCTTCATTATTCAACAAATTTCTACATGGTATCAGAGCAAATTGATCATCGGGATCTATTACAGTGATTACAATTTTATTTCGGTAGACAGAGTCTGTATCGGGCTAGGTAGCCTGATCCATCCTTTCTTTGAAAGGTGATATATCCAGTAAATGCCCCTACATTCGATCTATGTGCTAGAAATAATTTGTTCTCACAGATCCAGAAGCAGTTGAGTTTTGAGCTTGGAATTCGAATTTTGCAGCAGATTTTTTTCTTGGTGCCGGAGTTGAAATGTATTTCAACGGTTTGCGACTCGAATATGCCCTTGAGGGTAGTTCAAATTATGTTGCATGGAAAGATCGGATGGAGGCGGTATTAGATGATAATGGGCTGAAGGAGTTCGTAGATATGGATGTCCAAAAGCCTACTGATCCTGCTGAAGTTGAGGCTTGGCAAAAGAAGATGGCGAAATGTCGAAGGATTCTGTTGGAGGGCGTAAAGGATCACATTGTATCCAGCCTGCATGGAAAAGCTTCTCCATATTTGATGTGGAAAGCGTTGACAGATCTATTCCAGAGCAAGAGCGACCAAAGGAAGCTGGCGCTCAAGGATAAGCTCAGAAACATTAAGATGGAGAAAGGCGACGGTATCGCCAAATACCTCACGAAGTTCACTCAATGCAGAGATGAGCTGGGAAGTGTGGGGGTGACTGTCGAAGATGAGGACATGGTGGACCTGGCTCTCCTTGGTCTTCCGAAGGCTTGGCATTCATATCAAGATAGTGTCAATGGTCGGGAGAAGTTGTCGGGATGGGAGCGCCTTTGGGCGGATCTCATGCAGGAGGAGATAAGGAGGACTACCAGGGACGGATCTTCATCAAAGGTATCTAATGAAGAAAATTGCGCTTTGGCTGCAAAAGCAAAGAAGGGGAAGAGAAAGAAGGCTTCTCAGTCTGGTGCGAAAGGCAAGAAGCAAGACATGTCCAAGGTGAAGTGTTTTCACTGTCACCAGCACGGACACTATGCCACAAATTGTCCGCAGAAGAAGAAAAATAAGAAGGTTGCTGGATCTGCAGTGGGAGAGGCATTGGCCTCCCAGTTTGAACTGGATTTTTCACTGATCGCATGCTTGGTCTCAAGTGTGATGGGATCAGTATGGTTCTTGGACAGTGGTGCGTCATTTCACATGACAGGAGATCGAGATCTGTTTTCAGATCTGGAGGAAAAAGATCTTGGAGTGCACATCGATATGGGCGATGATGGTAGATACAGTGCGACCGGTATCGATACCATTTCCTTTGAGAGGGAGTCTGGTAAACCCTTCGTATTGAAGGAAGTATTGCATGTTCCAGGATTGATGAAGAATCTGATATCTGTGGCGATGTTGGAAGACAAGGGGTACGATGTGGTCTTTAGCGAAGGAAAGGCTTTCCTGCGCAGTAAGACAACTGGAGAGACCCGGAAGATAGGGGTTTGAGTCAAGAACCTTTATCAGTTGCAAGTAGATGGTTGCGCAGCAATGGCATGCAAGGCAAAAGCAATGGTGAGCTGGGATGATGGCGAGTTGTGGCACAGGAGGTTGGGCCACCTTCACCATGGAGCCTTGAAGATACTGCAACAGATTTCTACTGGGCTTCCTAAGGGCACTCTTGCGCAGTCAAATCAGTGTAAGGGGTGTACCTTGGGAAAATATGTGAAAGCCACCTTTCACGAGAAGGATAGTCACGCCACAACGATCCTTGAGAGAGTTCACACAGACGTGTGTGGTCCTTTCTCAGTATCTTCGACATCAAAGCACAAGTACTATGTGATCTTTGTTGATTATTTCTCTCGGAAGTGCTAGATCTTCTTCATGCAGAAGAAGAGCGAGACATATTCAAAGTTATGTGAATTCAAGGCGCTGGTTGAGAAGGAATCGGGGAAGCATGTGAAGGCCCTTAGGAGCGACAATGGTGGTGAATTCATCTCTATTGAATTCAAGGACTTTTGCAGCGCAGAAGGTATTCAGAGAGAGCTCATCGTACCCCATAACCCACAGCAGAACGGGGTTGCTAAGTGGAAGAACATAACGATCATGGGTGCTGCACAGGTGATGTTGCATGATCAGGGCCTACCCCTTCACTTGTGGGTTGAGGCATGCAATACTGTAGTGTATGTGCAGAACCGTTGTCCTCACAAGATACTTGGCATGAGTACACCAGAGGAGGCGTTTTTTGGCCGGGAGCCTGAACTAATTTTCTCATTTGAGGTTTTTTGGCTCACACAATACATATGCATGTGATGAAGGATGCCGGAAAAGAAGGCCCAGATCTGACGCGAGAGGTTGGGAGATTTTTTGGAGACCTGGCAGTACGCCCCACAAGTATCTTTCCGTGTATTTTCTAGACGATCGCAATGTTTGTTGTGCGACGGGATATCAAATTCCCGGAGGAGGAAGCCATGAAGTGTTCGCTTGAGAGGGAGCCACACTTGCATGCAGATGAGGAGCTATTAGTTCCTAAGGAGGAGCTTCCGGATGTGGATCAGCCACAAGAGGAAGTTCATGCAGTGGAAGAAACCACTCATGCGGCGCCAACCATCAGAGGGCGTAAGCGCACTACAGAAGCTGAGCGACTGGCTCAAGATGCAGAGAAGGTTGTAGGACCACCTACAGCACAGCGCAGACAGAGACAGGTCCACCGAGGCCGTCTGATAGGATACATGGCTCTTGTGAGCACGTGTCATGACGAGAACCATCCTCTTTCGAGGAAGGTTTGTGGAGGAACCCGCATGGGTAGATGCCATGGTGGAAGAGTATGATTCGATTGTCGGAGAGCAATGCATGGAGGGTATCCCACGCCTTCGAAGGGGATATGGGAGTGGTGGGTTCCTGATGGATCTACAAAGTGAACGAGAGGCGGGCGGCGGGAGTGTGGGGGGTCTGAGGCAAGGAATTTGTTGCCGAAGTGGCTTCTCACGGATCGAGGGGATCGATTATGGGGGGCAACACTCGCAAGGAGTGCTCTTCCATACGGACGATCTATCTCTCTCGGCGCGGTGGGATTACCATTTCGGATGGATGTATTTGCATGACTGCGTTCCTCAATGGAGTTATTGAGGAAGAAGTGTACATAGAGCAGCCTGAAGGTTTTGAGATCTTCGGCAGTGAGTCGCATGTGTGCCGACTCAAGAGAGCACTGTATGGGCTGAAGCAAGCACCTCGTGCTTGGTACACTTGGATAGACAGCTACTTCACCGGGCTTGGATTCTCCAAGAGTGAGGCGGATCAAAACCTGTACCAGATTGTGGTGGAGGGGAAGCTGTTGATCATCGTACTGTATGTAGATGATCTAATTTTGACTGGCGATGAGCAGTTGATACTTTCATGCAAGGAGGATCTTGCACGAGAGTTTGAGATGAAGGACTTGGGCTTCCTTCATTATTTCCTGGGATTGGAGATTTGGCAGCGTAGCGGAGGACTGTTTGTTTCTCAGGGCAAGTATGCCCGGGAGATTCTGGAGAGGTTCAACATGCAAGGCTGCAAGCCTATTGACACTCCTCTTCCTGGTGGTTGGAGGAAGGAGGATTCTACTTCAGCGGAGGTAGTGGATGCCACTGTCTATCGACAGTTGGTGGGGTCGCTTATGTATCTGGTCAATACACGACCCGATATATGCTATGATGTTAACCAGCTTTCGCAAGCTATGGTTAAGCCTACCAAGCTCTTCTGGAAGGCAGGCAAGCATGTATTGCGTTATCTTAGTGGCACATCGAGATATGGTCTGTGGTACAGACAGGAGGATGGAGCGAAGCTTTGCGGCTTCACTGATGCAGATTGGGCAGGGAACCCAACGGACCGAAAGAGCACATTTGGAGGAGTTTTCAGTATCGGGTCGACAGCAGTTTCCTGGTACAGCAGGAAGCAGAGATCCGTGGCACTCAGTTCAGCAGAGGCCGAGTACATGGCAGCAAGCTTGGCTGCATGCGAGGCTATTTGGATGAGAAAGATCCTCGTCGGATTGTTCGGGTCGCACTTGGAGCCTACTGTGATTTATTGTGATAACCAGAGTTGCATTAAACTCTCGGCTAATCCAGTATTTCATGATAGATCCAAACACATCGACATCAGGTACCATCATATCAGAGATTGTGTGCGGCGGAGAATCATGTTACTTTCATACATTCCCACGGAGGATCAGGATGCTGATATCTTGACGAAGGCGCTCACCAGGAGAAAATTCGAATACCACAGAGGCAGGATAGGGGTTGCAGATAATCCATATATTTTTGAGAGGGAGTGTTGAAAATGCAACAAGATGATGGAGCTTAGTGAAATGAAGTCGCCTTCACTAAGTGGGCCCGCAGGCTATTTTTGGCGCAAAGTCTATTTTTAGACTATGTCTATTTTTAGACATATGGAGCATGGTCTAGGAGTTGCAGTATGCTATTCTTGGATGATTGGTCGATTTGGTAAAAATATATGGACCTCTATTTTTAGACATACAGGTCGAAGTCTATTTTTAGACTTCTTGTCTAAAAATAGGTCAGTCAAATATTATTAACCCTTAATAATATTTGGACTATAAACTTCAGTTTATCCTCTTGCAACACTTCAGTTGGAGCTACGGATGTGGCCCATGCTTCTGACAGAAGGAATTACGCTATTCTTATGGGTTTGGTGAGCTCATGCATGGTTGACTTCAGTTAGAACTCAAGTGGCGGAGTTTGGTGGAGTTGATGAGACAGTTGGTGAAGTTGTGTTCGGGTTAACTTAGTTGAACTAGTTGTGTTTAGTTTAACTGGCTAATACACTAGAGATGAGTGGGGTGAATTAAATATTATTTAATTCACTAAACATTAACTCATTATTCAACTAAAGAACACATCAGTTGACTGCAGTGCATGGATAGTTCAGTGAAGACCAGTGGAAGAGGTAGATGAAAGGGTGAGTTTGCTATTAGTTGCGACATTAGTTGTGCATGAGATTTGCACAAGCATTGGAGGAGATTTCCAATGAGGATTGTGCAGTTGAAGCCAAGGAGATTCGAACTTGGATCTCTCATTACACCAACTTGGATTGCGCAGTAGAGGCAGGAAAATAGTGGATGAGTTTTGAACTCGTGACTTGTTCAAAACTAAGCTAGTTTGTGTGTAACTTTTTGGAGATAGTACTGAGTACTTGTGAGGAGTATTGTGCTATGTATTGTTACATGTTCTCTTCTATTATAATATACAAAATAGCTGGGGGTTTTCAGCTATAAGCTTACCCCATTACATATTGTGTTTATGTGCGCATGCGACTGTTTCTATTTCCGCAAATTGATGATCAATTGTAGAAGAGGTTAAGTGTTATGCATGAATTCGAATTAGTGTGTGACCAGGATAATCTCAGTCGATAAATCTTCATTATTCAGCAAATTTCTACATCCTATACCTTTCATATTATGTTGTATCAATTCAACCAAACAAACAAAAAAACACTTGCACTTAATAACTAGTCTAAAACCAATACCCAAAGCACACAAGATAAACCTTTGAAAAAACAAATAATTTGAGAGATCCCTCTCTGAGAACAAGAGGACTAGATCCTAGAACTCTAAATATTGGTTTGATGTTGCCTTGTCTTTTGATTTGACAAACTATCAAAACACAGGACCCCAACATCATGGAGATCATGGTGGGACCTTGAGTAAAATCTTTAAAACAAAACACTCACTGTCTAGTATAATATAAGTATCCTTCTTCAAGCACTACCTAACAAAATGGTAATCATGATAGGACTTATTTGAATCAGTGACAAACTAAGTAACCCTTAGGATTCTCATAGAGCCTTGTTAAACATTGAAGGAATCAGTTACCAAGCCATAAGACTGAACCTTATATGATTTTGACACCTTAGCTAAGTGTTAACTCAGATTTAGGACACTTTCATAACCCATAGGACTGAAAAAACTCATAAAAACCCAAAAACATTTCAGTTTGGCTTCATAATAAACATGGTGGTGGAACCATCCAACATTTTATATTCATAGAAGCTAAAAAGTTTCCACCTGGCGACTCCACTAGCCCCAGTAGGCCTATTACTCATCTATGTCTCCAGATCTCTTTAGGACTATGTTAACCAGCCTTGAAGAAGTTTAGAAGCCTAGCCCTATACTATATAAGACATTGTGAGAGGTAAAACTTCCAAAAAATAGTCCCTAAAAACTTTAACCTCTCTCATTTTTGAAAAACAGTCTGGCTTCACATAGGATCAACACTAGATCTCGTCCAGACCCTAATCTTCCTTTAATAGTTAACAATCCAGAGAGAATTCTGTGGCAGACTTCCAAGTCTGGAAAATCAGCTGCTAATAGGAGCCTCTTAAGAACAAAATCTGTCCCTGAAAACCTTGTTGATTTAGAGGACTTACACTTTGATTTACATCATGCAAAGAACATATTTAGAACTAGATCTCAAGGTGATTTAAACCAAACTAATCTTGACATTGCAGATTTTCAACAGAGCTTTAGTAGAGAAGCCTCACCTTCCACACCTCCTGATTCACAGCTTCTTCACCACTTTAGCCTTTTCCATAAAAAATATGCTCAAAACCAGTTTGCTGGTCCAAGAATTTCTTCCACTCCAATCCATACTACCACTGTTCAAAACACTCCATTTCAGCCCACTTTCAATCTTGTAAATCCACCCTTCTTTCCAGCCATGGCAACATGGTATACCCCATTAGTGTTACCACAACCTCTCCTTCCCTTACCAAATGATTATCAATAAAAAATTCCTAATTTCACTGCAAAAGAGTCTACAACAGCTCAGCATCATGTAGATAGGATGGAAGATGCATTTGATTACATGGAGATAGAAGAGGAAACCGTTAAGATGAGGATATTCGCCCAAATTTAGGAGGAGATGTAAAGAAATGGTTTAAAAATTTACCTCCTAATAGCATCAATGATCTCCCTGCTTTGCATCAAACATTCATCAACAAGTGGGAACTCAAAAAGAACCCTCTCCAAATACTAGTAGAGTATAGCAGCCTTAAAAGAAATCAAGGAGAGAGCATTCATGACTATTCCACTAGATTTAACAGTGTTTACAATGCTCTTCCACCTCACATGAAACCTCCCCAAGGCATGGCCTTGGTAAGATACCCTGAAGGTTTTGATGTTGAAATGCCTTATCAGTTGAGGGAGAGAGATTACTTAACTATGGAAGACATGCAGAGAGGAGCTGTGAGTGTAGAAGCAAACATAACTGAGAAAAGAAATAGGTTGAGATCAGAAAAAAGGGTAACTTATAAATATGACATTGCACCCTCAACCTCAGCTTCTGACGCTAAAATTGATAACCTAGTGAAGGTAATGGAGAGGATGCTTGAAAATATCAACTTGAATGATAGAGTGCCACCAAGAGAACCTCAAAACAACCAAAATAGAAACATAAATCATAATTATAGAGGAGAAAACAATCAAGATAAACAAAAATAAAGTGACCAACAGATTAGACCTCCCTTCCAACAAAACTATGTCGATCAATATGAGGAAGATAGGGAGATCGAAAGGTTGGGAGAAGGTCATGTGAAATTGACTGGATTAGACAATGGGGATGATGTTTTCCTCACTGAAGAAGAACAAGGTTTCTTCTCCTCTGATCAAAATAAAAAAACCTATGAAGATTCTGACGATTATAGATTGGGGTTTGAAAATGCAATCACGGAGGTGCAAAAACAATATGATCTTAGGAGCAAAAGGAACGTAGATAATTCAAAGGATAAAAACACTAGTACTGCTTTCAAGAAAAACACAGAAACTAGGCCTAAGAAGACGCAGAGAAAACCAAAATTTTGGCTAGGAAACCAGATTCAAATAAAGAGAAGAGCAGCTAGCCAAATGTTGAACAAAACATCCCTAGCACCTCAACTAGTGGACTCAACAAAACTGTCCCAATTACCAGTCCAAAAAAAGTTCAGCAAATCAAAATTGCTGAAAGGAATTCAATTGAAACACTGTTACCGATGAAATAGGTAACCTGACCTCAAAACGGGAACTCTAGCCCAAAAAGACTCAAAAAACATGAAAAAACACCCCAAAAACAAAAAAAGTGTATTCCAGAACGCACTTGGTTTTTTTTGAAGGTCAAATATCAACATTTTATAAAATTATGCTAAAAAGAAAATTGTTTCTTGAAAAAAGGATTGAAAAAACACCCTTAAAACAAAACCAGTTGACGCTAGAATAACCAAAAAAAAAAATTGTCATATTTTTGACATTTTTAAAAATAGAAATAACATTTTTTAATTTTTAAAATTCAAACATTAAAAAAAACCTAAAATTTAAGAAAAAAAATAAATTTAAAAAATAAAAACATTTTAAAGCTTAAAATTTAAAAATATATAGGAATAAAAAAATAAAAATAAAAACAAAATAAAAATAAAAATTCAAACATTAAAAAAAACCTAAAATTTAAGAAAAAAATTAAAAATTAAAAATTAAAAAAAAAAATTTAAAGATTAAAATTTCAAAATATATAGAAATAAAAAAATAAAAATAAAAACAAAATACAAATATTAAATGAAAAAGAAAAACAAGTTAAAAAAAGAAAGAAATTATAAAAAATAAAATATAGAAATTAAATTTAAAAAAGAAAAAAAAAATGTTTATTAAATTAAAAAAAAAAAAAAATTTAAAATAAAAAAGTAAATTTAAAGAAATATATATTAAAAAAACAGAGAGATTTTAAAAAATATATTAAATTTAAATTATATATATATATATATATATATATATATATATATATATATATATATATTAAAAATTAAAAAAAAATAAAAAAATTTTGATTGTATTAGGCGCGCGATCGGCCTCTCGCCCGAGGTGATGGCGGGGTCGGCCCGCGGCGGAGACGATTCAAGAATCGCCCTCTCGGGGCGGAGGCGGTTCCAGGAATCGCCTCCCACGGCCGAAAAGCCGGTGCGGGAATCGCCACGAGGGCGGTCGGGAATCACCCTCTGCGACGTGGGAGGGCGATTCTGGCTCATTCCCCGCGGCGAGAGGGCGACCCTCCTGCGGCACGAGGATGATTCTCGGAATCGCCCTCCGCCGCGGAGGTCGAGAATCGCCGGGAATCGGCCTCCGCGGCGAGAGGGCCACCGGGGTGGCCTCTCGCCACGGGAGGGCGATTCCCGGAATCGGCCTCCCGCGGCGGGAGGGCAATTCTTGGAATCGGCCTCCTGCCGTGGGAGGGCGATTCTCGGAATCAGCCTCTCGCCGCGGGAGGGCGATTCCCGGAATCGGCCTCCCGCGGCGAGAGGGCAATTCCCGGAATCGGCCTCCTGCCGTGGGAGGGTGATTCCCAGAATCAGCCTCTCGTCGCGGGAGGGCAATTCTCGGAATCGGTCTCCTGCCGCGGGAGGGCGATTCCCGGAATTGGCCTCCTGCCCAGGTGGCGGCGGAGGCGGGCGGCGGGCGGGCGAGGGGCCTACGGCCCACCGCGCCCCGGTGGCCAGGCTCCGCCGCCCTCTAGTGACGGCCCAGTAGCACCACCACGATCAAAAAATTCTTTTTTATTTTTTATTTTTTAATATATATTTTTTTAATTTGATTTTTTTTTTTTAATTCAAAAAATTTAAAATTATTTGTTTTTTAATCCAAATTTTTTATTTTAAATTTAATTTGTTTTTTTTTTAAATTTTGTTTTTAAATTTAATATTTTAGATTAATTATTTTTAAAATTTTAAAATTTATTTATTAAATTTATTAAATTTAATTTAATTTAATTTTTTTTTATCTTTTAGTTGATTTAGTTTTTCATTTCTAAAATTTATAAAGTGTTTCATTTAAAAAAAATAGTAAATTTATGGATATTTGCTTTTTAATTATTTGCAGGTGGTTTTTTTCATTTTTTTGTTTTTTAATGATAGTTTTTTTTTTTTTTTTTTTTTTAATTGTTTTATTTTAATTTTCTTTTTCAATTTTAAATTTTGTTTTTTTTTTATTTTTTTTTTTTTGTTAATTTTAAAATTTGTATTTTTTGTTTTCTTCTTCTTATTATTATTTTTAATTTAAATTTTTAAATTTAATTTTTTCTTTTTTGTATTTTATTTTTTTTTATCTAAATTTTAAATTTTGTAATTTAAATTATTTTTAAATTTTCTATTTAAAATTTTTTTTTTAATTATATGGATTTTTTAATAAGCTGAGAAAAAAATGTTTTTGATGTTTTTTTTTTTTTTTTGTTAATTTTTGTTTTTTTCTTTAAATTATGTGTTTTTTTCAGAATTTTTTGTCATTTCTTTTAATCATTTCGAATATTTTGTTTTTTTGTTTTTTATTTATTTTGTTTAAATTTTTTATTTTACGAGTTAATTTTGTTTTTTTTGTTTTATTGGTTTTTATATTGTTTATATATATATATATATATATATATATATATATATATATATATATATATATATATATTTTATCTAAGTTTTGTGTTTTATTACCAACATGAAAATCACCACTCTAAAAAAAAAAAGGTTGATGCTGCATCAATACGTTTCAAAATTAGCATGAAAATCACCGCTCTAAAAAAAAAAGTTGATGCTGCATCAATACGTTTCAAAATTAGCATGAAAATCACTAACATTTTAAAACAAATATTCATACTTCATAAATAAAAATATTAGAGTGTCAAAAATGTGTTAAAAAAAAAGAGGTGATTCTGCATCACCACTTTTCAAAATCGGGTGCTTTTTATGCTACCAAAAAAAAGTAGGTAACAGTGCGGTTACCTATTTCATCGGTAACATTGTTTTGAAAAGACAAATGTAAATATGACCAAATCAATTGTTCCTTTCAGCCTCAAAGGAGATATTGCGAAGATAAAAATTACCATCCCTCTAGCTAAACTAGTAACCCAAGAAGTGTACAAAAACCAAGTTTTGAAAGCTTTGAACTTAGGAAGTGATACTGATATATTAAACTTGACAGATGACAAGTCTGAGTTGTTATTTGGTCTAGAAGTCGAAGGAAAATACCAAGAAGGAGTTTTTCCTCCCTTCTATGTCACTTTGAATATACATGAGAAAATTTTACACAATGCCATGTTAGACTCCGGAGCTTCGCATAATATTATGCCAAAGGTAGTAATGGAAAGCTTAGGCTTAGAAATTACCAAACCATACAAAGACTTGTATTCCTTTGACTCAAGCAGAGTCAAATTTTTGGGTTTAATCAAATATTTATGTGTTAAATTATCTCAAATCCCTGCTAAGAGTCTAGTAATGGACATAGTTGTAGCTGACATTCCCCCTAAGTATGGCATGATTTTATCAAGATCATGGGGAGCCCAAATTTAGGGAAGCCTTCAAATGGACATGTCTTATGCCACCATCCCTGTTTTTAACCAAAACAGAAGATTATATAGGGAATCTCACTTGAAATACATGGTGAGCAATATAGATAAACCAAATAACTATCCCATCTATTCTATTCAATCAAGTTTATATTCCTTTATCTTGTACAATGAAGATGAAATTTCTCAACAAGAAAAGGAAAACATAGACCCAATCAGTTTACCAGAACAATCAGAACTTCCCTCAAATCAGATCCAAAACATTGAAAATAAACAGCAACAAGAGAATGAAAATAAGGCAAATATACTTTGGACAATAAAATTTGATGGATCCTGTAATAAAAGAAGTGCAGGGGCAGGTGTGTGGATTCAAAATACAAATCAGAGTTTTTCATATAAATTGGATTTCCCATGCACCAACAATATTGTTGAGTATGAAGCACTTCTCCTAGGCTTACAATTGCTTAAACAATTAGAAGCCTAAAAGATATCAATCTTAGGAGATTCTGAACTTATCATAAGAAAAATCAAAGGAGAATACTCAGCTACAAATCCAAGGCTTAGGGAATATCGGAATGCTGCCCTTGATTTATTGAAAACCTTTGAAAAGTATGAACTCATTTTCATTCCAAGAGCACTAAATCATCTAGCAAATGAGCTCGCTTTCAATGCCAACAACTGCCAAATACCTGAGATAAATGAGCAGCTTAGTGTAAGGGTAAAACATACGTCGGCAGTGCCTGATAATGAAGATCACTGGCAAGTGTTTGATTCTGACAAACACATAGATGATTTCTTAAAATGAAAAAATTATTTTGTCATACCAATATCGGAAACCAGCCATAAAGAAAACTGTTTGTATATCGAAAAAATCCCAGAAGTTTAAATAATGCATTCTGCTGATATGAATCACTGTGAGAATCCTTTTGAAGAAGAATTAATTGACAACACAGACCAAGAAGACTTGGAAGTTCTACAATGCAAGAGTGATACAATTCCAAGAGGTCTCACACCTTTAGAACACCTTTTCGACTTTAATGATGTAGCCAAAGAACCAAGAATGGATCCTGTGGAAACAGATGTAGAAGAACATAACATAGGTAGCCTAGCAGAACCCAAGATGATTAAACTGTCCAGCACTCTCCCAGCTCACATAAAATCGCAATACATAGATATTTTCAAGAAGTTTAAAGATGTTTTTTCTTGTGGATACAAAGATCTGAAATCTTATGATACTAGTATCATTTAGCACAAGATTCCTTTGAAGGAAAATTAAAAGCCTTTTAAACAAAAACTAAGGAGAATAAACCATGTTTTATTACCTTTAGTTAAGGAAGAAATTGAAAATATGCATGATGCTAGGATCACAGTACCAATTATATATTCAGAATGGGTATCAAAATTAGTTTCTGTTAGGAAAAAGACATGGGAAATCAGGCTCTGTATTTATTTCAGAAATTTAAATAGAGCCTCCCTAAAATACAACTACCCCTTGCCCAAGATGGACCATATACTTCAAAGGGTAGTTGGGTCAAAAATGATATCACTCTTAGATGGGTTCTCGGGTTATAATAAGGTGTTAGTGCTCCCAAGTGATCAACTCAAGACTGCTTTTACTACACCTTGGGGCACCTTTATGTATGTCAAAATGCCTTTCAGGTTGATGAATGCAGGGGCTACCTTCCAAAGGGCCATGGACATAGCCTTCTCTGAAGATATTGGCTATTTCATAATCATTTACCTTGATGACATAACTGTTTTCTCAAAAACTTATGAAGAACATTTGATTCACTTGAGAAAGGTTTTTGAGAAGTGTAGGAAATTTGGCTTATCTTTGAATCCCAAGAAGACACTCTTTGGTCTCCAAGAAGGTAAAATTCTTGGTTACATAATTTCAGAAGAGGGAATCAAAATAGACCCTAAGAGGATAGATGGCATATTGCAAATCAACCATCCAAGAAGCCTCAAAGAATTACAATCTTTCATTGGAAAGATTAACTTTTTGAGGAGGTTTATCCCCAACCTTGCTGAGCTATTAAAAAACATTAAAAATATGCTTAAGAAAGATGTGGGTGTGAAATGGAATTTACCAACTAAACAATCATTTGAATTGGTTAAACAATCTCTTACTCAAACACCAGTCTTGATTAGTCTAGATTTCACCAAAGACTTTTATATATTTTCTTTTGCATTTGAGCATACAATAGCTGTAGTTTTACTTCAAAAGAATGACTTGGGGCAAGAAAAAACAATATACTTCTTTAGTAGGGCCTTAAGAGATGCTCCTCTCAAGTATAACATCATGGAGAAGCAAGCCTTAGCATTAGTGAAAGCATTAAAAGACTTTAGGGTCTATATTTTACACTCTCACATAATTGCTTTTGTTCCACATACTGTTGTCAAGGACATTCTAAGTCAAGACCTTGATGGTAAAAGGAGAAAATGGATTGCAACTATTCTTGAATATGACTTAGAAATTAGGCCCACCAAACTAGTTAAAGGGAAAGGATTAGAAAAACTTATGGCTGAGTCTAACTTCCAAGCACTAGATATGAACATGGTAGATGTATTGGAAGAATTAGAAGAATTCACTACCCCTTTCATTAAAGACACATTTCTGAATTCTCCTTGGTATGCTGACATTATTTATGTGCTTTTATATTTAAATGCCCCTCCTTCTTTGTCTAAAACTAAAGCTCGATTTTTGAAACAAAAAGCTTTGAGTTATTGCATCTTAGATGGGGTATTATATTGGAAAAATGTTGTTGGAATTTTTCTTAAATGTTTACTTGAAGATGATGCAGGAAAGATCATGCATGAGTTGCATGAAGGAGAATGTGGAGGACACCTCTACTGGAAGGCCACAACAAACAAAATTCTTAGATCTAGTCACTATTGGCCTACCCTTTTCCTAGACACTTAGAAGTTATTCATGTCTTGCCATAAGTGTCAAATTTTTTATGGAAAAAGAAAACTCCTTCCCTTATCATTACATCCTATCAAAGCTGAAACACCTTTTCAACAATGGGGCTTAGACTTCATTGGGGAAATTCACCCATCTTCCTCATCCCAACATAAGTGGATCCTCACAGCCAATGACTTCTTTACCAAGTGGATAGAAGCTATACCCTCTATAAATGCTAATGACTCTGTCATCATCAAGTTCCTTGAAATAAATATCCTATCTATATTTGGTTGTCCCATAAAAATCATAACAGATAATGTTATTGCCTTTAAATATAAGAAAGTGGCTGATTTTTGTCACAAATACCACATTACCTTGGGCCACTCTACTGCCTACTATCCACAAGGAAATGGATTAGCTTAATCATCCAATAAGAGCCTCATCAATATCATTAAAAGGTTGTTGGAGCAAAATCAGAAATCATGGCACAGTAAACTGGTTCATGCCTTATGGGATGATAGATTAACTACAAATAAGTCAATAAATATGTCCCCCTATCAGCTGGTCTATGGAATGGATGCAGTCTTTCCCACTTCATTAGGAGTTCCAATCATGAAACTCCTTCGAGAAGTGCAGATTGAAGAGAATGATATGCAAAGAAGAATCAACCAAACAATTAATTTACAGCAAACTAGAGAAGAATTTCTATGAAAGAAAACAGTTAGTCCAAGAAAATATCAAGAAATTTTTTGAAAAAAGGACTAAGGAAAACAATTTCTAAGTTGGAAATGTTGCTCTTAAGTGGGATTAAAGAAGGGAAGAGAAGGGAAAACATGGCAAGTTTGAGAACTTGTGGAAAGGGCCCTATATTATTCATGCTGAGAGGGGTCAAAATGAATTTTTCTTGAAAGAATTGAATGGAGAAGATCTGTATGGAGGTCCTGTCAATGGCAGGATGCTCAAGCATTACTTCTGCCAAGATTCTTGAGTTTTAAAGCTTTTTTACTTTCCATTATAAATATCATTGTTAAACATTGCATCAAAAGTTATAAAAATAAAAATACAAAAACAATAGAAAGAAGAAAAGAGGGCAGATTGCAAAACAAGAAAGGTACAACCCCATACCAAAAGAGAGAAACAAAGTCTGAAAATTTGCAAGCTCAAAATGCCACTCCTAAAAACACACTTTTGGTTAGTCATACAGCCTAATCATGACTAATTAGTTTTTAATTTACTGCTGATAGGTTAATGAAATGGATTTTCCAAACAACTTAATCTTGGCTTATCAGCAGGGTAGATTAGGATAGAAAAAAGGTTCAAACAAGCTCAAATTCTGAACCTGTGAGATATAAAACAAACTGGTTCTAATATGCCCAAAACTTGAACCAGGGAAGAAAGAGAGATAGCTCAAACAAATTTAAAAACAGAGCTGAAGAAACAATGAAGGAAGTTTTTAATTTTCGGATCTTAAGCCTTCGCTATTTTGCTTTGCTTTTTTCTGCAAATAATAATCTATGTGCAGCTTGTTTTTATGCCATATATCATAGAAAGTCAAACAACTTAATCTTGGCTTGACTGTTTTTAAATTTATTGTCTTAGAAATTAGAGAATAAAGGTCTATCGGACAGTCTAATCCTGACAGATAGTAGTTAGGTAGAGAATTTATGAATTCAACTGCTTAATCTGGATTCATGGAGAAATAAGGTTAGAATTAGATTAGTTTCCTATTTTTCAAAAGAATAAAATGTTGTTGAAGAGAGTTTTCTAGTCTAAATGCACTCTGAAAAGAAGAAAAAATGTTAGGATCATTAGGAATGTGTAGGTAGACATAATTGTTTTGATAGAATTCCATTATATCAAATTGTTGCAGAGATCATCAAAAATAAAGGATGCTTCCCAATGGATTAAAACACTGGTTTAATGAAAACCAGAGATTTGTAGCTGAGGTTCTAGCCACATAAAAGAACCATTTGTCTTCCCCAAGTGGAGCCACTGTTAGCCACCTATAAATTTTGTTATACCAAGAGGTGGCTAGAATTTTGTCTTCAAGCCTTCAAGAGATAGTTTCCTTTCAAAACCTATCATCTTTTGAAGTCTCATGATATTCTTTTTTCCCTGAGTTAATCTTCACTATTGTTTCCCTCATAAACCTGAAACATTTTCTGTTTGCTTGAAGAAAAGACTGTTGAAAAACCCCATTTGCCATTATTATTACCCCTACAAACACTCATAATTGACCTTCATTTTTCATCCCCTTCTCCTCATAAAATCCATCCATTTTCCTCACTTTAACCTTCAAAATCACTTCAAGACCCTTTTAAAAGCATTTGGTCTCCTTCCATTTGTTTTAAGAAGCCTTTTTTCCCCTATCGGAACCCCCCATTTGGTTTAAAAACTCTGTTTTTAGCCTAAAAAACGCTTATATTTCATTACACAGAATTTTAGCCCGCGAGGGCTTAAATTTCAAAATCCCCACTTCTCATAGGACCGGCAGCCCCGCAACCAGGTGCTAAGGGCCTAAAACTCCTCTTCTAACCCGTAAAAACCTTTTTCCTCCTTTGTATTTTATGAAAATCTGACTTTCCACTATGTTTTAATAAGTCCGATAGTTCAAAGTTTTGATGAAAATTGACCGTTGATCTGAACCGATCAACGATCGTTGGTCAATCACATCGCAAACAAACATGCCAACCTTTGTTATTTTCCTTCCTTTTCCTCCGATTGCGATTGGCCCCTTTTATTTTGAAACCCCCAATCCCTTCATTTCTTAAAAAAACCATAGCCCCGCAATCAGGCGCTAAAAACACTAAAAAACATGTCCAAACCCTTTGTTTCCTTTGCTTTTCATAAACTCGACAATATGTTTTAAAAAATAGATCTCCACCATTGATCTTTGCAAGATAAATGGCCGTCGGCACATCGCATTGGAGTTTTTCATTGGATGCGTTTAAATATGTTTATTGCCCCCTTCGATTGGCGACCTTGCGATGGATTCCCAACCGTTGATCTGTTCCGCCATACCCAGATCAGACGGTCCACATTGCTCTATCCCAAAAACCGCATACCCACCTTTGGAATCCATGACTTAATCTCCGCCATTGATCTGGTTCTAAAATCAATGGCTCCAATCCAATCGCATCATAAAAAATCTTTGTGCCATTCCTCTCTCCTCCTCCGATTGTGATCATTACGATTCAATCTGGACCATCAAAAACCATAAGAACCGATGACCCAGATTGATCGCCCTCCACCACAGCCCTCCGATATTAAAACCCACAGATCAATCTCAACCGTAGACCTCTTTAAGATCAAACAACCCTCGTGTAATCACATCGCAAAAAACCATTGCGCCTTTCCTCTCTCCCCCATCGATTGGCAATATCATGATTGGATCTGGGCTACCCATCTCATAGATCTGACGGTCTAGATTAAAACTTGACATCCTTGGTTATTTTCATAAAACCCGTTGTGTAAATTCGTTTGGTGAAGATCCATTGTTGATCTCTGTAGATCAACCGTCCAAAATCACCCATTCTCCCCCCGACCCTTGCCTCATATTTTATTTTATTAACCCTAAGATTTAATCTGAGCTGTTGATCTATTTCATCCAACGATCCATATTTAACCCAGTAGGCCCAACTCATTTGGGACCTGTCGCCCCCATTGATCAATCTTAGCCGTTCATTCCCTGATTCGACGGTCAAGATTGAAACCGCCTTGACCCTGCCCCACCTTTTTTCGCCTGTGCATCTTATCTCCATCGCACTCTCCTCATGACCATCCAATTTAATGCCCCATATCTAACGGTCAGCGCGCAGTTTCACGTAATTTTGAGTTCGGAGGTTAATGTTTTAAAATTACGCGATATGGGTGGTTTTAGAAAGCCACATGTCGGCTACTAATGCATATCGCATTCCAAAAGTCAACACCACCTTTCCCTCTTTTTACCACACGACACCAATGGTTTTGATCACCAAAACCACCTTACTCCATTTACATTACATCCCCTCAGTTTTAATCTCCACCGTTGATCTCGGAGATCTAACAGTCCCAGTTTAATCCAACCATTAAACCATCACCCTCCACCCATCCTCAAAAGGACTTCATAAATCAACCTCCGCCATTGATATCTGGTTTCTGATCTCATCCGACGGCCCAGAATTATTCCGAAACCCCAAATTTCATTTAACTCTTTGTTCCTTCCGCCAAAGGTTTTCGACCAATTTCCTTTGCAAATTCTTCCATTTTATTATAATTTTTTCCCCTCTACATTATATTTTCCTGGTCAATCTCGACTATTGATCTTTGCATATCAATGGCCCAGACTTAATATTCGCCACCATTTATCCACCGCCTCCCCATCTAACCCAGCGAGAAATCCTCACCGTTGGATGCTTTCATCCAACGGTCACAATCTAACCTAAACCTCTGAAGAAGTCTGAACCCTTCCCCACAGGATTTTTTCTAATTTTTCTTTTTTGTGCAGGTTTTAATGGTTTTTTCAATTGTTTTAAAAGAAAATTGAAGGCCAGGGATGACGATCCCCCAAGATTTTATGCGTGAAGGAGATCATTCTAAAGGGTTTCCCATCAAGGTTTACCGGTGCCTCATGAACACTGGCAACATTATAAGAGTCCTCTATATGCCTGCGTAGCAACAAAACACATCATACATTAATCAAACAAAGAGTATCAATATCCAGGGATGAAATCAAAAGCAGAAAACCTGTTTGAATACTGTTAACACAGTTTTGGAAGGATTAAGGCATTAATTCGATTAATCAAAGACCTGATCCACAATTGAAGATAGTTTGAAGACCAGAAGACAGAAATTAGGCTTCATTAAGCCTAAAACACAGAACTCAAGTAAATTAAAGGTGTTTTAGGTTAAAACAATAATATCTATCAGTTTGAGAAGCCTCCACTGCCACATCAGAGGCTAATTGAATCCTCACCTACTACCAAAAGACACCTGCAGCCTCAAAGCAATCAAAGAAGGCCTACTTATTGCTTAAACAGAAGATATTTGCATAAAGACAACTGAACAGTTATTACCAAAGAAAGAATAAATTCTCAAACTGTTAGCAGAGTTATTACAAAGATAAGAAATAGGCCTCGAAGTCAATATTTTTTCCCTTTGATTTTAAAAGGACAGAAACAGAGTAAATAAACATAATCATAATTCAATTCTCTCTTGCCTTGGGCCTTGCATGGTTTTCAAGGTTTGGAGCTGAATTTAGTGTAGAATTTATTGCATTTAAAACCTAAAGCTCTTTCACGTCTTCATTTCTTCTATAAATACTTCTAAAGAAGATGAGATACATGTTGGTTGATCACTAGTTGTAATACTGAAACTCTCTGAAATAATACATAGTCTGTTGAAGTTGAAGAATAAATTGAAGTCTTGGAAGCCCTGATGATGTTGTTGCATGCTTGTTCTTGAGAAGTCTCTATCATTGGATCCATGAGCTTGGCTATTGGTGAAGTATTCTGAACTGTTTAAATTTTTCTCCTGTTTTCATTTTGTTCCATAATTTCTTACTACAGTAGGATGAAAGTTTTAGGCTAAGAAATGACTCTTGGAGGCACCTTAGACCTGTTTATCCTTAACTGTTTTATTTTTTCCTCTGCTGAGGTATTTTAAAGTCTTTAATCTCTCTCTTTAGTCCTCATGCTTGTTTATTTCTCTAATAGTTCGAATAGTTGGTTTCAGCATGATTTATGGTTCTCCCTGCTTGTCTGCTGCCACTTAAAGGTTGTTATTGAAGTCTCCCTTTGAAGTATCTTTGTTTATAGTAAGCCAAGGAGGTCTGTTTTGATCATGCCCTTTGTCCTTGCTTAAATAGTTGTCTTAAAGGTCTTTTATAGTTGTGATCATAGATGTATTAGGTGTTCCCTCTTCCATGACTACAATTATCAGTAAATATTTTATGTTTTCTAAGTCATTTGAAATAAAATCTTTGAGGAAATAGGATGTGCTCCCGAATCTTAGATTTCATTTTAAAAGTTGTTTTGAAGTCATTATTTGCTTAAAGTGCGGTTTGTAGAATTTATGGTTAGCCCTATCTATCAAATACCTCTTTATTGTTCAAGTCATGTTTTCAAATTCCCTTTGTTGAGAATTAAACTTCTCTTTTCTAAACCATTAATGTCCATCTCATTCATAAACTAAAGGATCCTGTGGCCAAGTTATATTTTCCCTTTGATATCCCATATCCATTGATAAGTTTGTCATAACCTCTTTTTGACTGCATTTCCCAATGAACCTGGCACTTCTTCTTTCTACCTGCCTTTCCTAGACCTTTCATATTCTGTTGTATCAATTCAACCAAACAAACAAACAAACACTTGCACTTAATAACTAGTCTAAAAACAATACCCAAATCACACAAGATAAACCTTTGCAAAAACAAATAATTTGAGAGATCCCTCTCTAAGAATAGGAGGACTAGATCCTGGAACTCTAAATATTGGTTTGATGTTGCCTTGTCTTTTGATTTGCCAAACTATCAAAACACAGGACCCCAACAAGTTGATATTTGAGCCTTAAGTACAGTACTTTGGAAATCTACTGTAAGAAGGCAGATTTATTGAAGTAAAAGTATGCAAGGATTTTTGTGAGCAGTTGGGCGTGTAGCAACACTAATCTCTAAATGAAGTCTTGGCCACAACCCTATACTTTTCAAAGCAGAAACCGAGTGCCATATTGTGGAGGAGAAGCTGCAGTTTTCTAGGTAGTTGTTGGAGTGTTTAGGGATGTAACAAAACCTGTGGGTGCCCTAACCTGAACATTGACATATGGCAGAATATGTATGACCATGAAGTTTGAAAACTTAATTACTGTATGGAAGTATGACAATGATGAAGAAGATAGTGATGGGTATGAAAAAATTATGGCAACATCATAATCAACGATATGATAATGATGACATTTCATAGTGTATTTCTGTAATCGCAAATTTTAGGAGCTAAGAAAGTAATCTGTGATTCTATGTCACTGTCATTATGACAGTGACATAGAAAAAAACCTATGTTTACAAAATTCATAGTAGCAGTAAGCTTGTGACTATATCAGTCTCACATTGGAGCGTAATGAAAAACTTGAAAGTGTGAACTGAGAAGTTTTTGTAGCCTTCAATCACGTTGTTGGAGTCTTGAACCATGGTCAGCAAAGCTTGTGAAGTCTTGAACAAATATTATATATGATACATGCCAAGATGCATGACAGCTATATGACAGTATATGGCTATGAGTCTTGGATGGCTTTGACTGTGGGAGAATAATATTCAAGCCCCTGAGTACAAAACTCCTTTTCAAGTTGGTGTCTGGGATGCCCTCATTTAAAATATGTCTTCTCTCACAAGAGAAGTTGGCATTAAGAGGGAGACTACAACCGCATATTCTCCAGGGCTAATATCATTTCTGAAAGAAAGAAGACCCTCATGGCTCAAAGACATATGGCTTCAAGGGGGAAATTCTAGAAGACAAACAAGAAGCCATATAAATACCAGAAGTATCTAGCTACCATGAGTACAATATGAGCCTGGATCATTTGAATAAGTCGTAAAGCATAAAGTTTGCAAGGATGTGAGGGTGATATCTGGGATATGGTCCCTATACCACAGGACAATGCTGTTGTCACCTCGATATAATATCACGATGGATCTGATGGGAAAATTCATTTCCTGAGACTTCTCTAGGAAGGCACTGATTATTATTTCACCTATAATCTATTATTACCCTTGCTACTATGCAAGGATGAAATATTCATCAGATGGATGTGAAGACCGCCTTTTGGAATGGTGCGATAAAGGAAGAGGTGAAGGAAGAGAAACCTCTGGGATTCGAAGTCCAGGATTGAGAAACCCATGTTTGCAGGTTGGCTAGCCCCTAGGGATTGGTACGAGAGGATAGATAGCTACCTGATGAAGCTGGGCTTCACTCATATTAATGTTGATCTGAACCCTTACTTCAAGGTTAATAGGGAGAAGCCTCTCTTTCTAGTGCTGTATGTGGACGAACTCTTCCTGACAGGTGCTAACCTTCTCATTCATTAGTGCAAGAGGGAGCTCGCTGTTGAATTTTAAATGAAGGACCTAGGGTTGATGCACTACTTCCTAGGCCTGGAGGTCTGGTAGAGACCTGGTGAGATTTTTTCCTTTCTTAAGGAAAATACATTATGAAGCTTCTGGAAAGATTTGATATGGTGGACTGTAAGACAGTGTCAACACTAATGATGCTCAATTTTAAGAAGTTGAATGGCAGCGCTGCTGAGCCCATGCTAGCAAATCCTAATGAGTATTGTTAATTCGTAGGGGCCCTGATGTTCTTAGGGAACATCCATCTAGACGTATGTTGTGCAGTGAACACTTTTCACTGGGTTGGTGCCAAGAAACTCTTGAGATATCTCTGTGGCACGATAGACCATGGGCTGACATACACTGCTGAGAGCATGACACTCCTTAGATATACTGATGCCAATTGGGTTGGCAATGTGGTGGATTGCAAGAGCACATTTGGATGCTGATTCAAAGGTATATCTGCTTTGGGAAGGAAACGGAAGTCGGTATCCTTGAGCACTGTTGAGGCCGAATACATTGCAGCATGTATGGCCCATTATGAAGTCACTTGGTTGCAAAATCTTTTCAATAAGCTGTTCGAGCATGTGCTATATGCCACCGTTATCCTTTGTGATAACCAGAGGGGGATTCGTTTGTTAGAAAATCCCATGGTACACGATCAATCCAAGCATGATGATGGCTAGTACCACTTTACCCGAGATATGGTACATCGAGGTGACGTAAGGCTCATTCATATAGGAACTGATGAGTAGGTCGTGAATATTCTCACAATGCCCTTAGGGAAGGTCGTGTTCCTAACCTTCCGTGAGAATCTTGGAATTGTGGAATGATCCTAATTGGAGGGTCATGTTGGACGATGAGCTCTGGGAGCTCCCGAGGGGATTTTGGGGATAGCTTCTTGGTGCTATAAGCAACCATTGGGCTAGGCTTTCTGAACCTAGTTGGTGTGCTTTTACCCCACCGTAATGATATTGAGATGGTTTACCTCTCACTGGTCTATGCCTGGTATGCATCCTACCCATGGAGTTTTGAACTCATGGGAAGTACCTCTCATTTGGCCAATGAGGTGGGAAATATGAATAGAGACCATAGAAAGACCTATGGATGCATAGGTTATTGTCGTACACTCTATGTCTAGGAGGTCACGTTTCCAACAACTTGATCTGGGATCAAGTTTAGCGAGGTTTCGGACCTCCAACTGACTTCGGGTCAGTGAAACTAACTTCGGGTTAGTATATGACTCTCTTGATTCCTAGTGAGGTTTCAAACCTCCAACTCACTTCGGGTTAGGTAAACCAAGTTCAAGTTGGTATGAGACTCTTTGTGAGTCCTATAGAGGTTTCTAACCTCTAGGTTGAATCTGTCAGCCGGAAATGATGTCTTGGTGACTGACCCACTTCTGTTCTGAAATTAAGAAGCCAATGAAGCAAGTTACGACAGGATGACGCACAATGTTTGGATTGCACTAGTGGACGGAGTTCTCCCTAGTTGAGAGGAAGTGTTAAATTTGGACAACTAGGTCCAAACTTTGGGTTATCCTACTCAGATGATGATCCCAATATTTCTATTGGATTCCTCTTTCAGAGAGGTGTAAGATTGATCTAAAGATCATCTTGATCGGATGAGCATAACATGTACTTTGAATTTATTCCACTTATGTGTGAGGTCAGCCTAGAATATAATATAGAGTTAAATGTCTTAAAGGATGTGTCACACACCCCCAAAGATGCATATATATTGGAGAGACTTGGAGTTCATTATACACACAATGTGTGGAGGATTTTCTTCTCTCTTGATGGCGATGGAGCTGCGTTCTTGGTGCTGCGTATTTGTGGAGTATTCTTTGTCTAAGTTGCATGTGACATGATTGGCTGAATGACCTATGAAACACTTTTTTGGTTGAAGCATCCTACTGATCGCTGTAACGCCACCATTATTTATCTCTATTTTGGCTTGTCTTCCATCGATCTATTGGTATGTTCTGTCTGCTTTAGTATTTTGTGCCCTAATCTGAAATGGCATAGAACATGTTTAGAAATTAAAAAATGAGAAATAAAAAATGATTTTCCACCTTACCTCGAATTCCCACCTCAAATACTTATTACAAACATGATTCCATCACTTGTAGACTTCCTAGGGATATTTCCGTTTTGCAGAGTTTGAATACAAAATGACTCTTCTTTCATTAATAGTTCAACAAATAAATTTAATAACCCTTATCAATTGCAACCAACTAATTTTTTGATTGTTCTAGAGTGATGATGTGTCATTATGTCACGTGGATGCTGAGTTGGACCTCCTCCAAGTTGAATTTTTACAATTTTTTCACAAATTTGGTTAGAGAAAATTCTAAAACATAGGCTTCAAAGGTAAGTGTATAATTTCCAAAAGCTGATGGCTTTGCATAAAATGAGAGAGGTTTTTTTAGATGGACTGGTGTTGAAGAAAAACATCTTTTATATTTCGAAAATAATTATTCATTTGGTCTGAAATCAAACTTGAAGTTAACTGCTGAAACAATCATGTACAGAAATTTGCGTAGCGAGTTCTAGTAGCGTGGGAAAAATGGCTTTTCCATCAATCTTCTTGACTTATTTTTTGTTCCAACACCTTCATTATGTCATGACACCTTGCAACCATCGATCTCCCCCCATAAAAAATTACAAAAATGGATTTTAAATAAAAAAAGCACCTACAGAAATTTTCGTAGCATTTTTCTGGCTTCAAGCCTAAAGCACGCTACAAAAACTCCTAAAAAAGGTAGAATTTGCAGTTTAGAAATGAACTCATATTTCATAATTCTTAATATATTTTGAAAAACTGGAGGAGGTTTTTTAAATCAAAATGTTTTGAAGAAAAAACTCTCTTTGTTTTTGAAATACCATCTCCAATTGTCCAGAATCTGCATTTGCAAAACATGTATAAAATAGGAAAATTTTGTTTTCTGAAAATAGGGCCAAAAGACATCCCTGTATCTCCCAATTTGTATCATCTTTGAGGAAAGTGAAAGAGGTTATTGGTATTTGATATGTGCTTGAAATAAAATCTCTCAGTTTCTTAAAATACTTATCTGTTTGCCCAAAAACCGCCCTTGAAATTGACTGCTCAAAAAACAATGTTACCGATGAAACGGGAGCTATTACCTCAAAACGGAAACTCTAGCCCAAAAAGACTCAAAAAACATGAAAAAAACGCCCCAAAAACAAAAAGTGTGTATTCCAAAATGCAATTTTTTTTTTCTCAAGGTCAAATTTCACCTTTTTATAAAATTATGCTAAAAATGAAATTGTTTCTTGAAGAAATGATTGAAAAAACACCCTCAAAACAAAACGAGTTGATGTTGGAATAAAAAAAAAAAAACATTGTGTCACACCTTTGACACATTGTAACAATGGAATTAAAGACAACATATTAGGACATTGAAAAATCGTAAAATTATAAATTTTTGGATAGATGATGTTAAATATAAACAAAATCATGTCTAAAGGGCTTATCATTTCGAACAATTTTTATCCATGTTGTTAAACATAAAATATCTTGACTCTAAACAACCCTAAAATTGTAATTATTTTCAACCATAACATTAAAGATAAAATTTCGTAGTGCATAAAAACCTTAATGACAAGTTTTAAATCTCAAGTTTTTAAATCTTAAGTTTTTAAGATACTTGAACCATGAAATTATGGAGAAATTATATGACTTAAATTTTTTTTTTAAATGAACAAGTAAATGAAAATTTTATTATTCATATATTTTTTTGTTTATGTATAAAAACATATTTTAATTTTTTTTATTGTTTTTCTATATTTTAAATTATAATTGATTTAGTTTTAATAAATTAAAAATTAAAAATTAAAATCTTCTTATATATGTTTGTTTATATTTTATTTTATTTTTAATTGTTTTTTTATATTTTAAATAATAATTGTTTTAATTTAAAAAAAAACAAAATTAAAAAATATTTTTTTTATATTTGTTTGTTTATTTTTTAAAACATATTTTTTAATTTGTTTTTATTTTATTTTTATCTTTTAAAATTTTAATTGGATAGTTTTTTTTTAATTAAACAATACATTTTTTTTAATATAATAGTTTTTGTTTAAAAAAAATAAAATTATATAGTTTGTGCTTGAAAAAAATAAAATAAAATAAAAATTAATTTTTCGCCTGCCGAGGGCTAGAGGCAGGCTGGGCAGCCCTCAACGACACCGCCCGGCCGGCCTCCAACCCTTGGCTAGGTGGAGGCTGGTCGGGTGGTACCGTCGAGGGCTGCCTAGCCTGCCTCCGACCCCCGGAGGGCGATTCCGAGAATCGCCCTCCACCCAGTAGGGGGCCAGAGGCAGGCTGGGCGGCCCTTGACATCGCCGCCTAGCCAACATCCTTCCCTCGAATGGGCAAAGGGTGATTCCTGGAATCACCCTCCACCCAGCCAGGGGACGGAGGCCAACTGGATGGCACCATCGAGGCCTGCCTAGCCTGCCGCCGGCCCCCATCTGGGCAGAGGGCGATTTCGAGAATCACCCTTAGCCTAGCCAAGGGCCAAAGCTAGGTTGGGCAGCCCTCGATGGAGCTGCCCGGCCTACCTTTGGCCCCTGGCTGGGTGGCGGGTGACTCCTATAATCACCCCTGGCTGGGTGGAGGCAGGCCGAGTGGCGCTGTCGAGGGCTGCCCAGCCTACCAGAGGCAGGCTAGGCAGCCCTCGATGGCACCACCCAGCCAGCCTCCGGCCCCTAACTAGGCGGAGGGTGATTCCGGGAATCTCCCTCCGCCCAGCCAGGGTCCGGAGGCCAGCTGGGTTGCGCCATTGAGAGCTGCCCAGCCTGCCTCCGGCCCCCGTCTGAATCGCCCTTCCCCCAGTCGGGGGCCGAAGGGAGGCTGGGCAGCCCTCGTTGGAGCCACCCGACTGCATCCGGCCCCCGGCTGGGCGGAGGGTGATTCTAAGAATAACTCTCGGCTGGTTAGAGGGTGATTCTGAGAATCGCCCCTGGATCGATGGAGGGAGATTCAGAGGGAGATTCCAAGAATCACCCCTGGTTGGGTGGAGGGCGATTATGAGAATCGCCCCCGACTGGGTGAAGGGTGATTCTGAGAATCACCCTCCGCCCATCCTGGGGCGATTCTTGGAATCACCCTCTGCCCAGCTAGGGGTGATTCTCGGAATCGCCCTCCGAATCTCCCTCTGCCCATCCAGGGGCCAGAGGACAGCCGGGTGGCACCGTCGAGGGCTTCCTATCCTGCCTCCATCCCTTTCTAGGTGGAGGCAGGCCGGGCATCCCTCGATGGCGCCGACCAGCCTGCCTCCGGCTCCCAGCTAGACGGAGGGAAATTTTGAGAATCACCCCTACTTGGGCAGAGGGAAATTCTTAGAATCACCCTTTGCCCAGCCGAGGGCCTGAGGCAGGCTGGGCGGCGTCGTCAAGGGCTTCCCAACCTGCCTTTGGCCTGCAGCTGGGTGGAGGGCGATTCTCGGAATCGTCCCGCACCCAGCGGGGCTAGAGGTAGGCTGGGTAGCCCTCAACGGTGCCTCCTAGCCTGCCTCCGGCCCTCGGCTAGGTGGAGGGTGATTCTGAGAATCGCCCCTAGCTGGGCGGAGGGTGATTCTTGAAATCGCCCTCCGCCCAGCCGGGGGTGATTCTTGGAATCACCCTCTGCCCAGTTGGGGGGATTCTTGGAATCTCCCTCTGCCCAGCCGGGGGCCAAAGGCAGGCTGGGCAGTGTCATCGAGGGATGCCCAGCCTGCCTCCATCCCGTGACTGGGTGGAGGGCGATTCTCAGAATCACCCTTCGCCCAGCTGGGGGCCGAAGGCAGGCTGGGCATCCCTCAAAGGTGACTCTCGACAGGCCTCCGGCCCTCGGCCGGGAGGAGGTTGATTCCGAGAATCTCCCTCCACCCAGCCAGGGGACGAAGATCGACCGGGTGGCACCATCGAGGGCTGCTCTGCCTTCCTCCGGCCCTCCGTTGGGCGGAGGCTGGCTGGGTGGTGCCGTTGAGGGCTGCTGAGCCTGCCTTCGGCCCCCAGATAGGTGAAGGTCAGCTGGATGGTGCCGTCGAGGGATGTCCAGCCTGCCTCCGGCCCTCGGCTAGGTGGAGGGCGATTCTCGGAATTGCCCTCCGCCTAGCCGGGGGCCAGAGGTAGGCTGGTGAATGCCGTCAAATGAAGGAGATTGAGTTTTGGATCTATTTTAAGGTTCAAGTAAGTTTTATTATACAAATTTAAATTTAAATATTTTATTTTTTACTTTTTATGTCTTTATACTAATTTTCTTACTTATTTATTTTGTACTTGATGATTAGGTACAACACTAGCATGTTGCCTACCAAAAGGAAGAAATTGCATTTCCATTAAGAAAGACCCAGTGCAATGCAAATTTATTTAACAAAGAATTAACACTCTTGAATTCCTTCTAGATGCGAAGCAAGAAGTTGGTTTGAGGAAAGGGGATTTTAATGAATCACGTGTGGCAAAAAAAACAAGAACCTCAATCACCATTATATGGAATGATTGGAAAGGGACACTTTGGAAGATTTGCAAACATGAAAGATCCATTAGAAGATGACAATGACCAAAATGAAGTAGAAAATGTTGCGGAAGAAGCCATCAATGATGTTCTAGATGATGTTGAACATGTATTAGTTAATATTGTTGATGATCTTTAAGTTATGCTTGGAAACAAAGCTCATTTTTGAGATCTATTAATTAGTTTTACTTGTAATGTTTAGACTTTGATATTTTATGAGAAGAATCCTGATTTTTTGCAAAAAACATGTGATTACTATTATTTTCCGACATAAAATTCAATAAAAATGCTATTTTCTTAAGTTTTTTTGTTAAGATTTTCCCAAAAATTAGTTTATTTAACATGATTTTCTTAACAAAAAGTCTCTAAAAGTGTATTTTTTTCATTCTATTTGTATTGAAAATTTGTATTTTTTTGTCATATCGTTCAAAATATTGGTTTTTTAGCGACAATTATTTGATGTGCATTGAAAAATTAATTAGCAATACATAAACTTGTAGAAAATATAAACTTTATAATATTGACCCCTTTTTCATTTTTTATCTATGTGAAAAAGTGAAGATATCATTGCAAATATTTATTTTTAAAAAGATTATTTTATTCTTTTTAAAACACAAGTACATAAATGCACTTAAAAATAAACATCTCACGGAAGGAGAAAACATTAGAAAATGTATAGTGTCAAAATCAATCCTCTAAAAAAATGTTGGTGATGATACGCCACCACTATTCAAAATTGACATAAAAAGCATCACAGGAAAAAATAAAAAAAAATTAAAGTGCCAAAAACATGCTCAAAAAAAAAAATTGATTATGCATCACCACTTTTCAAAATCGGGTGTTTTCCTTGCTACGTCAAAAATTAGGTACCAGTGCAGTTACCTATTTCATCGGTAACAGTGTTAAAATTCAAAAAACGAAGAAATCTTCATATTCACTACAAAATTATCAGGTGTTTTCGTAGCGTTTTCTGTTGTTTTCCTGTGTAAAACGCTACGGAAAGTTGAAAAAATTGGCAGATTCATCCTTTTGAGTCTGAATTCATGGAGAATGACAACGGACATGGTATGGGACTGATTTGACATGAAATTGCATAAATTAAGGTGATCTCAAAACTTAGGATAGGCTTAAAAATGAAAAAAATTTCCTATACCACCTTTAAATGGCTTAGGAGACCTTATCCATTTAGTGAGTGACCTATATGACCTTATCTAAAATGTTTCACAATTTTATGAGTGATAACAACCTCTTTCAAGAGCTTCGAGGTGACCTTCAATTTCATGCCAATCTCAAATCAGAAACATCACATTCAAATCCCAATAAATGCTTTCCTGGTTGCAATTCTATAATGATACACTAGAACCTACATGGAATGAAATTCTTTAACATTAAGTCTGCAAGTAGCATAAGCATGTGGTGGTTGTACAACGTTGAACAATCTCCATTTTAGTTTTATAGCTGTATATAACTAGATGCTCACCTAAATGTGCTAGAAGTCATGTGAGCTACTAAAAACTCATATTCTTAAGAGTATCATTAGTGTAAAATGTATTATGCAGAAGGCATAGGCTTACATTGCAGTCTCCAAAGAAATTTTAGATTTGAATGTGGATCATTTGCATACCCTACTATTTTGTGTACAAACAGGTGGAAATTAAAACTATCCCCCATCATCCCTGCACGTTGATATGCACATAAGGGACGAAGATCATGCAGAGAATCAATTTCTCTAAATCCACCAACTTCTTGCAAACCAACCGACCATTTCATGTGAGAAAATGACGAAAATCCTCTTCATTGTACAATGTCTTCTCTTCAGTGGCACCCGTTAGATGATCAGAAACATCATAAGTGCATATATTGATAGTCAAACCATCATCTAGATGAATTATTTATTTCCCAAATTTCATACCTATGTTAAGGCAATGCACAACTCCATCTTCATCTTCTAACCAAAATGCCCTCTTGGTACACAACCCAAAAGCACATTTAAGAACTTCTTTGATAGTTTCAGTTGTGCCATCAGCACCAATACTCCTCGTAACTTCCCCACATTTAACCGCAATCACCTTCCCTCCATAAGATGTATGATTATAACCCTTTGCAGTGGTATCCCTCTAATTCCATGGCAGTACACCATTGGCAATAACATCTTTTATGGAAATCCTTCTTTCCATAATATATTTCAATGCGTAATTGCATGATTCATTGAATCTAATTACAATGTTGTTTCCCTGAGGCTTTTATGTAATCCATATAATTCATAGAAAGGAAAAAAATGTTGCATGTCATCATATCAGTGTATAAGAGAAAAAGTGGCAGAAAGGAAAAGAGAAAAGTTAGATTATGGGGTGAATTTTAAAGGCATACATACATTTAACAGAAGAGAAAAGAAGACGAAGAAGGCATCTCTTCTGAAATAATTTGAAATATCAGATGAATCAAAGTGGAGGAAAAAGAAAGAATTAGAGAAAAATGAAGAGAAAACTAGGAAATATTTGATTGAGAATGTTGTAATATTCCTAATTAGCTTTCAGCTAGTTGGAATATTATGTGTTTCCTTTGTCATTTATATAGATGAATAAGAGGGTAGGGAGACCCATAAATATCTTTAATAGGAATAAAACTGCTTCTAATGTGAATGTGGATCATCTTATCAGTTTAAGAAAGCATTCTTAGGTGTCCATAGAGGTTGAAGCATGTGGATGGGGTTAATTTTGACCAAATCAACAATGCTGGTATGGAGGTAATGGAGAGTTATTGAGGGATAGCGTAATATTATTGGGAGGGAGTCTCCATGAGAGTAGCATCTTTAATAAGTGGGACCAAGGGTGAGGAGGCTCAAAAATAATATAATGAAGGGGATGGCAGCCATAGAAGGCATTCTTATTATTTTTTATGTTTGGTCTTTTATGACTTTCTGCATGCGTCAGCTATTTAGCGTAGTCTGCTGTGATGTATAGCACAAGGGTGTGAAAACCCACCCTCATCCTCAGGGACTTTGAGTGCCCACTCAAGAGAGGTTATTTGAGCTACATTCCACTATCTGGCATCAGGCCAAACTTCCCCCTTCAACAACATCACAGTCTCCTCCAGGAATTGTGTTATTCTAAAAGGTAGTTGCAATGGAGGTTCAAGTACCCAATTTGGCGAACCTGTCTTCTAGCGAGGGGAGAAACCCTTCCTTTGGGATACCTATTGGGAGGTTCCTTGAGCTCCATTTCCACCATCTGACATAAGTCCAATATTCATCCATCTTTAGCAGCATAGTCTCCTTCATAAACTATGTTATTTTCCAGGTCAGTTGCAGTGGAGGGCTTAATGCCCAAGTTTGTGAGTTGATTTTTGAGTGAGGGGATCGGCCCTTCATCCGGAATATCGATTGGAGGAGTATCAGCCATTTTTATACCAGATCAGCCACCTCCTATTAGTTACACATTTGTAGCATGTTATTCATCCCTAGGGATGCAACTTTCATTTTGTGTATTTCCGGAAACCCCTTCTGGGTTGTCTTGGAAAGGTGCTAGAAAGCCTAGATATTTGATCCTGGCATTTTCTAAGCATTATATCATCATTTATTTGTATCTTTAGTTTTATCCTGTAGTTAACCTCCATAATACTACGCAGTCTTATGTCCTTCAAAATTTTATGTAGAAACAACATTTCATATTTCATGTACTGGGTCATTTGAGGCTTGTTTTGCCTAGTTTGAGTGTCTTTTTCCTTAAGATCTTGTACTCATTTCTCTGCTATAATGTGAAATAAAATGGCTCTATGATCTGCTCCTATTGATATATTATTATTTTGCTGCATTTTCTAGTTTTATATGTTATATTATTGTTTTTCCTAATTTTGAATATTACAGTGGTATTAGAGCATAATATTGGCTCAGCCTGTGTAGTAAAACGACTATGTCACTAGAAGAAGAAGAGCCTCTCACAGAAGGGAGAATTTGCATCTTAATAGAAACTAGAGATATTATAATTATACAGACAAAAAAGAGGAGAAAGGTAAAACTCCAATATAAGGAGAGATGGATGAAAAGGAGTTTCCCAAGCTTCTTCTCCAAACCATGCAGGATATTGCCCAAGAAATCAAGGAGATAAGGATGGAGAGACATAAAGAATCCCCTAGAGGGTTTCTACATGGATAAATCTCTGGCATTTCACATCACTGGTATGAACAACCAGTGAGGCACCAAGCTTCCCAACGCTCCACTATGCCTACATTCCTAGCAGTAGGAAATGGAGGTGGAGGACTCCAAGAAAAAGTGACTCTTGAAGACTATTTTCTAGAGTATGAGTCTCAATCTAGGAGATTCAAATATAGCCTAAAATTTCAAGAGTTTTGTCAAATCAAGGACAACAGGAGACCCCTGAATAACAATAGATGTGGAGGGTACATGCAGAACAATGATATGCATCGTACTATTGGGATATTTTTTATTCCTACTTTTGATGGGTCATCAAAGTGCACAACCAAGTCTTGGGTGGAGAAAATAGATATCTATTTTCAGTTAAACAAATATAAGTGCCGCACCTTGAAGTTGAGGCACATGATTGGTGATTTCATGGTATTTCTACATTGGGGTATGCCAATGTGACTGCATATTCAGAGTTCACTCGGAGGCTAGTGGAGAGGCTTGATCGAAGAGACTCAGAGACACCTTTTATTGAGCTAGCCAAGCTCAAGTAGTAAGGTAATCCATAGAACTATATCTATGAATTTATAAAACTTTTTGTCATGGTTCCATATTTATCTGCAGCTAGGAGGGTCTATATGTTCATTGATGGGCTAGCAGAGCCTCTACATGGGTTGGTAAAATCCACCAAGCCAACTACACTCGAAGATGCTATTAATAGGGATAGAGATTTACAGGATGCTTTTCCAAGAGAAAGAGCTCCATTTCATCCAAGGCCCACCTTTCAGTCAAAGGGGAAATATGTGAAGGTTCTTCCTCCCAAGGAGAACCAGAACAAAGGGCCTCGTAGTGATGATGTCCGAAGAGACTCGAGGAGGAGGAATCTTTGTTTCACATGCCAAGAAACATGGGCACCAGGGCATCAGTGTGCTGAAGGGAAGGCACACTATATAGAGGTTTTCTCTGATAGTGATGAGGAGGAAAAAGAGTATCTAGAAGGATATAACAACGTTGTGATAACAGGGGAGGATCCACCACCACAAGGAGGTGGGAATGGGGCATTTTCTCGAGTTGGAGGGGCCCTTGCATATTTGTGGGGAGTACCCAAGTATCTAACTTTCAGAGTCTGAGGTAAAATTTAGGATTAGATATTATCAGTGTTGATTGACAGTGGGGCTACCCACAACTTTATTGATGCTCAACTAGTACAGACGAGGGCAATACCCACTGATGATTTTGAGGGATTCTTAGTTTTGGTTACAGGAGCTAGAACCATGAAGTGTATAAAAATGTTCCGGCATTGTATGTAACCTTGGGGACATACACTTTGACTGATCACTTCTTTGTGTTCAAAATTCCTGACATCAATGTGATATTGGGTGTGCAATGGATGATTAAATTGGGGAAGGTCACCAAAGATTGGGAGACCTTGTAGATGGAATGGGTAGATAAGAAGAGTGGTAAGCATTAGATTATTAGAGGCACGCACACTTATCCACCTCAGGAAGCCTATACACATAACATGGAGCCTGATTTGCATAATGGGAGCAAGGACACATCAATTCACTTAGACATGTAGTTGACTTTGAACCATGATGTTATATTATTTGGAGGAATTCCACCAGGAAGGTCCTCGGACCGGGAATTGGCTAAATGTCTCTCACAACAAGTTTCACCATTCATATATCTAGCTAAGAAGAGAGCCTTGGGTGAGTCTAGCTCAATGCAGAGGGTCTTTGGTAGGCTCAAAGAGGAGATGGGTTTACCCAGTATCGGTATAACCAACTCTTACCAAGCCTCTTGAGCTGAGAGGAGATGATTCAAGAGTGTATGATGGAAAAATCATTGTGCAAAGGGGATAATCCATAGCCCTTTAGAGTCAGAAGATACTTCCACATAGGAGGGATTATTCCATATATGGAAAGGTTTTGTTGGCATTCATGCATGCATTTGTAGTATCCCAAATCTGGAATAGCTAGCAAGGAATGACTGGAAAACAAATTTTCCAGGAATGGCTACTATAGGATTTGAAACCAAGACCCGGATCCCTTATATCAATGCATCTAAGACTGAAATCCAAGAGGTGGCTCAAAATAAATCCCTCTAGGTGGGTTAAACTGGTCTCCCACACCTAGTTGTCTTCAGAAAATGCCTGATGAAGGGACTGCAAAAAGTTCTTGAATAATAAGTGGAATAACAACGTCATTTTACAACCATGCACTCATGAAGATCTGAATAGCCAAATAATTTTGTTATAGAAGTAAAAAGAGTAAAAATTCTTGAGGAAACATCCACTCAAGCAAGGAAATGCAAGCCTCAACAATACATGTACAAGGAAATGAAGAACACTGCTATACATAGAAAGCCCATGGCTATGACTGCGCAGTCTATAAAGGAGGACTGCTGAAAAATAGTGTCAATACACAAATATGACAATATACATCTCAAATAAAATAGGGGGAGCAATATCTCAACCCTTGGAAACAACAATACACAATCCTTGAAAGGATTGGCTGAAATAAGCACAAAATGGAAAATCTGCAGAAATGTCGGAGTTGCAGGGTAGCATCTGCAACTTAGAAAATGGAATTGTATGGAGATGACTGAAGATGCTACATCTGATTTCAATATCTCCTCCAATGGATCTCTCAAGTGAAAGGCTGATCCTAACAATGAATATCTCACCCTCCAATCAACACTACAAAGCCCTACAGCAAATGCTCAATGAAAATAATGCAGTTACTAAAGCAAACTGCACTGTAAGGGCAAGGGAACAATTTGGCCCAATTACAAGATCTGAAATAAGCTCCAATGGCTTCCAAACTAGTAAGGAAAGATAGACTCCTCCTCTGAAAAAAAAGTGATGGAAGAGGTGTTGTGATCCCTCACTGCAACACCCTGCAACACAACATTACTCTGCTACAGAAATAAAATTGTACTGGAGGAGGATGCTTGGCCTCAAGCCTGGATGTGAGGAAAATCTGTACAAATACTTCAAGAGGCTTCTCAAGAAAGGAGAAGGATTCCTAAACAGGAACTCCTTGTGCTAAGCAACACAACAACTCAGCTAAACAGCCGGGACTGCAAATAGTCTAAGCAGACACAAAATCAATAATCATATGCATGAGAAAAAATGGCTGCCTTGCCCTCCTTTTAAACACATGAGAGCTCCCTCTCCATGGGTCCCACTCTTTAGGGTTTCCTCCATCAAGGAAAATTCCCTCCTTTTTCTCTGCATTGTCCCACAAGATGCTCTCCACCTCATACCTCTACGATGTTTGACTTGGTCAAACTTGACCTAGCCTCTTTGCAAATGTCTCCTTTCACACATGAGGGTGTGAAATCTAGTTCCACTGATGATCCCCTTTCATACTAAGAGGGATTCTATCCATGTTTTTGTTATGAATGGGCCTCCTCACCCAATTATTTAACTCCTAAGTAAAAATAGAAAAAGTTAATATTACAATTTATTGTAGGAAAATTTTGGAATATTACAATCCTCCCCTCCCAAATTTTTCTTGTCCTCAAGAAACTAAAAGGATAGAATTGAGAATTTTCCCGCAAGGCATGGATATTGAAAATTGTAGGGAAAAAATCTTCCCCAAATGAATCCTCCATCCCCAAGCAATCATCCAAACAAAATGAGTCACCTCCCAACATGGCAACTCCTGAAAATCTCCTTCCACCTCAAGCTCCGGAAATGAAGGTGGGATGAAAATATGAACATGGTAAGCATCATAGCCTACCCCACGCTATCCCTCTCTCCACTTATGATAAGTGTAGAGACAATGTTGATCCTGAGCTGCAAAAGTATTTCCCTCAAGTAGAAAAGTGAAGAACAATCCTCCATAGATTCCTCTCCCAACATTGAAGAATAAGTTGGTCCAAAATATTTCATCCATGATGAATAGGACATGTTCATCATATAACATCCTAATGAGAAGTTTTCTGAAGGTTTTACATGATGGTACATGATACAAACAATGTCTCAAAAGGACACAGAGCAGTTCCATCCACTGCAACTTCAGAAAGTAGTGTGGCAAGTCACATACAAGAATCATCCCATTTACTAATGAATAGTAAATGGCTGAATGTGTCATCAATACATGATAAAATACTTGCCCATGGTTATATAATGGATGAATATCAAGCTCATGTTCCACCCCAAAAGAGAACAAATATGTCGCTATGGTGGCCATATCTCCTCTCATGCTCCCTGTTGATCATATGGTTAACATTAGTCATTTTTAAAGATAACCTTGAGTAGCCAAGTATCGAATGTCATGACTCATGGTGAAAAGTTTAAATAATGGCTAGAGAGAAATGATGCTAAGCTAAGTCACGTGGATGAATAACTAAGCACATGTCCAAAAATGGGAGTGTTAGCCCCCCATGAATTTTTTGACAAGCAAACAGGGGGCTAAATTGTTTTTGAGCCTTCAAGGAATGCATTTCCTCTGAAAACACATCATCCTCAAAGAATCCTTGTGCCCTTGTCCTTTGATAAATCCTCACCACTATTTCCAGTTTCAAAGCCTCTCTGTTTGTGTGAAGAATGCCCAAAAAGGCCTTTTCCCTCTTATTTCATCCCCACTTAACCTCTGTTTCTTCACCTTTTTTCCCTCTCTTATTTCCTCATTAACCCCTTAAAATCACCCTAACTCCCCTTTTAAGCCTTATAATACCTTTATTCGGTCTTAAACACTCTTTATTCCTTCTATCGAAACCCCTTTTAAGCCTTAAAAGGCCCTCTTTTCGGCTTAAAATCATCCATTTGACATAAAAGGCTTTAGCCCCCTTCGGCCAGCCCCTTAACCACTTCCCCACACATGCCCTGCACTCGAGACCAAGCGCTTAAGCCACGGGCGCTTATCACAATCAAAGCGATCAATGTGGGTGCAACCCTTTGTAAACTAAAAAGGATCCGATGCGATGGCGTTATGTTCTATGGAGCACGGGTGTAATACCCACCGTCGATCTATACAGATCCGACGGTACGCGCAAGTCCTATCACACCACCGCTCCAATCGCAATCACAAGAAGTTTGATGTGCCTCCATGGTATCTCCTGATTGCAACTCCCCGATCCAATCCTAGCCATCTATTCATTCAGATTCGACGGTTCCGATTTATCCCGCTTCGATCCTTTGTCCCTGCTCGTCTCCCCGCTGATTGAATCCCCCTTTCGCGATCCAACAGCTGGCGCTCAATCGCACGTCGCCAATCGCAAGTTCTTAAAGGTGTCCCCTTCGTTCCCCCCCGATTGAAATCCACCGATCTTGTCGCAACCATTCATTTCTTTTGATCTAACAGTCCGTATCTCATCTCGCCTTCCACCCATATTTGTTCATCGCGTGACCATATAATTTCATCACATCTTCTCAACCGTCGATGTCCTCCTGAGATCTGACGGCTCATATCAAATCACCCTCTGCCTTAGCCAGGTCTCACCAGTCCCTCAACCATTTCATATGTTTTCGCACATTCCCCTTTGTATCATGATTCAAAGGCCCAAAACCTTAATGTTCTCATTAAAAGGTCATATCTCCACCGCTTTCCATTGCATCCACCATTTATGTCACTCATCCATAGGCCTCCGCAGCCTTTCTCCACCACCGCCCCGAGTTTTATGACAGGTTTATTTTATTGTGTAGAGATCACAGAGAAGCCATTACATCCGCAGCCAGTGTAACAGTAGCAGAGATTTAAAGGTTGATTAAAGCCTGAAATTGAAGATTAAATACTTTAATCCTTATTTAAAAGGAAAGGATGTAGTTGGAAGACTAAAGAGCGCATGAAACAGCCATATCTATGTTTAATATCAGCGAGACATTTTTCCCCAAATAGTACACCTTCCTGCTAAAGTCTCCATGCCTCCTTGAGCCCAGAAACAGTTAATTACACTGATAGAAGCCTCTTAAAAGACTATCAAAACTAGCAGTTATGGAGTATGGAGACCCGCAGACCTTATATCCATGCCATTAATTCTAGAAGGCATAAAATAGAGCTTTATAGCCAGAAAGGACTCCAAAGAAACATCATAGGTCAGATATCGACCTGACAAAGACCCCTCAACCATAATATAAAGTAAATACAACAATGCAGTGCCATTAAGCAGTATGGGCATGGATGCTTCCTCCATGATGTCTTAATGAATCAATTTAATGTACATCAGCCATTCCCGTTACTCGTTTTTCTCCTATAAGAATCCCCAATAACAGATTGTAAATGGTTCCGAATTTTCTAAAGAAATTGTTGTGAAAGAGTTTTTGTATGCATTTTTTTGAAGCTTTAATACAAATGTGAAGAGCCCATTGGGTCTCAATGAGGAGTTCTATCTTTAATGAGGATTCTGGTCTTCGTGTTTTATAGTCTATAACTCTGCCTTATGTGATATAGTTTAGCTGTTCATTTCACTATTTCCATTTCTCTTGTATCATGCTCTGGAATGCGAGTGGCTCACTGGTTCTGGTATGAATTTATCACAATTGATACTGATGCTGAACCTGTCTAGCGCTTTAAATATGGCTCAGTCATGATATGTTGTTTCATTTTCCACTTCATCCATGCTTCTTCTATATTAAGTGCTATGGGATGTTATTTTTAAAAGCAATAAACATGTATGGATTCTTATTATCATAAGCCCATCTCATGTTTAGATATGTTTATGGGATTTCATCTCATTAGTGGTTAGTATTCCTTCTATTTTTCATACACAGCAAATACCGTCTGATTTTTTTCTCTGTAAAGAATTTTCAGAATCCAACCCTCCTTATAGAAAGCTACCTTTGAATTGTCTGATACATCTATATTGAGAATTCACTTCTTGCCTCTGCAGTGTTCCTTTCATTATGCTAAGTTTATGAATATTCTGGTTCCATCTACATTGAACTTTCCTGTTAAAACTGAAATAGCAAAAGAGCCTTGTTCTGCTAACTATCCTTGTTATATATTATTGCTCCTTGCTATATAAGATGTCCTAGGCACTGGTCTTTCACAACTCAAGGCTGTCTCTAGGGTTGACAACATCTTTTTGGCACCGTTGCCGGGGAAGTGAAGTTGAGAAAAGTTAAATCCCTGGGCCTCGACAAAACCTTATTCACTCTTCAAATAGGTGAGCATGGAGAGTTGAGAGTTGTAGATCCCTCACCTTGGCGAATCCACATTCATTTATCAGATAAATTTACTTTCAGTCCTAGCTCCTCGTAAGCCACACCTGAGGTCAGATACGTCTCAGCCAAAGACACCTTCTGTGTCTGACCCAGAGAAGATCCTACCTAGAAGGAGTTGGAGGGAAAGAAAATCATTCCATACTGAGATTCCTAAATTCTCTCTAGAATACTTTCCATCCTCCTCCTCTCAAGTTGCCTAAGTGCAAGGTCCCGACTCCACTGTGTGAGATACTGACTACTACTCAGATAGTCCACCCCAAGGAGGTGTCCGAATTAAAGACAAAGCTGAATCAAGGGATATCACATATTACACCTTCCACCCTACTCCTGAGGTTGAAGAGGTCAAAGAAATCACTGAAGTATCTGCTATTAACAGCTTGTTGTTCCCGTCAACATCTCAAGCTGTTGTCCAATACATTCCTATCGTCATTCATACTTCACTTCCACCTCCTCCTCCTCCTTTTACACCTCAAACTCTTGAACTAACCCCACCTCCACCAATGGGAAATGTTCTTGGCTTCTTGTTGAATAAGTATGCCCCCCTGGCAGTACCTCAAGTATTGAATGATATGCCACAGGACTATTTGAAGATCTTACCCTGATTCAATGGAGAAAATGAGATTGAAGCTCAAAAACATCTTGAGGTCTTCTATTCTTTTGTAGAGAACTTTAATGTGGAACACCTAGATGTAGTCTTAAGACTGTTTGTGCAATCTCTTGATGGTGAAGCCAGAAAATGGTTTAAGACATTAGGAGACTGTTCCATCACCACTTGGGAAGGAATGGAAGATATTTTTCTCAGAAAATGGGGGGAGAAGAAAGATCATGCACATTGTCTTACTGATTTTAACACACTCAAGAAAAGACATAATGAAGGGGTGTCAGAGTTCATCAAGATATTTAAAAAATTGTATTTGAGCCTTCCTGCTGATATGAAACCTCATCAAACCGCTGCTAAAGTTGTTTTCGTGGCAGCTTTTGACTCAGAATTTGGTTTCTCTCTGAGAGAAAGAAAACCTACCACCCTGGATGATGCTCAAATAGATGCACTAGAGTTGAAGGCAAATATTTCCTCCACTAGTAAATCTAAGGGAAAATTAGAACAAGATGCTAGAAGAAAGGGCAAAGAGGAGGTATCTACCTCTAGCCAAGATAGAGACTCAGCTAATGACAGAATTGAGGAAATTAATGAAGTGATTAATAATCTTTCAAGTAAGCTGGTCAAAATTGAACTAGAGGCCAAGAATTCATCCTCGAAGAATTTCCAGAATGCTCCAAATAGGGGTTACAACCCTCAGTATAGAAAACCCCCCTTGCAGATACTACAAAGGGAATGGAAGGAGCAACAAGATTAGGTACCACACCCTCTGTACTTCGAAGGTCAGGTAGATGGTCCCACCGAAGACACCACTTATGAGCAAGAGGAGGCATACCTTGTTTTTTCAAATAGTGACGAAGTAGAATGTCCCCTGCAAGAAGGGGATGAAGTGGAGATTCCATCACAAGAGGAAGAAAGAGCTAATGAAAGCACCGAAGATCCTGAGATCAACGAATACTGCAAGAAGTTTGTCGATTTCATGCAAGCACATTTTAATAGAAGATATGACCTCAGATTTTCTAGGAAGAGAACTCGCACTCACGATCAGGAGGAAGACACACCTCATGGGGAAGCATCTGCTCAGAAGGAGACAATAGCTCAAAGGACCACAGACAAAGGTAAGAGGCCTCTTAACGAATCTTTGCAGTCTGCTGATCAAATTCCTTCCTCTTCACAAGTGGTTGCTCCCCTTGTTGTCAAGTCAGTCACAAAGGAAGTCAAACCCCTTGTCCAAAGCAAAGAGTCAAAAGAGATGTTAGTAGATAAGTCCTCCTCTGTCTTCAGTTTACTAAAGGAGCTTGAAAAGGTCAAAATCCCAGTTCCTTTGACCGAATTGTTAAAGAAGCCTGCATATCAGTCCCAGGTCACATCCTTTATGCTTCACCCAGAATTAGCACATATTCCAGACAGTCTAAACCTTCAAGAAGAAAGACCCATGGTTGTATTTGGCCCACATGTTGAGGAATTAAATGCTTCTACTCCCCCATTTTATGTCTCCTTAGTAATCCATGACCTGCTGTTGCATAACTGTATGTTAGATTCAGGAGCCTCCCATAACCTATTGCCCCTATCGGTCATGGAACAAATAGGATTACAAATCACCCGTCCATACAAGGACCTCTACTCATTTGATTCCAAAAGAGTTAAATGCCTGGGTATGATCAAGGATTTGGTGGTCAATTTGGCCCAAATCCTAGCAAAAATTGTGGTGATGAACATCATGGTGGCTGATATCCCAGCTCGCTTCAGCATGTTGCTGTCAAGGTCCTGGGGGACTAAAATTGGTGGGTCAATCAAGTTGGACTTGACCTATGCTATTATCCTGATTTTTGGTGGCCAGGAGAGGAGGTTGTACCGGGAAACTAGATTTGTCAAGACGGTTACCAAGGCTGACAACTCAGTTAATTCACCAGTTTATAGTAAGGAGGGAGATTTCTCATGTCTAATGCTAGAAGAAGATCAAGATTACGCTCATGAACCATTATTATGCCAGATCAAGACTGAGCAATCCATAGAGAGCCATGAAGCAGGAATATAGACACTTCATTTTGATGGAGCAAACTCCAGAGAGGGTAATGGGGCTAGAGTATTATTGATTTCTCCCATAGGCCAATGGGCCCCATTGTCCTTCAAGCTAGAGTATGAAGCCACTAATAATGTGGCTGAGTATGAAGCACTTCTGTTAGGGTTACAGATAGCCAGGAGAATGAACATACAGAGTTTAAAGGTTCTTGGGGATTCGGAACTGGTGGTTAGACAAGTGAAGAATCAGTGTCAAACCAAACATCCTAGGCTGAGGGCTTATAGGAACGAATTTTGGGACCTGGTGGAGAATTTTTTCCTGGCATTTAATATTCAGTTCATGCCCCGAGAGCAGAATAAGATGGCAAAATCCCTTGCAGTTGCGACCAGTACCTTCCTTCCACCTCAAAACCTTCTCCTAAGATATGAAATTGAGGTACGTTATCGGCCATAAATCCTAGATAAAATTAAGCATTGGTAGGTGTTTGAGGATGAAGAACAAGTGAAAATATTCTTGGAAACAGTTGGGGAATTCTCCAACATGGAGATTGATGCTTGTGAAGAAGAAGAGGCTGAAAACACTTCAGAAAATAAATGGGAAGAAAAGGTGGCTGGCCATAAAGTTCTGCAACTAAAAGGCAATGTTATACCTCGAGGACTAGTGCCCTTAGAAAGGTTGTTTAACAGGAACGATGTCCCATTGCAGCCGAACAAAGTTGTGGAGGAAAATCAGGTAGAAGATCTTGACCTCGGTACTGATGCTGACCCCAAAATTGTGAAGTTATCCAAGAAAGTCCTAGAGGAATATAAAGACCTCTACCAGAAATTATTCCAGTCATACAAATATGTGTTTGCATGGTCCTATCAGGACCTAAAAACGTTCGATATCAACATCATGCAACATAAAATTCCACTGAAGGGAGATGCGAAGCCACATAAACAGAAGCTTAGACAGATAAATCCCTTGCTGCTTCCCTCCATTGAGAAAGAAATTAAGAAACTGTTGAAGGCCAAAATAATTGTGCCATTGAGGTACTCTGAGTGGGTGGCAAATTTATTCCCTGTCCGGAAAAAGAATGGAGAAATAAGGCTATGTGTTGATTTCTGAAATTTAAACCAGGCATCCTTAAAGGATAATTATCCACTACCCAAGATGGATCACATCCTGCAGAAAGTGGTAGGAGATTCTCAGATGTCGATGATGGATGGATTTTCGAGTTACGATCAGGTGGTTGTACTACCAGAATATTAGAAGAAGACTGCCTTTACCACACCATGGGGTACGTTTATGTATGCTAGGATTCCTTTTGGGTTGATTAATGCAGGGGCCACTTTTAAAAGTGCCATGTACATTGCCTTTGTTGGGGAGCAAGATAAGTTTGTGGTGGTATATCTGGACGACATTACTGTATTTTCAAAAGATGATGCAAAGCACATTGAACATTTGGGTAGAACCTTCGAGAAGTGTAGAAGGTATGGCCTCTCTCTCAACTCACAGAAGTCTTTATTTGCATTGGAAGAGGGAAAGATTTTGGGACATATTGTGACCAAAGATGGGGTAAAAATAGATCCTAAGAGAGTAGAAGTTATAAATGGCATTTCTCTTCCTAGAAATAAAAATGAGGTGCAAGTGTTCCTAGGGTGCATTAACTTTCTAAGGAGGTTTATCCCTAACTATGAAGAGATAGTTAGACATATAACTGACATGCTAAAGAAAAATAACAAGGTAAAGTGGTCTCAGGAATCACGAGAGGCCTTTTCCAGGATAAAAAATGCCTTTACAGAAGCCCCTGTGCTAGCTGGACCAGACTTTGCCAAACCTTTGATGATCTTTTCATTTGCATCACCTCATACAGTGGCAGGAGTTTTATTGCAGAAAAATGAAAAAGGGTATGAGCAGCCCATCACTTTCTTCAGTCAGGTGCTCCGTGATGAAAATTTGAAATATAACATATTAGAAAAGCAGGCATATGCCTTGGTGAAGTCTCTTAAAGCATTTCGCATGTATGTCTTGCAGTCCCATATCACTACATTTGTGCCTACAGCAGCTGTAAAAGATATTCTTATCCAAGGATATAGCGAAGGAGAAAGAGGGAAATGGATTGCCAAAATACAAGAGTATGAGCTAGACATCCGCCCTACCAAACTGATCAAGGGACAAGGGTTAGCCAAAATCTTGTCCAAATCAAACTGTCAGGCTCTGGGTATAAATCTATCCATGATAGCAAATGAGGAGTCTGAGAAGAAAGAAGAGCAATAGGGAGTAGAGATAGCTACTCATAAGACACATATGAAGTACCTCATCAGCCCGTGGTACAAAGAGATAGTGAAATATCTTCTAACACTTAGCTGCCCTCCTAGCTGTGATAAAGCTAAATACAGAACACTAAGGTTGAGATCACAGAATTACATAGTTGCCAATGACTGGCTATACTAGCGAGATCCCTCAGGCATCCTGCTCCTGTGTCTCACATAAGACGAGGTTGAGAGTATAATGGCTGAATTTCATGAAGGAATCTGTAGGGGTCATTATAGTTGGAGAGCCACTACTCACAAAATCCTGAAGGTTGGTTTCTTCTGGCCCAAACTCTTTGGAGAGGTGTTTTCCCGGGTTAGAACTTGTGAGAAATGTCAAATATTTGTTGAAAGACAGAATTTGGCACCTCTGCCCATGATCCCTGTTCACGTGGATGAACCATTCCAGCAATGGGGAATTGACTTTATCGGTGAAATACATCCTCCATCAAGTGGTTAGCATAAGTGGATATTAACTGCCACAGATTATTTCATGAAGTGGGTGGAAACTATACCTGCAAGGAATGCAATAGATGTTGTCGTAATGAAATTTATGGAAGAAAATATCATATCCAGATTTGGTTTCCATGCCAAGATAGTGACTGACAATGCACATGCCTTTAAGTCTGCAAAGTTTGCCAGTTTCTGCCAGCAGTATAAAATTGTGCTAGGCCACTCTACGGCCTATTACCCATAAGGAAATGGCCTGGTAGAGTCTTCAAATAAAACCCTAGTGAGGGAACTGAAGAAGGTTATCAACGAAAATCAGAAAAATTGGGATTCCCAGTTGAAATTCGCTCTGTGGGCCAACAATACTACCAGCAAGAGAGCAACCGGGAATTCCCCGTATGAATTAGTATATGGGAGGGCAACAGTATTCCCTGTACATTTATCCTTACCAGTAGCCCGATTCATGCAAGAAAGTCAAGAAGAACCTGATGATGTGACCAGGAGAATCAATCAGCTGGTGAAGTTAGAAGAAACATGGAGCCAGGTAAGTCAGAGGCTAACTGAATATCAAGAGAAGATGAATGACCTTTTTGATCAACATGCCAAGGACAGGAAGTTGCAGGTTGGGGATTTAGTGTTTATATGGGATATTCGAAGAGCTGAAAAGGGGAAACATGGTAAATTTGACCCACTCTGGTTTGTCCCATTTAAAATTTTGGAACAAGGGGGAAATAACACTTTCAGGTTGGAAAATTTACAGGGAGACTTGCTCGATGCCCCTGTAAATGACTAGTTCCTCAAACCTTACTTCCAGTTCTGATTCAGGCGGAGAGATCCTGATGTATTATATTGTACATTAGTTTTCTGTTTTCATCTTTGTTTGAATGATGTGTGTGTCATGATGAATCATGAAGAGAAAAATAAAAAGTGTTGAAGAGTGGTGTCCACACAGAAGATTAATAGGTGGTCTGCGAAGTTCTCAACATGCCCAAGGATGAACGTGTCGTCCCCGGGTGGAGCCAATGTTGATCATATGGTTAACATTAGTCATTTTTAAAGATAACCTTGAGTAGCCAAGTATCGAATGTCATGACTCATGGTGAAAATCTTAAATAATGGTTGGAGAGAAACAATGCTAAGCTAAGTCACGTGGCTGAATAACTAAGCACATGTCCAAAAAGGGGAGTGTTAGCCCCCTATGAATTTTTTGACAAGTAGACAAGGGGCTAAATTGTTTTTGAGCCTTCAAGGAATGCATTTCCTCTGAAAACACATCATCCTAGAAGCCTCCTTGTGCCCTTGTCCTTTGATAAATCCTCACCATTGTTTCCAGTTTAAAAGCCTCTCTGTTTGTGTGAAGAATGCCCAAAAAGGCCTTTTCCCTCTTATTTCATCCCCACTTAACCTATGTTTCTTCACCTTTTTTCCCTCTCTTATTTCCTCATTAACCCCTTAAAATCACCCTAACTCCCCTTTTAAGCCTTATAATATCTTTATTCGGTCTTAAACACTCTTTATTCCTTCTATCGAAACCCCTTTTAAGCCTTAAAAAGCCCTCTTTTCGGCTTAAAATCATCCATTTGACATAACAGGCTTTAGCCCCTTTCTGCCAGCCCCTTAACCACTTCCCCACATATTCCCTGCACTCGAGACCAAGCGCTTAAGCCCCGAGCGCTTATTGCAATTGGAGCGATCAATGTGGGTGCAACCGTTTGTAAACCGAAAAGGCTCTGATGCGATGGCATTATGTTCTATGGAGCACGGGTGTAATACCCACCGTCGATCTATACAGATCCAATGGTCTGTGCAAGTCCTATCACACCACCGCTCCAATCGCAATTGCAAGAAGTTTGATGTGTCACCGTGGTATCTCCCGATTGTGACTCCCCGATCCAATCCTAGCCATCTATCCGTTCAGATTTGATGGTTCAGATTTATCCTGCTCCACTGCTTTGTCCCCGCCCGTCTCCCTGACGATTGAATCTCCACCATTGACCCCCTTTCGTGATATGACGACTAGAACTCAATCACACGTCGCCAATTGCAAGTTCTTAAAGGTGTCCCCTTCTGCTCCCCCCTCTCTCGATTAAGTGACTGTCGAGACCTTGGCCAGAACTGCTTATTTTTCATCTAACGGTCCGTATCTCATCTTGCCTTCCACCCATATTTGTTCATCACGCGACTGCATAATTTCATCGCGTCTTCTCAACCATCGATATCCTCCTGATATCTGATGGATGATATCAAATCACCCTCCGCCTTAGCTGGGTCTCACCAGTCCCTCAGCCATTTCATATGTTTTCACACATTCCCCTTTGTATCATGATTCAAAGGCCCAAAACCTTAATGTTCTCATTAAAAGGTCGTATCTCCACCGCTTTCCATTGCATCCACCATTTTCGTCGCTCATCCACAGGCCTCTAGAGCCTTTCTCCACCACCGCACTAGGTTTTATGATAGGTTTATTTTATTGTGCAGAGATCACAGAGAGACCATTACAGCCGTGGCCAGTGTAACAGCAGCAGAGATTTAAAGGTTGATTAAAGCCCGAAATTGAAGATTAAATGCTTTAATCCTTATTTAAAAGGAAAGGACGTTGTTGGAAGACTAAAGAGCACACGAAACAACCATATCTGTGTTTAATATCAGGGGGACATTTTTCCCCAGACAGTACACCTTCCCGCTAAAGTCTCCATGCCTCCTCGAGCCCAGAAAAAGTTAATTACAATGACATAAGCTTCTTAAAAGACTGTCAGAACCAGCATTTATGGAATATGGAGACCCGCAGACCTTATATCCATGCCATTAATTCCAGAAGGCAGAACAGAGAGCTTTACAGCGAGAAAGGACTCCAAAGAAACATCAGAGGTCAGATATCGACCTAACAAAGACCCCTCAGACATACTATAAAGTAAATACAACAATGAAGTTCCATTAAGCATTATGGGTGTGGACCCTTCCTCCATGCTGTCTTAATGAATCAATTTAATGTACATCATCCATTCCTGTTACTCATTTTTCTCCTATAAGAATCCCCAATAATAGATTGTAAATGGTTCTTGATTTTCTAAAGAAATTGCTGTGAAAGATTTTTTGTATGCATTTTGTTGAAGCTTTAATACAAATGTGAAGAGCCCATTAGGTCTCAATGAGAAGGAGTTCTATCTTTAATGAGGATTCTGGTCTTGGTGTTTTATAGTCTGTAACTCTACCTTATGTGATATAGTTTAGTTGTTCATTTCACTATTTCCATTTCTCTTGTATCATGCTCTGGAATGCGAGTGGCTCACTGGTTTTGGTATGAATTTATCACAATTGATACTTATGCTCAACTTGTCTAGCGCTTTAAATATGGCTCAGTCATGATATGATTTTTCATTTTCCACTTCATCCACACTTATTCTATATTAAGTGCTATGGGATGTTATTTTTAAAAGCAATAGACATGTATGGATTCTTATTATCATAAGCCCATCTCATGTTTAAATATGTTTATGATATTTCATCTCATTAGTGGTTAGTATTCCTTCTATTTTTCATACACAACAAATACCGTCTGATTTTTATCTCTGTAAAGTATTTTCAAAATCCAACCCTCCTTATAGAAAGTTGCCTTTGAATTATATGATACATCTATATTGAGAATTCACATCTTGCCTCTGTAGTTTTCCTTTCATTATGTTGAGTTTATGAATATTTTGGTTCCATCTACGTTGAACTTTCCTGTTAAAACTGAAATAGCAAAAGAGCCTTGTTCTGCTAAATATCCTTGTTATATTTTATTGCTCCTTGCTATATAAGATGTCCTAGGCACTGGTATTTCACAAATCAAGGCTATCTCTAGGGTTGACAACACTCCCATTAGAACATGTAGTGCAGAAAATGTGGGAATTCTCTCCCCTTGAGGACACATCCAACTCATGTGTCAATCTCCCAATCATGCTCCCAACAAGAATAGAAACAATATCCACAAATGAAGACATGATCAATACAAGAATTAATGAAATAATTATGGCTTCATGTGGTGCTTGAAGATACCAATAGTCTCCTAAGTATGTACAACGCAGTTTTGGAAATTGCTGCTTCAGAAAAGTGCAAGGAAAAATGTTCCTTTTTACATGGTCAATCATGCATGTCTTCATATGGTACATGTTTGGGTGCAACAACTAAACATACATGTGATGATACAAAATTTTCCCAAGGCCACATAGAATATGGTTGCCTCCATCATATAGTTTGGCCCAACAATAATCATGGAGCAAAGTGAAAAGCTTGCCCTCTTGTGGAGCAATGCACTGCAAAGTAATGGTAAGAGTATGGAATTCAATACATGTAAAAACGAACTTATTACCATATGTCGGAAGTAAGATGGTACATGGATCCATGAGTGAGTTCTCCATATTTTTTTGGCATGCTATGAAGATGAATGAACCATGTGCTGCAAGAAGATCATCCCTCTCATGCTTGGAAATCCAAGTCAAGAAGAATGTATCATAGTGATAGATGTCTCTACCCACTACTCTATCATCATCACCTCCTCCTTGTTCACCAAATGCATCCAATGTGAAGTGATCCTGGGGACACTCCATCCATAATTCTCTGATCACAAGTGACAATGTTGTGAGCTCATGCAAATAAGCTCTTGTCAATACAAAGCTCTGTTCTTTGACATCCTCCTTGTCAAATACCCCTCTAGTAATGCTACTGCAAATATGGAATACCTCCCAAGATGGAAGTGCTTCCAAATAATCTAAGGCCAAGGATTAGCCCCTTTGCACCATGATAGTTCCCTCTTCTACTCTTGCAACATAACCCAATATGTGAGAGCAAATCTACCCTTTCTCTCTCAAGTACAGCTCAAGCAACCAAAGTGCTTGTTGCCTCCTTATGCTCCCATCATACAACTCAGGTGATGAAGACATAATGAATGATATGTGTGTCACATAAACACCATGCATCCATACTCCATGCTTCCAAATGATGCAAGCATCCTGCCATCTCTCCTCCATTCCCATCTTCCTAGGAAGAGGACATGCCAAGTGATGGCCAAACTCCTTCAAGAGGAACCGGCGCAGCCAAGCCTCTTGCTGCCCGGTATCATAAATGTGCAAGTAGCTCACTAGCTTCTTGCTCTCCATCCACATCCACTCAACCAATTATGGATGTCTCCTCCTATCCTCTATCTTGGTACTCCCCCCATGAGAGCTACCATCCTCCCAAACCAGATTCCTGTCTTTGCACTTCATGGGATTTTGAAATGAAATCTTCTCAAGGATCAATTTGAACCCATAAGGATCCAAATATGTGGTAGGAAAAAACCTCCCATCATGATGTGTATGGCTCAAGGAATTTCCAACACAAGCATGAGAGATGTTATCCATCCTAATATGTCCTCCATCTTCTATCTGCTCCCGGGAGAAGGGAAGAAAATCCTTGCACTCCATGATGTGTTGAAGTGCACCTCTAATGAGATCTCTCCATGAGACCTCCCTCTCAAAAATAGTCCTCCAAAACCAATGAGGTCTTGGATCTACTAAAATTAGAAGTTCCTCTTTGAGCTGAGAGGAGCTCATTGAGAAAGGGTCATCTAGAAAGGAGAAAGGGTTTCTCACTTCAAGATGTCTACTATATTCCTTCAAGTCTTCAAACTCCAACCTCCAATGTGGTATGCAATCCAACAATGGCTCATGAGGATGATGGTTTATTTCCTTCTTGAATGTTTTCATGTTGCACAGCACAGTGAAATCCTGTTGCTCTAAAGTAGCAGTGTGATTTGACCCCTGGTCATGTAAAAGTAAATTTCCACAACTATAAAAAGAGTTTGTTGTAACAATGTATAGTGGAAATTCCTTCATACCTTGATGAGAAGTGGGAATCTCTTGTAGGGATGCAAGAGTTTCTTCCTCCAATGTGTTGGCTGCCTCAACTGTTGATGCATGTGGTTTCTCCTCCATGAGTGTGACAGTGTTAGTACAAGGCTCCTCAAATGGTGGTGTGAGCTTTCCCTCCTTCGTTCTTCCTTCATCAAAGGTTTTGATCAACCTTTGAGTGAACTCTACAAAATTTCTCACCCTCGCATGGCTCAAGTGGCTAAACTACCAAACACAGTCTCCACCCTCCAAGTGCAACGCTGATATTTCAACAGCTTCTTCCCCTGCTATAGGATGCAATAGGAAAAATGCCTCCAACTTTCTCACCCAAGCTTTTGTTGTAGATGACCCATCAAAGGTAGACAACATAAATCTATTTCCTTTGATTTATCTTTTGCTGCAGGGTCTCTTCTCTTCCTTAAAATAGATGAAATGTGGAAAGGCTAGAGTCTCCTTGAAGGCTCTAGGTTGATATTTGTAGTCAACAAGGTAATCACTTAGAATCTGATGATCCAAGTGTCCTTCATGCTTGTCTTCTTTCTTCTATTTAGCCTCTTTGGAGAGGCTCTTCTCAGATCTCAAAACTGATCATAGTAATCTCATCCTCTCCATAATTCTGAACTCTACTCCTTCTCTTTAGTCTTCTGATAGCTGGATCTCACAAGCCGAGCCATAGATCATGCTCTGATACCATTATAGTATCCCAAATCTGGAACAGCTAGCAAGGCATGACTCGAAAATGAATTTTCCAGGAATGGTTGCTACAGGATTTGAAACCAGGACCTGTATCCCTTATATCAATGCATATAATAATGAAATCCAAGAGGTGGCTCAAAATAAATCCCTCTAGGTGGGTTAAACAGGTCTCCCACACCTAGTTGTCTTCATAAAATGCCTGATGAAGGGACTGCAAACAGTTCTTGAACAAGAAGTGGAATAACATGGTTATTTTACAACCATGCACTCATTAAGATCTGAATAGCCAACAAGTTTTTTTTTAGCAGTAAAGAGAGTACAAATTCTTGAGGAAACATCCACTCAAGCAGGGCAATGCAAGCCTCAACTATACATGTACAAGGAAATGAAGAACACTGCTATACATAGAAAGCCCATGGCTATGACTGCGCAGTATATAAAGGAGGGCTACTGAAAAATAGTGTCAATACAAAAATATGACAATATAAAGCTCAAATAAAATAGGGGGAGCAAGATCTCAACCCCTGGAAACAAAAATACACAATCCTTGAAAGGATTGGCTGAAATAAGCACAAAATGGAAAATCTGCAGAAATGCCAGAGTTGCAGGGTAGCAGCTGCAACTCATAAAATGGAACTGTATGGAGAATACTGAAGATGCTTCATCTGATGTCAATATATCCTCCAATGGATCTCTCAAGTGAAAGGCTGATCCTAACACTGAAGATCTCACCCTCCAATCAACACTACAAAACCCTACAACATGCTCAATGAAAATAACGCAGTTACTGAAGAAAACTGCGTTGTAAGGGAAAGGGAATGAGTTGGCCCAATGCTAAGATCTGCAATAAGCTCCAATGGCTTCCAAACTAATCTCCCAAAGGAAAGAGAGACTCCTCCTCTGAAAAAAAAGTGATGGAATAGGTGTTGTGATCCCTCACTGCAACACCCTGCAACACAACATTAGTCTGCTGCATAAATAACATTGTACTGGAGGAGGATGCTTGGCCTCAAGCCTAGATGTGAGGAAAATATGTAAAACTCCTTCAAGAGGATTCTTAATAAAGGAGAAGGATTCCTAAACATGAACTCCTTGTGCTAAGAAGCACAACAACTCAGCTAAATAGTCGTGACTGCAAATAGTCTAAGAAGACACAAAATCAATAATCATATGCATGAGAAAAAATGGTTTCCTTGCCCTCCTTTTAAACACATGAGAGTTACCTCTCCATGGGTCCCACTCTTTAGGGTTTCATCCATCAAGGAAACTTCCCTCCTCTTTCTCTGCGTTGTCCCATGAGATGCTCTCCACCTCATACCTCTACGCTGTTTGACTTGGTCAAACTTGACCTAGCCTCTTTGCAAATGTCTCCTTTCACACATCAGGGCATGAAATCTAGTTCCACTGATGATCCCCTTTCATACTAAGAGGGATTTTATCCATGTTTTTATTATGAATGGGCCTCCTCACTCAATTATTCAACTCCTAAGTGAAAATAGCAATAGTTAATATTCCAATTTATTGTAGGAAAATTTTTGAATATTACAGCATTGGCCAAACTCAGGAAGTTTTGGAGGGTCAATAGCTTCCAAGTGAAGGCTAAGCACCATAAAATTCAATATTTTCTTGTGAAAAAGCAGCTATAGGGAAGGCATCAAAGGTGTGATGCCAATATTTTGGCATGTGGATTTGGCATTAAGCATGTCAAAGAGGGGAGCGGTGAGGTGATAGGTGCCTTATCACAAATACCAAAAACGTTGTCATTGTTGATTATATATCCACATTGGGAGTCCCAGATATTGGTGGAGTATTCTAAGAATCACTTAAAATGTGAAGTGCTTGATGGAAATGTGATAGATGAAAGGTAAAAAGTGATGGAAAGGGTCATCTATTACGATGATCAGATCTTCTTAACTAGAGACTCTGAGCTCAAGAAGAAGATTATACATGCAGAACCTGATTCATTCCTTCCCGGTCACCAAGATTTTATTGGGACATATCAGGAAATTTGGGAGATATTCTCATGGGAGGGTCTTAAGGAGTATGTGCTCCAACATATCAGGAGATGTATGGTTTTCTTGAAGAATGAGGAAGAAAACAAGCACCCTGCAAGGTTGCTACAACCTCTTACCTTTCCAGTAGAGAGATGGGAGCACTCATCTAGGGACCTCATCACTAGCTTGCCAGCAATACATGGTAGGGGTTGTATCTTTGTACTTATTGATCAACTAAAACATTATTTGCATTCATTTTCCATTTATTTACAGTGCATTTCTCCACAAGAGGGCAAGCCTCTCTTTAGACTTCATGGTCTTCTTGGAGCTATAGTCAGTGATGGGAATGGCCACTTCCTAGAAGGCTTTGGGCAGTTGTTGTCTTGTTTGGGGGGGTACTTATTTGACACCGAACATTAGTTACTAATCCCAGATATATGAGCATATAGGGTCAGCAAGCAAGTCGTTAGGAAGCTACTTACCACAATGTGTTCTAGGGAAGCAAAGAGAAAAACTCTGATGGTTCCACTTGAGGGACTATTATCACCATCTGGTATATCATATGGCAGTCAATATATCTCGATTTTTTATTCCATATTTTGATGATGTTCTAGTCACTATTTTTAGGATGGTTGGGTTAAGCAAGGTTCTTAGAACCAAATATTGGATCCTAGAGAGTCAAGATGTATTCCTGTCTCTTGAGGACAACATTTCTACGACCCAGGATCAAAAAAAGTTCTACATGGATCATGGATGGGAGAAGAGACAACGTAGGCTGGACACTTTTGTCTACCTCTAATTTCAGCTATATAGACCATTCATATTGCAGAAGGAGATTGAGGAGTTTCTCTATGGGCCACACATGGTGATCCATCTTGTTGGAGGAGTAACACATGGGTTGGAGCTTCTCAATGGGAGTAATAACTCCAACATTTTTTATGCTCCATGCCTCAATGAGGCCATTAGACAACAAATAGTTTCCACCATGGATCTCCCAATTCTTGATGATGTGAGACATTTGGTCTTATCACCAAAGGCTAAGTTGGACATTTGGGAGGAGCAACTAAGGGGAAGATTGATTGGAGAACATTTGATTAAGTGAAGGAGTTTATAAAATGAGGATGCCACAAGGGAAAGAGAGGAGATTTTGCAGTATTCATCCTTCCAGTTGCTCAAGGTCAAGCAACATTTGGGAGGGGAGTACTATAATATTCCTAATTAGCTTTCATCTAGTTGGAATATTAATTTTTTCGTTTGTCATTTAGATAGATGAATAAGAGGGTAGGGAGATCCATATGTCTCTTTAGTAGGAATAAAACCACTTCTAATGTGAATGTGGATCATCTTATCAGTTGAATAAAGCACTCTTATGTGTGAATAGAGGTTTAAGCATTTGGATGGGGTCAAGTATGACCAGATCAATAGTTTTGGTATGGAGGTAGTGGAGATCTATTGAGGGATGACGCAGTATTAGTGGGAGGGAGTCTCCATGAGGGTAGCATATTTAATGAGCAGGACCAAGGGTGAGGAGGCTCACAAAGAATATAAGGAAGGGGATGGCAGCTATAGAAGGAATTTTGATTATTGTTTATGTTTGGTCTTTCATGACTTTTTTCACGCTTCAGCTGTTTAGCGGAGTCTCTTGTGTTGTTTACTACAAGGGTGTTTCCGAGCAGAAATCCCACCATCATATTCTGGGGACTTCGAGTGCCCAATCAAGAGAAGTTATTTGAGCTAAATTCCACTATTTGGCATGCGGTTAAAATTCCCCCTTCATCAGCAGTGCAGTCTCCTCTAGGAATTATGTTATTTTGCAGGGTAGTTGCAGTGGAGGGTCAAGTACCCAAGTTGGTAAGCCTATCTTCCATTGAGGGGAGAAACCCTTCATCTAGGATACCTATTGGGAGGTTCCTTGAGCTTCATTTCCACCATACATCATCAATCCAAGCTTTAGCCATCTTCAACAGCACAGTTTCCTTTAGAAGCTACGTTATTTTTCAGGGAAGTTGTAGTGGATGGCTTAGTGCCCAAGTTTGTGAGTTGATTTTCTAGTAAGGGGAAAAAACCTTTATCCAAAAGATCTATTGTAGGAGTATCAACCATTTTTATATGCAATCATCCACCGCCTATCAGTTAAATAGTTGTAGTGTGTTATTCAGCCCTAGGGCTGTAACTTTCATTTTGTGTATTTTCGGAAACCCCTTCTGGGTTGTCTTGGAAAGGTGATAGAAAGCCTAAATATTTGATCCTAGCCTTTTATAAGCATTATATCAGTAGTTATGTGTATATTCAGTTTCATCCTGTAGTTATCCTCCATAAGACTGCGCAGTGATATGTCCTCCGACATTTTATGTAGCAGCAACATTTCATATTTCATGTACTGAGTCATTTGAGGCTTTTTTTTCCTAGCTTGAGTGTCTTTTTCCTCAAGATCTTGTACTCATTTCTCTGCTATAATCTGAAATAAAATGGCTCTATGATATGCTCCTATTGATGTATTGTTATTTTGCTGCATTTTCCATTTCTATATGTTATATTCATGTTTTTCCTAATTTGGAATATTACAAATGCATTGAACCAAACAATAGAAAGCACCACCCATCTGGAAAACCTCCTTCCCACAGGGACCGTCCTTGCATTTTAGATTATGTGCCCAATTTTCTCCAATAGTGGCCAATGCGATCAAGTTAGCACTTTCATGACATAAGTACTCCTCATCCTCTGCACTCTTTCTTTTTTTTTTTCGTTTCTTTCACTAATAGATTTTGGGGGTCTGATGGGAAACTCCACTATGGCTTGGAAGCTCGTAAAGGGTTGTGCACTTTTAAATTTAGAGATGAGATCATAATCGATGCTGGAAAGTAGCACATTTGATTCCTCAACTTCGTCCACACATTTTTTTCGGTTATGGTTTTTGTTGCAACCACTCTTTTGGAGGATAATGTGGTGAAATGGTTGTATCCTGTGCCTAAATACCACACGAAAGAGCTTTTGGATGTGTTTTCGGTGGGTGTCAGGGTATTTTGCAGCCTTCTCTTTGTTGTGTTTCCTACAAATTGGCATGTCATTGGATATCTTGTTGCATATCATGACGATACACTAGTGATGATCAACTTATGCTATTTCCAAAGGATTTCCATCATAATCTAATATGTGTTCTAGATTGAATGACGAATTCCCACTTCATTTGGGCAAAAAATGAATGCAAGTGTCCATATTTGCAGAAACTGCGACTAGATGGATCTTGTAAGCCACATTCTTGGCTCTGTCCCTCAGTAATTCCTCCAATTCCTTTAACATGACATATTCACAGATCCACCTTCAAATTCATGGATATGGACTTGGCTTACAAGAGCTGATATCGAGTAGATTGTGTCCACTCTAGTGCCTGCGACAAAGCTAGTCCTCCTCCAACCTCTCCCAAAAGAGATAAACATAAAAAGAGTTATTTCATTTGCACTTATTAACACAGAGCCCAGAACATTTATCTAGATCACCAAGAACCTTCGTATGTGTAGTTATTTCCACATTTTTTCCAAGTCCATATCCAATATTATTAGATGAGAAATTATTGTGAGGGATACCAACCAATTCCACAATTTCAAGGATGGAATTTTTTCTAATAAATATACATGGATTTTGTGACATTATTTGTGTCCTCTAATTCCCTTAAACTGGTTGTTTCTGGTCAGTTTTAGAACAGATATAGAAAAAAATAGACAATCTACTTTTGGGTATGGATACAACCAATTTTCCTAGCCAGAAATCAGGATCTAGACTCTATGTGCCCCTTTCCTATCTCAGGTTTGTCAAAATTTGGTCAGATCGACTCAAATCATCCTAAAAGGACCAACCTAGAACCATCTGTAGGGTTTCAAGAATAAGTATCAAGGACCTACAATTTGTTTGAAGGCAAGATTGAGAGAGAGGTGGGAGAGAAAGGGAGAGAGAGGAAGGAAGATAGAGAGGACTTGATAGATAGGAGAGAGAGAGAGAGATGGAGTTGGATGGGGAAGAAAGAAATAAAGAGAGAAAGGTGGAGATGGAGAGGGAGTGATTAGGGAGAGAGAGAGAGAGAGAGAGAGAGAGAGAGAGAGAGAGAGAGAGGATGATATGAAATAGATCTGAAATAAAACTGAAGTAGAACTAAATATTTTCCAACGGTGAATGGATTTTTAACTTGATCACTTAATGTGGAAGACAGAAGGAAATAAATTGATTTTATGACTTAATCCAGAACTTAAGAATCATAATTAAACATGAATATTCAGAAAATAATAGAGATATAAGACAAAAAACATTGATTACAGATTTTGTCCCTAGTGGACTATGTCTTCGGGTTCGAGTTCAAGATGGGTGTATGTTTTATTAGGGATTGATCCAAGGAAGTAATTATGTATAAATAAACCAGACTGAATGTGCTCATAGGCACCTTTGGTCTCTTTTAGTAGAAATATCTCTCTCCTAGCTTTCCAAGGCCTATCTCGGTTCCCAATTCTGCCTTCGAATGACCAAGATACACTGAAAACAAAACTGCCTCTCCCTCACAGAAATCTGAATACAAGCCTTCAAAATCACTCATTTTCCCTTCATCATGAGAAATGGTGGTTTTATAATAACATTGTAGATTCAATTTGAACCCCTTGAACCTATTCCTGGAAAGTGGTTTTCGAATTAACGGCTTGATTGATCTCGATGCAATGGTGTTCTAACACCTTAGGAGTTTTGTTACTTGGTGTTATATTTTTAAAAATGTGCATTTACATTACAAACCCAAAAGTAAACCTTATGATAAAACTACACCTCTGATGGTTTGCAATCAGTGGAAAGTTTTTAACTGCTCCATGTGACTGTTCAACAGACTAACCGTTGACTGCCACCTCGTGGTTAAGTCTGACAACTTTGGGCTGATCGTTCCACTGGCGGTCGACCTCATCCATGTGACTGCACATACTTCCGACGGTTGTGGTCAGCTCCAACTGTGTGGTTAACTTAATTGTTGCACGTTATTCCCGACTGCTCACATTTCAACTCTGCCCGACAGTTAATCTTCTTTACTGCGGTTAGGACTGCTATATGTTTTATAATATGGGTTTTGTACATAGGTTATAACCATTACACATTCCGAAAGATAGTTTGGACCATTGCATTGTTTTCCCTAGGTTTAGCATAACACCATTACATAGGTTTACACCTTAATGTCATTTGGGCTAGGTTTTAGGATTAGGCTTAGGACTTAGGTCTTAGTACCCCACTTAGCATAGGTCTCCACAATTACATTTGTATGCTTAGGTTTAGAACCATGACATTAAAATTTTCCACATGATGACATTTCTACCATGAAGTAACTTGAATATTTCATCAGAAAAACTAGAGAAACTAAAGACTGAATTGATCTACACTGAAGTAATGCAAGATCCTCCTGAATTAGAGGAGGGGAGGAGAGACAGGGAGAGGAAGAGGGGGTGAGATATATTGATAGATAATGTTGGAACAGGGTCTCCTATAAGAGCTGCGAATATTGTCCATTTTTGTATATTTTTTATTATATTTAGTCTAACGCAGGAGTTTTGGGGTGGGTCAAAGCCCCTATTGCATTGTAAGTGAGTCAAGGGTAGACCAAGAGTCTACAAACCACAGTTTGCAGACCATTGGATGCGTAGGCTAAAGTAGTATAAGTAGTTGAACCTTTTTGAGTTGTAAGAGAAACTTGAACTGAGATTGGTGCGAATTGTGAATTAGTAGATATGTTTTGGGTTTTTGGGGAAAGGACTCTTATTGGCTGTGTGTGTTTGTGCTCAACCTAGTCTCCTAAATTGAGTTCATTTAATTTTCAACCAGGGTTGGTAAACTGCTGAAGTGTGGTGCACTGTATGTGCCTAGGTGTTTGTTTCTTACTGCGTTGTATCTAGTGTTTTATGATGTTTTTGGTCTTTTTATGGTTTTATGTTCACAAGGGAGAGAACTAAATGCTGATGGAAAGAAGCTACTAGTTAAAAATAGAGTGAAGCCTAATTTGTTGATGACAAATGACAAATGAAAATATTGAGATAGAACCAAACCCTAAACTATGACTAAGCAGAATACAAAGCTTGATAATGACTTCAAGAAAATAAATCACAACATGAACTTAACTTGTCCATTTCTTTCATTAAAGGTATTTTGGAAGAGCTTGAGAAATGGGCAGCTAAGTATAAAAATTCTCCTAACTAAACAATTAAACAATCAGCTTATAATGATACAACATCTTATCCATGATTAAAGGTTTGTTGAAGCATATTTGGAAAAGAACATTGGTAACATCATAAGATCTCCACTCTAAAATTAGCTCCTAATTCTATTCTGCAACTTAGTTTAACACCACTACACCTTACTCAAAAGTTATAGATTTCCTTTTAGAATAGTCTTTTGAGGAAAGGATTTTTTTGTAAAATGGTAAAAAGGTTGCAAAAGTACTCCAGGCCTTGGACTGATACTGTCTTCTGTCCAGATGATTATGAGTTAATATAGGTTTGGAACAAAAGAAGTTTTGTAAATAATGAAGGTCGTGGTATTTAAGTTTAACAACTAATGTGAATTAATATGCAATGGATGACAACTAAATGTGGAATGTAAATACAGTGAGCTAAGTTAGAACTGAACTAGAGTGCTACTAGTCTATAATAAACAGTGCTAAACTAACAAGCCATTATCAAACTTGAAACAAAATAACAGAGCATGAATTGAGTGCAATTTGACTCCGGAGTGCCCTAACTAAGTTATCATGCAATTAATCTATGGGATTCTACAGCCTATTTCGTTAATCATGAATGGTATTTTGGAAGAACTTGTTACAACAATCCTGGCTGTACAATTCAATGCAAATGCAAACATGAAAACTGAAAGCAATTACAATTAAAAACTAAGACATCACAACTATTTCCTACTCATTGTTATGATGTTTTGGAAGAGCTTTTTAAGAGTAATATCAGCTATGCTACTTAGTGTAAAAAAGCAACGGAAACCTTCAGTATCACAGTCATGCCATAGTCATCATAATGATTTCTTGGAAGAGTTTACTAGAATAAGTTCAACTGTGATAATGAACAAAAGGAATTGCAAATAAAATCTATAACACTACAGCCATTTCTCATTCATTATCATGATCTTTTGGAAGAGTTTCTTAGAACAAGTATAGCTATAGTGACTGATGAAATTAACTATGAACGCAAACTTCAAAAACTTGAAAACGAACTAAGATACTTATCTAAAGTGCGAAAGTAAAGCCGCTCAAGAGGCAGGGGCCCTCTACCACCAGAGTAGCACAGAATCTAACTCAAGATCAACTCAACGTGTTCAAAGAAATGCTGTCTTATTCATTAAAGGAAAATAACTTAAAACAGAGTATTCTCGGTCTTCAGAAATATAGCAGTCAATCCATGAAATCTAATCAAAATCTAGAGCTTGTCTCTCGGTTTCCCGAGTACATTTATAACAAATCTTCATAACAGAACTTGCCACAATACAGGGATCATTGTCTTTTAATATCAAAATCGTACTAGAACTCTAAAGATGGAAACGTAAAGTGACAAAGGACATCTGGATTGTCCTTGTCCTATTAGGAGTCTGCCTCCTTGTATGAGTTCCCACGTACAAAACCACGTCCAGAATTCAGTTCATTCTTCATGGTGAGCAACAAATATTGAGGACATGATGTGGAATACACCCATGTGTGGCTTTTCCTGAGAGGACACCTGGAACATGCTTGAACGTGAAGACAACTGCAGAATTGGCAACTAGCTACGGAATGTCTGCATTCTGTAGCTATTTTAAGTTCAAAATGCATTACAATGACAAAATCACAAAACTTAGCAAGTTAGCCATGATATTCATTTTTAAAGTAATTTTAACTAATTTCATTGATCATTTGAGCCTGGGATAACAATGGAAAAAATAAAATGGAGTGAAGTATGATGAAAGAAAGAAAAATATTTGGGCTCAACATACCCCCACTACTGACTTCTTGCATGTCCTCATGCAACTTATTCCATAAACTCAGAGACTTCTGCAAGAACATCCAACCCTCTTCTTCTTCTTTGCCTGGAAGTTAAAGGTCTTCTGGGCTTCCTGATGACTAACTTGAACCTTAAATTGGTAAGTGCCCTGATTAACTTCTTGTTCCTCTTTTTCAACTTTTCATTAGCCTTTTCCACTTTGTCCATTTGTAGAGATAAGGTTGAGTTCATACTGGTTTTGAGTTTGACTTGTTCCTTGAGAATATCATTCTCAGTTCTGATATGTCTATTAAGTACTTCCAGCTCATACCTATCTCTTCTTAACACATCTATTTCGGACAGTGGAGGACTAGGGGTTCTATCTCTACTCTCTGAAGCTTTCCTTTCCAATGTTTCAACATAGTTATAAATTTCTTGCTGTGCAGGGTCAATTTCAAGGGCTTCTTCATCAAAATATTCTTCAACATCTTCTTCAATAGATATTTCCTCATATTCTATGTTTATCACCCTGGTTTGTTTGATCTGTTTTTTCCTTAGTTTCCCCCTAAGTCTATGGCTTCTTCTCGGCTGGGATGGTCCCTCTCCTTTTTCTGTGGCAAATTTTCTGATTACCCTCTCTTCCTTAAGCTGTCTCTTAATCTGAGTCAATTTGTCAGAGATTATCTCTTCACTGCTTTCTTGAATTGCTTTATCAGTTTCAATTTTAGAGGCTCTCCATTTTCAGCTTCTCTTTGTAGGCTGATGTTCAGGTGAAGGCTCTTTTGGTTCCTCAAAGTGATTTCTCACCAAGAAATTATCCCAAGTATCTTTTGTTTTGGCTAAATGGTGTTCGATTAGAATCTTAACCAAGACATGATGGTATAGAGTTGTTTCTAGGAAGTGGACTCTCCTTTGAACACTTGAAGCCATCTTTTTTAAACTTTGAAGCAATAAATAGGGAAAATTAAGCTCTTCTTCCAGAAAATGCATTATCAACCTAATATGGTAAACATAAAAAGTACCATATCTACCTTCACAAGTGATAATTTTTTGTAGAATAAGCAATATGTTTCTCCATTTATTCTTTAATGTAGAGCTTGGAATTCCCTTTTTAAACACAGTGACATCCATACCTATTGATTTCAGGATCTGCTTCCATGATTCATTATGAAATTCTCTATTCTTAAACCATCTTTCTCCATGTCTAAGAAATCCTGTTGCTTCTGCAATAAAAACCTCTGTGATAGTGAATTTAATATCTCCAACTTCAACCTCGGCTCCTTTGAATGACCTTGCAAACGTTTTAGTAACTTATTTATGGAAGCCATTAAATTTCTCAAGGAATTGCAGCCATCCTACTTGTTGCAACATTTCTCTGCTTTGAGGGTATCCTTCCAAGTATTTTGTGCCCACTGGTTCAGTTCTCACGATGAGGCCCATAATTTATTCTTCAATCTTCAGATTAGTACTCTTTCTGCTCACGGAGACAATGACTTCAACCTTCAAACTGATATACCTCTGCTTCATGGTGATAGTGCTTCAATATTCAAACTGATATACCTCTGCTTCACGGTGACAATGGCTTCAAATTTTAAACTGATATACCCCTGCTCACAGTGATAGAGATACCTTTGTTTTACAGAATGAAATGATGAAGGGTTGGCTACGGGATGGAGTAATAGGGACTGGTTACAGAATGAGTTAATGAAGTGAGGTGAAAACAAATCAATGAGTGAAAAGACTGCAAAGATTTTTTTTACAATGGATTCAAAAATCATCATTAAATGATTTGGCTGGGTGACGTGAGAAAATCAATCACTTTAGCATTTTAACCGCTTAGATGATGATCGGGTATAGAATTTGAAATGAAGGATTTTTATCCAAAGTTTTGCGGAGGGTATATTTGGCATGATCAATAAAAATAATCAAAACAACTTTTCAAATGATTCATAACTAAAACTATACTATAGTTTGTGATATGCCATTATAATCAGAACTTTTTACCTTTGCTTTTCATCTGCTTTTTGTGGTCTTTGTATACTTTGTTCTCCTCTGGAAGAGTCTTCATAATCCTTCTTGATTTTTATTGTTCATGGATATATTGGATCATCTTGTTGCAATTCAAATGTCTTTTGATCAGTGCCTTCAGGATCTGTAGCTGCGGAATGACTGTGTGGCTGCGGAAAGTCTGATTAGCAGCAGAATGTCTGTTTAGCTGCAGAATGTGCCTGTAGAGAATTTTAATCATGGAATGGAGTGGTTTGGAATATACATGGAAGATTATATGAAATGGGTGAAGTTAGATGATGAAACATGGTATAATGGGATATGTATGAAGTGAATGATGGAGTGAAATGGAGTGGAAAAGTATAAGAAATGGCCTGCAATTCATGACATGTGTTATTCAATTGCAAAAAGACATCAAACTTTAAATTTTGATATGGAAATGAGGTGGATGAAGTATGGAATGAGATGAATGAAATATGGAATGAAGTGAAGTATGAATGAATGAATGAAATGGAGTATGGATGGATAAGTAAATGGAATGAAATGAAATGAGATGAATCATAAGTGCAATGGATCTGAACTTATGATTTTGTAACAGCTGCTTGCAAAAACAAAATGGAAAAGTTAGAGTGTCAGAAAGACTATGATTTTCACCCTATCTTTTCTGTATAAGCATGCCAATCAGTGATTGGTTTTCATGTTTATACTTTATTTATTTTTTATTTATTTTTATTTTTTTTCAAAGAAATGCTTTCAGAAAATTCAATCAAGTTGATGAAGAAGAAAGATTCTTCTTCATTAACTTCACATCACTGTTTTCCTGGAACTTCTTGAAAAATTCTTCTCTTGAGAGTGGTTTGTGATACAGCTTCAATCTATTACCATTCACAAGAAAAGTGACCTCTTCTTCATCTATTGTCCTGATTTTTATTGCTCCATTGTCAAAAATTTCAGCAATTTCATATGGCCCAAGCCAATGTGTTTGAAATTTACCTTGAAAATCCTTGAATTTTGAATCAAACAAGAGAGCCCAGTCACCTTCTTTGAACTTCTTCTCTTTGATGTACTTGTCATGCCATCTAGTCCTTTGCTGTTGGAATAGACTTGTTTTCTGAATTGCATCTTGTCTGATCTCATCCAATTCATTAATCTGCTCCAATCTATGCTTTTGTGCCTCCGTTAAATCAAGTCCTAGCTGAACTGCCATTTTGAAAGTTTGAATCTGGAACTCTACGGGAAACAAAACTTGCTTTCCATAAACAAGTTCATAAGGAGTATGACCTGTTGTGTTTCTCCATGTATTTCTATAGGCCCACAAGGCTTCAGGAAGCCTATCTACCCAATCTCTTCTATGTAAATGAAAAATCTTTGTTAGGATTCCTTCAATGACTTTATTAGTAGATTGCACTTGACCATTTGCTTATGGATGATAAGGAGTAGAGTTTATATGCCTGATTTTGTACCTCTCCATCATTTGTTCCACTAGCCTTGATGTAAATTGAGCTCCTTGGTTTGTAAAAATTTCCCTTGGGACACCAAAACGAGTAAAAATATCCTCAAAAAGAAAAGTAACTACAGATGCTTCATTAGCAAAAACTAATGGCTTGGCCTCTACCCATTTGGTAACATAATCAATGCAAACTAATATATATCTCTTTTTTCTTGATGGAGGACTAATAGGTCCTACAAAATCCAAAGCCCATTTTTCAAAAAGTTCAATATGTACCTGAGGTTGTAATGGCATCTCACCTGAAGGAGAAGGCTTCCCTACCCTTTGGAAACTATCACACCTTTTGACATACTCTTTAGCATCTTTAAACAAGGATGGCCAATAATATCCTAAATGAAGGATCTTATAGGCTGTCCTCTTATCAGTAAAGTGTCCGCCACAAGGTTCATCATGACATGCTTTAAGAATCTCAGGCATCTCATCTTCCCGAACACATCTCCTAATGATCAAATCTGGTCCTGTCTTGTACAACTCATTAGCAACCCATGAATATTTTGCACTGTCATAAATGATTTTTCTTTTATTCCTTGCATTCATTATTGAAGGAAATTTTCCTGAAACTAAATAATTAGCAATATCAGCAAACCATGGAGTTTGAGTAGAAATTGCAAAAAGATATTCATCAGGAAATTGATCTTCAACTGGAGTGTCATCTTTGATATTTTGGAGTCTAGATAGGAAATCATCTACTGTGTTTTGTTTTCCAGGCCTATCTAGAATGGTAATGTTGAATTCTTGTAAGAGCAATAACCATCTTATGACTCTGCCATTAGTAATTGATTTGTTCATTAAGTATCTAATTGCAGAATGATCAGTGTGAACAAAAGTTTCATAGTCTGTTATATAATGTCTGAATTTGTTTATGGCATGAACAACAGCTAAAAACTCTTTTTCAGTTACAGTATAGTTTAACTCTGCAGGAGTCAAATTTTTACTGGTATAATAGATGGCATAGGGAATCAAATCTTTTTGTCCCAATACTACTCCTAGAGCTGTATCGGAAGCATCTGTCGAGATATGAAAAGGTAACTTCCAGTTAGGTCCCCTTAATATAGGTGCTTCAGAAATTTTGGTTTTCAGGGTTTCAAAAGCTAACTGGCAATCATAAGTCCACTTAAATTCACAATCTTTGGTAAGTAATTTGAAGAATGGAGATGCTATTTTGGTGAAGTTTTCTATAAATATCCGATAATACCCTGTAAATCCTAGAAAAATTCTAACATCTCTTTGACAACTTGGAATGGATAGGTTAGAAATGACTTCAACTTTTGCCTCATCAACTCTAATCCCATCCCCTGAAATGTGATGCCCTAAAACAATACCTTCAGTAAACATCATAAAAAAAATTTCATGACTAAGTGAAAGGTTTGCTTCTTGACATCTCTTTAAGACTTTTTCCAAGTTTTCTAAAGCTTCTTCAAATGTGTTTCCATAAACTATGAAATCATCCATGTATACCTCTACACAATCATGTATTAGATCTGAAAAAATTCCTAATACTGCCCTTTGGAATGTTGCCAGTGCATTTCATAATCCAAATGGCAATACTCGGTAAGCATAGGTACCCCAAGGACAGGTAAATGTGGTTTTGTCTTGATCTTCAAGTGCTACTTGGATTTGATTGTAACCACTAAACCCATCTAGGAATGAGAAGTACTTTTGCCAGCTAATGTATCTAACACTTGATCTATGAAAGGTAAGGGAAAATGGTCTTTAAGAGTAGCTTTGTTTAGTTCCCGGTAGTCAATACATACCCTCCATTTACCATTTTTCTTTGGCACAATTACCAAAGGAGAAACCCACTGACTATCTTAAATGGGATAGATGAAGTTGACATTTAACAATTTTTGCAATTCTTCTTTAAAAATCTCCCTAAGATTTGGATTCATCCATCTTTGAGGTTGTCTGATTGGTTTGCAATTTTCCTCTATATAGATGTGATGAGTGCAAGTCTTGGGGCTTATCCCTTTCATGTTAGTGTACTCCCATGCATATGCAGAAGAATGTCTCTGTAATATCTTGACTAACTCTTCTTGTTGAGATTTTTCTAAGTTCTTATTTATGTTCAAAGTTTTGCCTGGAAATATCTCACTTGTAGAGCTGCCAAATTTATCCATAGAATGAAGAGACATCTGCCTTGATGACAAAAACTCAATGTTGGATCCCTCTTGAAATGATTCATGTTTGTATTCTGAAGAGGATTCAAAGTTTTCTAGAGTATTCAGAATTTGACTATCTTCACTAATTTCTGAAATTGTGAAGAGAGGTTGTAAGTCTTCTTCATCCTCTATCCATTGAGTATCATCTAAATCTATAATTGTCCTAGCTGGAGGATACAAAGTGAATTTCTTAGTTGAACTACCATCAGAGATGTACATATCACCGGATCTACAACTAATAAAAGCATTAGCTGTAGCCAACCAAGGTCTTCCTAATATAACAGGATGCCCTCCTAGATTATTCTTAGGAGTTAGGATCATGAAATCCACAGGGTACTCCCAAGAATCTAGGGACACTGGAATGTCTTCTATTACCCCATCAGGTTTGATCACAGATTTGTCTGCTAATTGTAATAATGTGGGTGTAAAGAGAATATTAGGAAGTTTCAGTTTATCCATGATTTTTCTACTCATGATATTGATTGCTGCTCCTAAATCAATGAGTGTGTTTTGGATTTAAATTCCATTGATGTGAATTTTAACAACTGGATTTCCTGGGTCTAGATACTTTGGAATAGCAATCTTACCCATCATAATGTCTGCTATTTTTCCTACCAGTTGAATTTTATTTGTCTCTCTTATTCTTTTTCTAGTTTTCTTCATGCTCAACTCCTTTATTGTTTTGGCTAAAATTGGAATTTCCTTGATGGCTTGTAATAATGGAATCTTAATGTAAACATTTCTCAGCTCATCTAGGAAATCATAATTAGGCACCATAATTTGTTTTTCTACACCTCTATCAATTTGTAATCTTTCTGGAAAGGGAGGTATAGAAGTAGATGTTGATGGCTGCTCTAATACAGGAGTTGAAATTATTGATTCTTTTTGCTTTAATTTTTCAATGTTTGAGTCTTGAAAAGATGTATCTTCCTCAAGACTTTTATTCACTCGTAGAGAATCTTCCTCAGAGTTATCTTGTTCTTGTATGATCACAGAAGGTTTCCTCTTTCCAAGTATTCTTCCAGACCTAAGTTGAACATCACTAAGGTCTAAAGGAGTAATTAAATAAGTTGGAAACTGTTGGCCTTCTATCATGTATGCGTTCTGGGGATTTTTATTATTAGGGTTTGGTATGGGTTGAGTAGGCAAATGATTTGATTTTTGAGGAAATTGTAATGGAAGTGGTTGATTTTGATGTGGTAGGTTCTGATGATGTTGTTGAGGATTTTGTTGAAATTTTTTTTGAGGATTTTGAGGATAAAAATGTGGGTATGGTGGATAGGATGGTGGATACTGATAGTACTGAGAGTATCTTCCATAGGGATTTTGTGCCCCTTGTGCCCAAGCTTGAGAATGATTTTGAAATTGAGGCCAAGGTTACTGCCAAGAATTCCAAGGTGGAGGTTGGTTATACATTTGATCATGGAATCCTTGTGTTTGAGGTCCTTGCCAATGCCTTCTAGAGACAAAATTGAGAGATTCTGTGGAATTTGTAGGAGTTTCCTCTTGAAAGACAGCTTTGAGACCAGGAAGGGAAGGACAATTCTTGGTCTCATGTTTTTCAGAACAAATGACACAGGTTTCTACAACTTTTACATCCAAAGGACACTCTCTCAAGGCATGTTTCTTTCTACATTTGGGACAAAAGATTGCTAAGGCATTAGATTCAGCTTTTTGCTTGTTTTGTATCTTAAGGGTGTCTATTTGTTCACTAAGACTCCCTAAGATGTCAGATTTGAAATCATCAAGCATATGTCCTATTTCTGACCTACTTACTGTCCCAGAAGCAAACTTACTTTCCCTTGCAAGAGCAGGATCTCTTGGACCTTTTACAGTTTTAGATTTCCCTCTTGAAAGGTTGATACATAACTCAGATATTTCAGGTAATTTGAGCTGTGATATATCCCCTTTTCCCATCATGTTAAGGATATCCAACCATTCATCCCTAATTGTTTTCAACAAAATATCTTTTAAGGTGTCTTGATCTAAGTTTTCCATTTTTGCTCTTTTGATGTTGTAATGAAATCTCTCCAACAAATCTTCCAAGTTTTCATCTTATTTTTGTAACATCTTAAACACTTCTTCCTTATGATTGACCGGCATACAATAATCCAAATACCTCTCTAGAAATGCTTGTTTCATGTCTTCCCATGTCCTAATAGAACTATTGATCAAACTCATAAACCACTTCAATGTTGTTCCTTTCAATGTTGAAGGAAATAGTTTAAGTTTTTGAGCATCTTGTAAGTAGTCATAAGTTCTACACAGGATTTCAAATTCAAATAGGAAGGTTTCAGGATCTTCAGTTTTAAGTCCATAGAAGTTTGGAAGGACAGAGGGTGAAATATTTTTAATGGTTGTATTGGTTTCTTCATCTATTATAGGAAACCCAAAAGAGCTTCCCATTTCTCTTCTACCTCTTCCTCCTTCTGCACCTCTACCTCCTTCTCCTCTACCTCTACCTCTACCCCCTCCAAATAATGTGTGTTCTCCATTAAAGACTCCTCCTCCCCCTTCTTCTGCCATGGTTGATTCTTCTGTGGAAGTGGAAAGGTTTGTGTCCCTAACATGAGTCTTTATATTTTCTTCTAAGGCAGGTTCAGTGGATGAAGTGGAAGGTTTCTCTAATGGAATATATGATCTTAGGTCTTCTAAAAGTCTAGGATCAGTAAAGGATGGAATGTGGGTCTGAGTTGAAGGTGTACTAGCTCTTGGTCTAGGTGAAACAAGTGGTATTCTAGGAATCAAACTTCTGCTTCTGCTTCTTATGAATCTACCCCTTGAGTCTCTCTCTCTGTGCATATAATTGTTTTTTGGAGTTAAGAAACAAAGGTTACCTAGTTTTCACTTCCCCGGCAACGACACCAAAATGTTTGTGCTCAACCTAGTCTCCTAAATTGAGTTCATTTAATTGTCAACCAGGGTTGATAAACTGCTGAAGTGTGGTGCACTGTATGTGCCTAGGTGTTTGTTTCTTACTGCTTTGTATCTAGTTTTTTATGATGTTTTTGGTCTTTTTATGGTTTTATGTTCACAAGGGAGAGAACTAAATGCTGATGGAAAGAAGCTACTGGTTAAAAACAGAGTGAAGCCTAATTTGTTGATGAAAAATGACAAATGAAAATAGTGAGACAGAACCAAACCCTAAACTATGACTAAGCAGAATACAAAGCTTGATAATGACTTCAAGAAAATAAATCACAACATGAACTTAACTTGTCCAATTCTTTCATTAAAGGTATTTTGGAAGAGCTTGAGAAATGGGAAGCTAAGTATAAAAATTCTCCTAACTAAACAATTAAACAATCAGCTTATAATGATACAACATCTTATCCATGATTAAAGGTTTGTTGAAGCATATTTGGAAAAGAACATTGGTAACATCATAAGATCTCCACTCTAAAACTAACTCCTAATTCTATTCTGAAACTTCGTTTAACACCACTACACCTTACTCAAAAGTTATAGATTTCCTTTTAGAATAGTATTTTGAGGAAAGGCTTTGTTTGTAAAATGGTAAAAAGGTTGCAAAAATACTCCAGGCCTTGGACTGATATTGTCTTATGTCCAGATGATTATGAGTTAATATAGGTTTGGAGCAAAAGAAGTTTTGTAAATAATGAAGGCCATGGTATTTAAGTTTAACAACTAATGTGAATTAATATGCAATGGATGAAAACTAAATGTGGAATGTAAATACAGTGAGCTAAGTTAGAACTGAACTAGAGTGCTACTAGTCTATAATAAATAGTGTTAAACTAACAAGCCATTATCAAACTTGAAACAAAATAACAGAGCATGAATTGAATGCAATTTGACTCCGGAGTGCCCTAACTAAGTTATCATGCAATTAATCTATGGGATTCTACAGCCTATTTCGTTCATCATGAATGGTATTTTGGAAGAACTTGTTAGAACAATCCTGGCTGTACAATTCAATGCAAATGCAAACATGAAAACTGAAAGCAATTACAATTAAAAACTAAGACATCACAGTTATTTCCTACTCATTGTTATGATGTTTTGGAAGAGATTTTTAAGAGTAAGATCAGCTATGCTACTTAGTGTAAAAAAGAAACTGAAACCTTCAGTATCACAGTCATGGCTTAGTCATCATAATGATTTCTTGGAAGAGTTTACTAGAATAAGTTCAACTTTGATAATGAACAAAAGGAATTGAAAATAAAATCTATAACACTACAGCCATTTCTCATTCATTATCATGATCTTTTGGAAGAGTTTCTTAGAACAAGTATAGCTATAGTGACTGATGAAATTAACTATGAACGCAAAATTCAAAAACTTGAAAATGAACTAAGATACTTATCTAAATTGCGAAAGTAAAGCCGCTCAGGAGGCAGGGGCCCTCTACCACCAGAGTAGCACAGAATCTAACTCAAGATCAACTCAACACGTTCAAAGAAATGTTGTCTTCTTCATTAAAGGAAAATAACTTAAAACAGAGTATTCTCGGTCTTCAGAAATATAGCAGTCAATCCATGAAATCTAATCAAAATCTAGAGCTTGTCTCTCGGTTTCGCGAGTACATTTATAACAAATCTTCATAACAGAACTTGCCACAATACGGGGATCATTGTCTTTTCATATCAAAATCATACTAGAACTCTAAAGATGGCAGCATAAAGTGACAAAGGACATCTGGACTGTCCTTGTCCTATTAGGAGTCTACCTCCTTGTATGAGTTCCCACATACAAAACCACGTCCAGAATTCAGTTCATTCTTCATGGTGAGCAACAAACGTTGAGGACATGATGTGGAATACACCCATGTGTGGATTTTTCTGAGAGGACACCTGGAACATGCTTGAACGTGAAGACAGCTGCAGAATTGGCAACTAGCTACGGAATGTATGCATTCTGTAGCTAGTTTCAGTTCAAAATGCATTACAATGAAAAAATCACAAAACTTAGCAAGTTAGCCATGATATTCATTTTTAAAGTAATTTTAACTAATTTCGTTGATCATTTGAGCCTGGGATAACAATGGAAAAAATAAAATGGAGTGAAGTATGATGAAAGAAATAACAATCTTGGGGCTCAACAGTGTGCACGGAGATCCTCAGTCCTGCTGTGTGCGAACCCTGCTACTATGTGTGCAGGTCAGGTTTTGGGTATTGTAAAAGGATCTAAAGGATTAATGAATGCGGAAGGTTATTGAAATCCCTAAATCTATTGAATCTGTGATATCTGATTATGTATGCTCTATGGCATTGATTTAAGCTACGAAAGTACTTGTGCTACTTGTTTATACTGCGATCTAGATCTATTATGGTATGTATAATTCTATATTGAGCTCCGCAAGTAACTGTGATAAGTACTTATGTTTCGTTGACTATTGATCTGAATCTGTTTATTAGACTTTATGCAAGAATATCTGCGATAGTTGCTTTTTTGTCCTATATATAATATTCGTTGTGATTATAAATGGTATTGTGCATGTGGATGTGAAGGAACTGATAGATCTGGGTTCTGTAATATGCGATATGATATTTGTGAAGTCAAACACAGCTCCGCTTGACTTACCTGCCCTCTCTCAAGGTGTGGAAACCTGGTTTTAGCACCCTCCCATACTACTTCGGGTGAGACTTTGGCCTGTGCAAGCATGTCACTGCCGAAAGGGCCAGTAGTATAGGGGTTTGTTGGAAAACCTTAACCTCCGAACCTGGGTCAGGACCCCTCAAGCCAAAAAATGGTTCCATTGCTGGGAATGGGAGCATTTTGAGAGAGGGATCAGGTAATGCCAAGGTTGTACTAGAAACTTGAAAGAAAATAATTTGATGAATGGTTCAAACAGCAAGTTAAGGAACTCAGAGTGAAAGAAAACCGCAGTAAGAGGTTGACCACCGAAGAGTGGAAAAATAAGTATATTTTCACAGAGATATATGAGATCTTCTTCATAACCATTCAATCAAGCTCCAGGAGTGGCTCGCAAGGTTGGTCAAATTTCAGAAGTGTTGGAAGGACGAGCGTGTTACACAGTGGACCCCAGAATTGATCCAGCAGTTAGAGAAGGCTGATAACACCATCACTTACACCATAGACTACTGGGTGGACAACGTACTAGGAGGATTCATGACGGAATTTTCCATTGATCAATTCGTCTGCTACTCCGAAGCAGAGTGAATATTATTCAAAGGATTTAGGGGTAAGTTTTTGAATATTTTACCATTGTTGATTAAGATATCACTGTGAGAAAGAAGTATTCTGTGTAGCCACACCGAATTAATGACCTCTGATCTAGACGGGAGTACGATGCGAAGTGGAAAATACTATCAGACCAACCTAGAAGGAGGTAGATCTGTCTACAGCCTGGTAAGAGAAGCAGCTACGCAGAGTCCTCCAACCACACCACTTTCGAACCAGCGTAGGAGTAAGAACTCACCTACACCTCCACCACCAGAAGACGACATGGCTGTGCACATGAAGTTTCCTACCTTTAAGGGTGTGGGAGATGAAGACATGGATCAGTTTTGGTTTGTCGCGGAATCGATATGGACTGTGCAGAACGTAGCTAGTGATACGGTGAAGAGGTCACAACTGTCCCTTGCCTTCAAAGGAAGAGCTTTGGATTGGTACATGGGATACATCGGACAACAAGCAAACTCAACCATTGAAGAGATCAATAACGCCTTGAAACAACAGTTCAAGAATCCTAAGTCCTATTCTCAAATAGTGGTTGACCTAAAGGATTTCAAGCAAGGGCCTTCTAAGCCTGTGTGAGAGGCCAATCAACGGCTAAAGAAGGTGATCAGGGAAGGAGGATTTCAGTACGATGACAGAAAACACATGGAATGGTTCATTGCTATGTTGCTACCTCACCTGCACGTACCTATGGTTCACCAAACTTTCGAATCATCGGAAAAAGAACTGGAGGTCGCTATAAAGTTAGAAGCTGCGCCTAGAGATGATACCTAGCTAGGAATCCAGTAAATCCAAGGAAAACTGGAAGCGATGCACATGGAGATCCAGAACCTGCAAAAGCAGATAGGTGCAGAGGCTAGCCCTGAAAGGTGTTGCATATGATGTAGGATGAATGTGTTAGCCCCCCTATGGAGTTCTTGACAAGCAAGCTGGGGGCCGAATGATTGTGGAGCCTTCAAGGAATGCCTTTCCCTGAAAATCCATTCTCCTTGAAGTCTCTGAGCACTTTGCCTTATATAAATCCTATCTGCTGCACCATTTACAGAAAGGCCATACATTGCCCCTCGTATCACTGCAAACACTATGTTTTCCCCCTAAAACCCTCCAAATCCCCATCAATTTCTCCATACACCCTTTGTTTCATTCAAATGCACCTTGGTCCTTCTATCGTTGCCCTCCCATAGTCTCAAATTACATCAAAAGGCTTGAAAAACCCACTCTAAACATTATATTGAGCCTAGCCCCTTTCGCCATTGGCCTCCGCACCTTCCCTCCATGAGACCCAACGCCGTGACCAACACCAAATCTGCCAGGCACTTAGCCCCTCCAAACCTTTCTCCGCGCGGGAAATCATTAAAAACCCTTGGCAAATGTGCATTGGTGGGATCGATAGATCTCTGCCGTCCAAATTAATGTATGATCTGACGGCGCGGAGCCTTTCCGATCAGTGGTCCCCACTCTCGCCCCCGCGCGCTGCTCAAAACCGCTTGGTTTTTCCACACCACCATCCACGAATTGGCGGTATTCTTCCATCGCCCAGCGATTCCACTGGGCGCTCGTCGCGTGTCCATTGTACGAATGCAAAACCGCTTTCCTCCCGCGCATTAACTTTCGATACAAGACGCCCAGCGGAGTTGTTCAGAACCGCCAGATTTGGGGGATCCCATCTAACGACTGTGATTCAATGAAGTTGCACCCTCAATAACCTGTCTCCTCTGTATTCTCGGTCCTCCGTCCGCCGCCCTCCACCGTCGATCTTCACCATAATCGACGGTCCAGATCTGTTCCTCCATCGCTGACTGTTCCACTGCCCCCGTTCCGCCACGTAAACCCTTCCACGTAAATTTATCACTGTCCATCCCTTCATCTTTATATGCATTCAAAGGTTTTGTCATAGGTTTTATTTAAAAATTTTGCTCCGCTGTATTTCACATTCTTGCACCATAATTCACTCTTCCACTGTGTTTCCGCCTCCAACTGCACCGCCCCGCCTAATTCATCATCTGCATGACCATCTTCTCCATCCACGCTGCATCCATCGTTCCTGTCCATGGTTTTTCTTCACAGTTTGTTGTTTTGCAGGGTTCCCAAATGTAGGAGACCGCCATGGTTCTACATGGCAAAGCTGTGCAGACAGAACTAAATCCAAGAGTTGGTACTACTGTGGGATAGTCAAAGAAGGCGGCTGGCAGGATTCGCGTCAAGGAAAAGCAGATTTCAAACATTGAAAACCTTTCAGCGCCATTTAAACACGAGCTACCCTGTCAGAGGCAAACGGAGCGGCGGAACGTTTCAGTACAGAGCAGAAGAATGATTAAGGGGGGTTAATGATAATCTTAAGCCTCTAATCAGAGGTTTAGAGGGCAAAGCCACAGTTTGAAGACCCCGAGGATATATCCAGAAGGTCCTGAGCACAGTAGCAGAATGTCCCTGAAAGAATTTCCGCCCTAACTACAGTTCAAAAACAGTCAAACATTTATGAAGTAGACTTCTCAGCAGTTGTTCACCATTTGTTTATTCCCCGCAAGTACAACAGAGTATGGCCACCAGAATGCAGCAAAGTCATGTCTGGAGTAAAGGTAAATCTGAATAAGATCACTCCTGCATAAAGATATGACAGAAATTTAAATCTCAAGCATTCAAGCAAAACAGGTCTCGGCCCCGCATTCATTTGTGTATTTAATGTTACATTTAGCATTCACCTACTCGCTGAATCGATCTTCTATTCATCAGCTGCTATAAAGCACAAAGGGAAGACATTGTAATGGTTGTTGATGAGATATCAGTGAAACGCAAGCATTCTTCCTTTCAAGACAAGTTCTCTGTGTAATATTATAAGATAGGCTAAGATTAGATGTATTCAGACTAAATGTTCAAGCTATGGGCTATGATGTACCTGATTGGTGTTGTTTTTAATATGACAAGCATGTTTCTTTGGATCCTGATCTAAAGAAGCTGGTGATGTTTTCCTTTCTCTGTATTTGTGATTGACTTGCTTTCATTTCATCATGTTTCTTCAGGCTCGCATTAGAAGTTTGGCATGAGATTTATCCTTGATAGGTACCTTATGCTGCTGCTCTCCCAGCCCTTTATGTTTTCTTCTTATATGTGTATCTAAATACTGATTTCAATCGATTTAACTAGTGTGGTGTATGTTATTGCCTGCTCTCTGATGTATGAATTAATGAAATTTGTGTTTAGAAGTTCTTGGTAGGATTATTTGAATGTGTTGAGAACCCTGGAGGTTTAGAACCTAGTCTCTACCTCTCTAGGATCTGTCCATCTCAATTGACTCTCTTCAAGATCCCTTGTATCTCCTCTAATTTTGTCCAAGCAGGCCTGGAGTTAAATGACCTCTGGCCTAATCTATAGACAGAGTTGGTTGGTTCTCCTCCTTCAATTTTCTGTCCTTAATGTTCCATTCCAAATATCTCCTTTAAGATCCAAATGCTCTATATGACTAGCCCAACTGAAAGCTTGCACATTGGTTACAAATAAATCCTTTCTTGAATCCATAGCCCAATGGATTTGATGTTTCCTAAGTTATCTGTCTCTGCCTAAGCTTCTTCTTTGCTCATCCTTGTCTTATATTGGACCTTCTTTTCCTGATTCCCTCCAACCAAACACAAACAATCAAACAAACAACCATGAGCCTACAACTAGCCTAAAATCATAACATCCGAGCTTCAAAGACATATCCTTTGACTTATATAGAGAGATCCCTCTCTGGACCTAGGAGGGCTAGATCCTAAGGTCCCAAAGTGGTTCTATGTTGTCTCATCTTTTGGTCTTGTCAACCTGGCCAAAACATGGGCACCCCAACATAATGGTGACTCCATTGGGGAATTCTGAGTGCATTTCACCCTAAAAATTCTTGAAAACTTCAGAAACTTAGAACTCTGGACAGGTTGACTGCTAGTCACTCCTTTCTTGAATTGACCTCCATTATTTAATATCCATCATACTCTTAGATAGAGCCTGGAAAGGGCCAGGTAGCCTCCAGATCTCATCCTCTTTTCAGAGGTGACATATCTGGTAAATGCCCTCCCAGTCAATCTCTGGTTGGAGCTTGCTGTTTTAGAGGAGATTCCTGAAAGGTGATAGTGCCTGAGCACAGTGGTGGACAGTGTATCCCTTAGAAACATCCTAAACCCTCCACCTGGCGACTCCATTGTTCCTAAACGAAAATACTCCACTGGTGATCAGTAGGCCTGCTGATTATCTTGGTTTCACAATAGACTCCACTAGGAGATCAGCCCCTGAGACAACATCAACCACAGTAGAAGCAACAAGTAGGGTTAAGCTGCTTGGCTTAGAAACAACATTCTGGATTTTAGAACCATCCATTTGAGAGCTTATCCCAACCCTGACCCACCGGAGATAGTTGAAAATCCAGAGAGTATCATCAAAGGAGCTCCTACACCTAAAAGACCAACTATTTCTAGCCACATTCTTAGAGCTAATTCTACACCAGAAAATCTAACAGCTCTATCACATTTTCTCCCTGACCTAGACATACCTAACAGTTTATTAAGAACTAGGTCATTCGATCATCTAGACCAGCAAGACCTTGAAGTTTACAATACATCATCTCATAGTGGTCAAAACACTAGGGACAGTGGAACCCCTCCAGTTACACCACCCGATATACATTTCATTCAAAACTTGGGGCTCTCCCATGCTAGATCTGCTCAGTAGACTTTTTCTGGTCCTAACATCCTTGTCATCCAAATACCAGCTGCTCAAGCCAACCCTATACCTAATCAGAACATTATCATGGCAGCTTGGTATGCACCTTTGCTTTTACCTCAACCCCTATTACCCCTGCCCAATGATTATCAGTCAAAAATCCCACACTTCACTGCTAAAGAATCCATCACAGCTCAGCAACATGTAGATAAGATGGAGGATTCTTTTGATTATATGGAAATTGATGATGAAACAATCAAAATGAGGATCTTTGCCCAAAGCTTAGGAGGTGAGGTGAAGAAATGGTTTAAAGGGTTAGCTCCTCGCAGTATTCAAGATCTCCTTGCATTATACCAGACCTTCATAAACAAATGGGAGGTTAGATCAAACCCTCTCCAACTCCTGGCAGAATACATGTCCCTTAAGAGGAATGTAGGAGAGAGTGTTCACGATTACACCACTAGATTCAACAGCATTTACAATGCCCTCCCTCCACACATGAAACCTCCTCAAGGTATGGCCCTAGCGAAATATCCTGATGGATTTGATGCTGACATGGCCTATGAGCTTAGAGACAAAGAGTACACCACCCTAGAAGACATGCAAAAAGGAGCCATAACCATAGAAGCAAACTTAATGGAAAAAAGGGCAAGATTAAAAGCTGAAAAAAGGGTAACATATAGGGATGACATTATAGCTTCCACGTCTGATCCCAAATATGACAGACTTTCAAAAAACGTGGAAGAACTTCAAAAAATTATTAAAAGGATGGTTGTCCAGAACAGCAACCAAAATAGAAACCAGAACCAGAATATGAGGAGAAACAATGCTGCTCCCATTAGACAAAGAGAGTCAGATCAACAAATTATTCCCCCAATTCAAGAAAAATTCTTAGACGAAGATGAGGGAATTATTGAAGAGTCTGAATGGAATACAATAAACATGTTTGAAGTAGAAGACTCAGTCCTTAACTGTGATTCAGAAGAATATCAGCCCTCATCTTTATATTGGGAGGAGGACTGGTTAGAAACTGAGGATTACAGATTAGGATTTGAAAATGCCATGTTGCAGGTCAGGGAAAAATACGAGCTTAGGAGAAGGAAAATTCAAGATACTTCCAAAGCCAAAACTCCCGAGGTAACCATCAAGAAAAGACCTGATAAACCCTCTAAAGCATCTGCTATAAATAGCAAATCAACAGCTGAAAGTTCTGGTAAACACAAAGAGAAAGACAACCAAGACACTGGAAAACAAAGCCAACCAACCAACAGTACTAGCACTTCAGTTAGTACTCCTGATAAAACTATTCCCAACCCTGTACATAGTGAGAAAACACCAACTAATTCAGCTACTAAGGCAGTAGCAAATAAAACAGAGTTAAACACCTCAAAGATGCAGTCCACTTTCAATTTAGAGAGTGAGATTGCCAAAATCAAAATCTTTGTACCATTTTCTGAGTTGGCCACTCAGAATGTGTATAAAGGCCAAATTTTGAAAGCATTGAATCTAGGGGAAAACAATGACACTGTAAATCTGAATGATGACCAACCAGCCCTACTCTTTGGTCCAAAAATTGAAGGAAAGTTTCAGGAAGGGGTAGTCCCACCTTTTTATATCAGCCTCAACATTCATGACAAGATCCTTCACAATGCCATGCATGATTCTGGAGCATCACACAACTTAATGCCTAAGGTAGTCATGGAAAAGCTAGGCCTAGAGATAACCTGACCTTACAAAGATCTGTATTCATTTGACTCCAGTAGAGTAAAATTCCTAGGCGTGATCAAAGATTTATGTGTGAGTTTGACCCAGATTCCTGCCAAATGTATGGTCATGGATGTTGTGGTGGCAGATGTGCCACCCAAATATGGCATGTTACTATCAAGATCATGGGGAGCCAAACTGCAAGGAATAATGCAGATGGATGGCTCATATGCCACTATCCCTATATTCGGCCAACTTAGAAGACTATATAGAGAGTCTCAAATGAAATTCTTAGTAAGTAGCTCCGAGAAGCTTGAAAATTCATCATTATACTCTGTACACACAGACCTGGATTCTTTCATCCTTTATAATGACCAGTCCTTAGGAAAGCCAGAATCTGAAAGTAAAAATTCGAGCGAAGACACGGAGCCCATGGACTTTAGCATAATGGCTACCCTGGAAGAATACAATGAAGAAAACCGTGGGCAGGATAATGAAGACGAAACTCGGAATGAACCAGAAACGCTATGCAGTCAGCCTGTTAGTCACGCCTCTCAAACTGATACACCACGTGAAGAAATAGAAAATGCACAATATAGTACAGGCTTCCCAACGCAACACAATGGTGAACCCCTATGGGAGATGAATTTCGATGGGTCCTGTACTAGACAAAATGCTAGAGCAGGAGTGTGGCTACGTAACACAGAAGATGACCATGCAGAGAGTCATGTTGTGAATCTGCACTTCAAATGCACAAATAACATTGCAGAATACGAGGCTCTCATCTTGGGTCTGAATTTATTGAAGAAATTAGGAGCCCGTAGGATAGCTGTGAGTGAAGACTCTGAGTTAGTTATCAAATAGGTTAATGGTGAGTATTCAGCAAAACACCCCAGGCTTAGGGCATATAGGAATGACACTCTGGATTTGCTGAAAACGTTTGTTGAATATGAGTTAGTGTTCATTCCTAGGGGTCAAAATGTAATAGAAAATGGATTATCTTGTCTAGCTAGCTCATATCCTAAGACCCCAGTTGACCAACAGATTATCATTCAGACCAAATTTAGGCCTACAGTGCTAGACAATGAAAAAAATTGGCAGGTCTTCGAAGGAGACAAACAGACCGAAGATTTCCTGGTGGGTAGAAATGAGTTTGAATTTTCTGATTTAGACTCGATTTCTGATGTCAGCTGCCCAAGCGAGGATCCCCCAGATGAACAAGAAACACCCTGTAACATAGAAATAAATTCTTTTTCCGAGCAAACTGGAAATCCAGCCAAAAATTGTGAAAACGCAGATACCGAAGAGGTAGAGGTGCTGCAGGCCAAAGATAAGAACATACCTAGAGGCCTGGCACCCTTATTGGACCTTTTTGACTTTGATGACGTAGCAAAAAAGCCCACAATAGAACATGCTGATTCTGATGTGGAAGAATGCAACATTGGCATTGAAGATAAGCCCAAAATGATAAAACTGGCTAAGTCTATACCTGAAGACATGAAAGAGAAATACATGGACCTGTTTAAGGAATTCATTGATGTGTTTGCATGGAGCTACGAAGACTTAAAAGCCTATGAAACCAACATCATACAACACAAGATACCACTAAAGGAAAATCAGAAGCCTTTCGGACAAAAACCCCGTAGGATCAATCCAAAACAATTGCCTGCAGTAGAGAAGGAAATTAAAAAGAAGTATGATGCAGGCATTATAGTCCCTGTAAGGTTTTCTGACTGGGTGTCAAACTTAGTGGCTGTGAGGAAGAAAACAGGGGAGATTAGACTATGCATAGACTTCAGAAACCTCAATAGAGCTTCCCTGAAAGATAACTACCCTTTGCCTAGAATGGAACATATCCTACAGAAGGTAGTGGGCTCTAAGAGAATCTCCCTTCTTGATGGTTTTTCGAGATATAACCAAGTTCTTGTACTCCCAGAAGATCAACTCAAAACAACTTTTCACTCCATGGGGTACTTTCATGTATGTGAAGATGCCTTTTGGACTGATGAATGCTGGAGCTACCTTCCAGAGAGCAATGGATATTGCTTTCTCAGATGAGATTGGACACTTCATAGTTATCTACTTGGACAACTTGAATGTCTTTTCTAAAACTGAATAAGAACACTTAAAACATCTGAGGAAAGTCTTTGAAAAATGTAGAAGGTACGGTTTGTCTTTGAATCCTAAAAAAATTGTTTTTGGGCTGCAAGAAGGTAAACTTCTTGGCCACATTATATCTGAGAAAGGGATCAGGATAGACCCACGGAGGGTTGAGGGAATACTTCAAATTACCCACCCGAGAAACATCAAGGAGTTACAGTCCTTCATAGGGAAGATCAATTTCCTTAGAAGATTTATCCCAAACCTTGCTAAGCATCTTAGAAAAATGACTGAAATGCTAAAGAGAGATGCAGGAATTAAGTGGATTGTTGAAGCCAAGAAATATTTTGAGTCAGTAAAACTTGCACTCACATAGGCCCCTGTCCTTATCAGCCCTGACTTCTCAAAATATTTTTTGATCTTTTCATTTGCTTCCCAGCATACAATAGCTGCAGTTTTGCTGCAGAAAAATTCAGAAGATAATGAACAGCCTATAGAATTCTTCAATAAAGCCTTAAGAGACACACCCTTAAAGTACAACATCATGGAAAAGCAGGCCTATGCTCTGATTAAGACCTTAAAAGACTTTAGGGTGTACATTCTGCATTCTCACACCATTGCTTTCGTGCCAAATATAGTGGTCAAAGATATCTTGTCCCAGGACCCTAATGGGAAAAGGGGCAAATGGATTGCTACAATCATGGAATACGACCTTGAAATAAAACCCACCAAACTAATCAAAGGTCAAGGCCTAGCCCAATTAATGGCTGAATCAAACTGACGGGCCCTTGACATTAACATGATAAATGCCTTAGATGAGCGGGAAAGATTGCCCCATCCAACTGTTGAGGAGCAGTTTCAGAACTCTCCTTGGTATACTGATATCCTTTACGTGCTCACAAACCTCAATGCCCCTCCGAACTGTCCAAAACAAAGGCCAGATTCATAAAACTCAAAGCCAGAAATTACTGCATTATGAATGAGAGTCTATATTGGAAAAATCCAAATGGCCTTTTACTGAAATGTTTGTCTGAAACTGAAGCTGAAAGAATCAAACGAGAATTCCATGCTGGAGAATGTGGGGGCCAGCTGAGTTGGAAAGCCATTGCAAACAAAATACTCAGGGCTGGTTATTATTGGCCTACCCTCTTCAGTGATGTCCATAAAATGATACTTGCCTGCCATAAATGTCAGATCTTTGAAGGCAAAAGAAAACTCCTCCCCCTTCCCCTACAACCCATCACCGTAGAAGGTCCCTTCCTGCAATGGGGCCTAGACTTTATTGGGGAAATTCATCCTGCCTCCTCTGGACAACATAAGTGGATCCTAACTGCTACAGATTACTTCACTAAATGGATAGAAGCCATACCCACTAGGAATGCCACTGACTCTGTCATCATTAGGTTCCTAGAAGACTTCATCCTATCCCGTTTTGGTTGTCCAAGGAAAAAAATCACTGACAATGCTGCTACTTTCGGATCCAAAAGAATGGTTGATTTCTGTCACAGGTACGAAATAGCACTTGGAAATTCAACTGCCTACTACCCCCAGGGTAATGGCCTAGCTGAATCATCAAATAAAAGCCTGGTTACAATCATCAAGAAGCTGTTGGAAGAGAAAAAAAGGTCATGGCATAAAAATTTGATACATGCCTTGTGGGCAGACAGGCTCACTACAAAGAAATCCATTGGCATGTCACCCTTTCAGCTGGTTTATGGGACTGAAGCAGTGTTTCCTACTAGTCTTGGAGTTCCAGTAATCAAGCTTGTCCAGGAGATCGATCGGTACGACGCAGTCGAAGAGAATCGGTAGGCTTATCCATTTAAATGACAAAGGCGGGTTTATGTGGTGTCGAGAATACGGGGAAAGCACCGAAAGACATTTTGAAAGAGCTAAAGCTTGATTTAGAATTGGTGACGAGGTCACGAGATGGGATTCAAGGAGAGAGGACAAAAGCAAACATGGAAAGTTTGACAGCTTGTGGCAAGGTCCATACATCATCTAGGCCACTATGGGTCCTAATGCATTTTTCTTACAAGAAATTGATGGTACATAGCTGTTTGGGGGTCCTGTCAATGGCAGGATGCTCAAACACTACTTCTACTAATTTTCATTTCTAGTTCCATTTCCATTGTACATACCATTGCAGTTTTACTTTCAATAAAACAGAGAAAATGTTTCCAAAAAATAGAGAAGGTAGAGGTTCAAACATGCTCAAAACATGGACCTCTGAAAAGTGCAAAATATTGGCTCTAATATGATCAAAACCCGAGCTAAAGGGAGCGAGTAAATGGCATTCTAATATGCCCAAAAATACGGATCGACGGTAAAAGAAGAATCAGCTCTAATCTGCCCAAAGCCAGAGCTGAAATCAAAGAAAGAGGTGACTCCAATATGCTCAAAACCTGAGTCACGGAAAAAGAAGGATGTTTCAAAGTTGCAGACTTCAAGCCTTCAAAGTTTTGTTTCAATTTTCGGCACTTTCCATTCACAGCAAGTCAGACAGCTTAATCATGGCTTGGCTGTTTTCAATTTCCTGTCTTAGAATGTAGGTGAAGAAACCTGTTGGACAGTTTAATCCCAACGGGTAGTAGATTAGGTAGAGAAATAGATGAGGCCAACAGTCTAATCTGGCCTCATGGAGAAATAAGGGTAGATTTAGAGTAGGTTTGTTTTTGTTTTGAAAATAAAATGTAAAGGGTCTGCTAGTTCAAATGCACCCAAGGGAAAAATGTAGAACTGTAGTTTGGGTAGGTAGTTTGGTTGGGAAATATTTTCTTGATGTTTCTATCATACGTAGCGTTAAAATTGAAGAAAAAGGGGATGTGCTAGCGAGCGGGCATGCAGCCTACTCCAGATCATCTGCGGTTTCATCGCTCTTCGAAGAAGCCATCCCCACGTGGAGCTGCTGTTAGCCCCACATGGAATTCTTGACAAGCAGTACAGGGCGGGAATGATTCAATAGACCTTGAGGAATGTAGCACCACGAAAATCCATTCTCCTTGAAGGCTCTGAGAACTTTGCCTTATATAAATGCTACCTGCTGCCCCATTTACAGAAAAGCCATACATTACCCCTCGTATCACTGCAGACACTATTTTTTTCCCCCCTAAGACCCTCCAAAATCCCCATCAATTTCTCCATACACCCTTTGTTTCATTCAAATACACCTTGGTCCTCCTATCGTTGCCCTCCCATAGCCTCAAATTTCATCAAAAAGGCTTGAAAAACCCACTCTAAACATTATATTGAGCCTATCCCCTTTTTCCATTAGCCTCTGCACTTTTCCTCCCATGGGACCCAGCGCCGTGACCAACACCAAATCCGCCAGACGCTTAGCCCCTCCAAACCTTTCTCCGCGCGAGAAATCATTAAAAACCTTGGCAAACGCGCATTGGTGGGATCGATAGATCTCCGCCATCCAAATTAATGTATGATCCGACGGCGCGGAGCCCTTCCGATCAGTGGTCCCCACTCCCGCCCCCGCGCGCTGCTCAAAACCGCTTGGTTTTTCCGCACCACCATCCACAAATTAGCGGTATTCTTCCATCGCCCAGCGATTCCACTGGGCGCTCGCCGCGTGTCCATTGTACGAATGCAAAACTGCTTTCCTCCCGCGCATTAACTTTCAGTATAAGACGCCCAGCGGAATTGTTCAGAACTGTCAGATTTGGAGGATCCCATCTAATGACTGTGATTCAACGAAGTTGCACCCCAAATAACCCGCCTCCTCCGTGTTCTTGGTCCTCCGTCCGCCGCCCTCCACCGCCGATCTTCACCATAATCGACGGCCCAGATCTGTTCCTCCATCGCTGACGTTAGCGCGTGCGCCACGTAAACCCTTCCACGTAAATTTATCAATGTCGAGTCCCTTCATCTTTATATGCATTCAAGGTTTTGTCGTGGGTTTTATTTAAAAGTGCCTTTCCGTGTATTTCACGTTCACTTTCATAATTCCTTTGTTCAACGTATTCGCCTCCAAGCTGCTGCCGCCCCACCTAATTCATCACACGCATGACCATCTTCTCCATCCACGCTGCATCCATCGTTCCTGCCCATGTTTTTTCTTCACAGTTCGTTGTTTTGCAGGGTTTCCAAAGGTAGAAGACCGCCATGGTTCTACATGGCAAAGCTGTGCAGACAGTATTAAATCCAAGAGTTGGTACTGCCGTGGGATAGTCAAAGAAAGCGGCTGGCAGGATTTGCATCAAGGAAAAGCAGATTTCGAACATTGAAAACCTTTCAGCGCCATTAAAACCCGAGCTACCCTTTCAAAGGCAAATGGAGCGGCGGAGTGTTTTAGCACAGAGAAGATGAAAGATTAAGGCGGGTTAATGACAATCTTGAGCCTTTAATCAGAGGTTTAGAAGGAAAAGCAGCAGTTTGAAGACCCAGGATACATCGAGGTCTGAGCACGATGGCGAGAATGTCTAAAAAAAAATTTTCGCCTAACTACGGTTCAAAAACATTCGAACATTTATGAAGCGAGACTTCTCGGCGGTTGTTCACCATTTGTTTATTCCCCGCAAGTACAACGAGTATGGCCACTAGAATGCAGAAAAGTCATGTACGGGTAAAGGTAAATGCGAAGAAGATCACTCCACGCAAAGAAATGAGAAATTTAAAGCTCGACATTCGAAGCAAAACGGGTCTCGACACGCATTCATTTGTGTATTTAATGTTACATTTAGTATTGACCTGCTACATTTGAATCGACATCCTATTCATCGAGAGTGCTATAAAAGCGCGAGGAAGACATTGTAATGGTTGTTGATGAGATATCGGTGAAACGCAAGCATTGTTCCTCTTAAGACAAGTTCTATGTGTAATATTGTAAGATAGGCTGAGATTTGATGTATTCAGACTGAATGTTCAAGCTATGGGCTATGATGTACCTGATTGGTGTTGTTTTTAATATGACAAGCATATTTTTTGGATCCTGATCTAAAGCAGCTGGTGATGTTTTCCTTTCTCTATATTTGTGATTGACTTGCTTTCATTCCATTATGTTTCTTCAGGCTCGCATCAGAAGTTTGGCATAAGATTTACCCTTGATAGGTACCTTATGTTGCTGCTCTCCCAGCCCTTTATGTTTTCTGCTTATATGTGTATCTGAGTATTGATTTCAATTGATTTAACCAGTGTAGTGGATGTTATTGCCTGCTCTCTGATGTATGAATTAATGAAATCTATGTTTAGATGTTCTTGGTAAGATTTAGTTGAATGTGTTGAGAAAACTGGAGGTCTAGAACCTAGTCTCTGCCTCTCTAGGATCTGTCCATCTCAATTAACCCTTTCCAAGATCCCTTGTATCTCCTCTAATTTTGTCCAAGCAGGCCTGGAGTTAAATGACCTCTGGCTTGATCTATAGACAAAGTTGGATGGTCTCCTCCCTTTCATTTTCAGTCCTTATTGTCCCATTTCCGAATATCATTTTAAGATCCAAATGCTCTAGATGACTAGCTCAACTGAAAGCGTGCACATTGATTACAAATAAACCCTTTCTTGACTCCATAGCCCAATGGCTTTGATGTTCTCTGAAATATCTACCTCTGCCTAGATTTTCCTTCCTGCTCATCCTTGTCTTATATTGGCCCTTCTTTTCCTGATTCCCTCCAACCAAACACAAACAATCAAACAAACAACCATGAGCCTACAACTAGCCTAAAATCATTACTAAGAGCTTCAAAGACATATCCTTTGACTTGTATGGAGAGATCCCTCTCTAGACCTAGGAGGGATAGATCCTAAGGTCCCAAAGTGGTTCTATGTTGTCTCATCTTTTGGTCTTGTCCTTTGGCCCAAACATGGGCACCCATGAGACCCATCACACCAAGGATAGCGCCTTTGTTAACGGACTACCGCATGCAAGTCGGACTACAGTCTATTGCGCCCTAGGGAAGTTGTAGGACCAGGTGGGGCAGCAGTATGGTGCGATGATTGTCGCGTTGTAGGGCTGCATGACACAAACCACTATCGCTGCCTTGCTGCATATGTCCCAGAAGTAAAACATCAATGGTTTAGGTTCTATAGGTCGGTAGGACATGATGAAGAGAACCGCTAGACGTATGATTTGATGATCGATCAAGGGAATCTCTATAGGGTGTAGTCGGATCTGTCCTCACCTAGATCCCTGTCGAGTGCAGGGGGCTCCCCAACAAGGGGCAGGGGAGGTGGAAGAGGTGGGAGCGTAGGTCGGGGACAAGGGAAACTAATCTGTTATAACTGTGGGGAGGTAGGGAAATTTTCCAGGGACTGTCCAAACCTTACAAAAGATAGTCACACTGGTGTCAGATGATGAGCTGGACTACATGCAATTGAAGACTTTCTAATCTTGATAGCGAAAATGCAGGAAAATCAGCTGACACCTACGTAGAATGTGCAGAGGGTTAAGGTCAAACTATGAGACAAATATCCAAGAGTGAATGTCGTAACATGCAGTGGGATGGCCACTGGGGGGCCTAGGGAGAAAACTTCAACCGAGCCTTTGATCCGGCCAACAGTTAGAAAACAGGAAGGTTTGGATCTAAAAAAAGAGAAAGAAACATTTATCGCAGCTCACAAAGACTTTTCTGAGGTAGAGGCATCTACTTTGCCACCATATCAGGACCTCAAAGCAGATGAGGAGGTCAAACCCTTTTTACAGGCATGTATGAAGCTGCTGCGCAACCCAAGGGCTATGGAAAATATTCAGGCATTGATAGATAGCTGCGCAACACGACCTATCCTCCCTTCAGAAGTCAAGGATGTACACAAACTCTATAGGTATAAGAAACACTCTGGTAGGGAGATGCGGTTGACTGCGAAGATCGGTGATTACGAGATGGATCAGGTTATTTTGGACCTAGGGTTGGATGCGAATGTATTACCTAAAAAGACTTGGCAATGAATGGGGGAACCTAAGTTGGAATGGTCTACTATCCAGCTGCGTATGGCTAATCAACAGAAGATCATTCCATTGGGAAGACTATCGAAGATTGTGGTGGATATCGTAGGGGTTAAGGTCCGAGCTAACTTTGAAGTAATTCAAATTTCCAAAGATGTATACCCCTACCCTGCTCTCCTGGGCTTGGATTAGGCCATCGATATGGGAGGCATCATTAACCTAAAGAAGCGAAGCATGGTATTCGAAAATAACGATACAAGGGTAATAATACCATTAGATCCAGCGGAAGGCGAACGATACATAGAACCAGTGCGTGACGAAGAGGATGTGGATCATATCTATAAGTTGAATACATGAGATGAAGATTGGATCAACCCCACGGTGGAGGAGGTACTCTGCTGGGAAAAGGACAGTGAATGTTTCTTCGACTCTGATGGGGAGATAAAGAATTGGAAAAATCGGTTACATGATGTCTCTGCGCTGCGATGTCTTCGGATCACGAAGAAATTCTGATGCATCTACTCAGAGGTAAGAGATCTACTCTATTTCGATGGTTCTGGTAATGTTAGGGACTTTTTGTGGGCATTCGAAGCCGAGGTTCCCCAAGGGCGACGACTATGGGCATGTAAGCTGGCCATGCGTGGATCACCTGCGCAATGGTGGGTAACGCATGAGGAGGCGTTCCAAGATTGGGAGGAGTGTCGAAATATGATGATCCTACGATTTGAGGCCCTAGCCGACGTGTGAATCAAAACGTTCCTTGGACCCGAAGATCCACGTGAATATCTATTCGCTTGGATAAAACAATGGTGTGATAGAACTGCTCATGAGTGGGTTCATCTACTTATTCATGCCCTAGGACCACTTCCCACTGCATGCTACTTAGATGCGGAGCTCCATCGACGCATCTGCCACTGGGAGACTTTGAGGGATGAATTTTTGGGAACATTTGGATTAATAGGTGGGACAGAGGTGTTTGATGCAGCTCTGCAGAACATTGACACTGTAGCATGGGGTGAATCGCACCTGTGTATCGCACCTGAAATACCCAATTGAGAGCCACGGACACCAAGCATGATCAAATATTGTAGCCTAGCTCCAAAAGAAGGTAAGAATGATCCACAAGAGGGTTCGGGCTCAGAATTGAACAGGGTGCACACAGTTACCAAACCACTCGGGTTGCGGACGGATAGCATTGAGACACACCCCACTGTGGAAAAAATTAGGGATGCGAATATTATATATCTGCCAGCTCCCACAACAAAGGGGCAGCTGCGCTCACTTCTTGACCATGTAGGTTATTATAGAAATTTTGTTCGGAAATATGCAGTAATCATAGCACCGCTGAATGATTTTCTCATGAAGGCGGCCTGGTTCTGTTGCGATGACACAAGCCGAGCGAACATACCTTTGGGTTTGAAGTACTTAGGGCTTAAGCCTGTGTTGGGGGAAGATGCGCAGGAGGCACAGGTGTTTGAACCAAGCATAGCAGGAATGCCAAGCACACAGGAGGTGTGAAAACTAGCCATTGGCACAACAACCTCTGGTAAAAAGAAAAATTTACCGTTAAAAGGAGCGGGCAGTTGGCATTTGATGGGGCAGATTTTAAATATTTTTTACCGTTTACCTGATGGTAAGTTCCAAGTAAATTTTACCCTACCGTTGGATGCCCGCAGGTGCTATAAAAAGGGCTACATAGCTCAAACAAGGGTTCTGTCACACTTGCATAACTTGCACCTATCCTCTTTATCTCACGCGAGCCTGAGCTGTAAGATTGTTTGGGTTTGCAATGTTCCTCTCATGTCGGATCAACCTCCCCCTGCTGATAGTAGCCACCCAGAGTTGGGATTCATTTTCTGTGCTAGGATGACAACCACTAACCTAGCTGAGTCCTTGGCACCTACTGCCCCAGAAGTTGAGGAAGTAATGGAGATCGGTTCTGAGGATGAAGAATTTCCCTCAACGTCGGTTACCAGGAAGGGAAAAAAGTAGGCACAGGGCTTATGGAAGCCCCCCAAAGCTACAAAATTGGATTCAGGGAAGCCTAGGACCTCCCTAAGGCATGCCAAGTCCCCACGAGCAACACCTCAGGCTCAGGCTGCATAGGAGGAAGCCCTTCCTACCAATTCGATCAACTGGTTACCTCCCTTCATCTGCCCGCACAGGCCCTCGATGCACACACCAAAGAACCTTGATGGCCTGGTTACCTATCTGCAGACGTCGCTAACCCAAGGAGAAGTCCCTGTCCTGAGCGAACCCTGCGGGAAGCTCCATGAAGTTAAATTCGACAATCACAACCTGGCGAATTACGAAGCCTTCCCTGAGCTGACGCCCGTGCTGTACTTCGACACAATTAACGTGGATGATGGGGTCACCATCGTTCCTTAGCACTGGGTAAGAAGATTGGTCGGATCCGCTCTGTTGAACCTACTGCGTATGCCCCACTTTGGCTATTACAACGTCACAGATCGACTGGCCCGAAAGTTGCTCACCCTAATTCAAAATGGTTGCCTGTGGATTCGAGATAGGGTCACCATAGATCTTGCATCGGTTCATAGAATCACGGGCCTTCCCAAGAACATGCCACATCCTCTAGAGCGTGTGGGCAAGAAATATGAAGGGGACACCACTGAATATGTGCGTAAGACCTACCATGTGGAAAGGAATACGCGGGGCTTCGTCATAAAATCCATCAGCCATCCGGCTACACAGATGGGTACCATATTACTAGCTTGTAAGCTAATGCGGAAGTTCCAGGTCGCAACTGTCCTTGCCTCTATCATTTAGCTAGCCAGTCAATGTGTGAAGGGGGTCTGCCTCAATTGGGCCCAATACTTATGTGATAAGTTATTAGCCAATGTCCGCGAATCGCAGGAGCAAGGGAAAGCCTTCTGCTATGCCTGGCTACTATTTCTTATAGCCCTTGTTTCCTGGGAAACCCCTGTGGAGTCGATTCTCCTCGAGCTCCCTCCAGATATGTGCGAAGGGGCCCAATATGTCCATTTGTGGGATTCCAAGGACGCGCAACACATAGAAGATAACCAAGTCTTTTGGGTCCTCTTCCAGAGTAGTGTGGCTGCAGCCATCAATTCTCGACCTCGGTTATCCCCCACAGTATATGACAAGTACAAGAGTATCACAGCATTCCTAGTTACCACGAACAACATTCAGATCCGTAGCCACAAGGATAAAACCTGGACGTCACTTCCTTATATGGTAGCAAATGAGGAAATTGGCAATGTGATTGCACCATAGCCTCTTGCCTGGAAGGTAGGCTTCAAAACCAGAGTCGAGGGCAACGCTGGTACTAGCACGACATAGGTACCCCCACCATTTATCACCAGGGAGACTGGAAGCACAGGGAAAGACTCAGGTGCAGCCACGAAAGAGGACACACGGCCTATGCAGACCACCATAAAGAACACCAAGGCTGAGATCCAGGTTGATTTGCAACTAGGCACGAAGGAAGTGAACGTCGAAGGTATGAAGCGAATAGGCGAGCCTGTCAAGGGACCCCGAAAGAATTAGCATGCCCAGCGGAAGGAACGAGATGAGATGGTTACGTTGATGGATGGAGATCTCGAAAAAATCACAGATGATTTCACACTGGCCACAGAAAAAAAATGGGTCGCTTTAGAGGAGCACCAGAAGGCTGTGATCAATGCCATCCAGGAAGAGCTTCGAACCTTGCAGCTAAAGACAAACACAATATAGACCAACATGGTTCAGGGGTTAATTCCCTTGGCATCTAGCAGTACAGCGCTAGCCACGGAAGAAAGACGTCTATGTCCCTTACCTAATGCCGCCCTTGTGATCAGTTCACCGGACCAAGAGATCTAGCTCCAAGCAGGTACAGGGGTGCAGCTGAATCTTGCCAAGCTACCCCACACAGCATTACAGGGTCTCCACACCGTAGTGTTTCAGGAGATTCACTACCAGGACCAGCAAGTACACCACCAACTTGTTATGGTTGAACAGACCATCGCACAACAGAATGCAGAGGTACTCTTTGTTGTCGTCAGCAAGCATAGCTCGAAACTCTGATCCACCAGCTCTACAAAGAGGTTACAGAAGAAATCCTAGCTGCAGCCACCCCCTGGGCTAAAGTGGAAGGATTGGTCACAACATTCAAGGCTTCCAGGATGGAAATGCAGGTCATTAAGACATAGTTGTTGCAGCAAATCTCTGACTTACAAGCTAAACTGCAGCCCAAAACACCCCTAGAGGTACCAACCCAACGCGCTGAGCTAGTGACCAAGGTTACCAACACCATTACATGACATATTTATCACGGCACCCAGTTACTCGAGGACACCATGCAGCTTTGGACCAAGATCCAACATGATCTGTCCTCCGAAAAATCAATCAGGACTTGCGACAAAAGGAGGAAGCTTTCGAGAAGATCGAGGCTACATTACCTACCTTGGTCCTTACACAGCATTTGGCACGATTGCGGACTAGAAACACCCTCCAAGATGAGATCGAGGGACTCCACCATAAGAATCATGTTATCAGAGAACGCTTGAATCCTTCGGCTATTGCGGCCCTCCAGCTCTCACAAGATGTTGATGGTGCTATGAAGCAACTAAACTAGAGACTGGAGAGTGTCATGACTATGATAGAGCGACTGACCTCACAAAAGCTTGTAGATATTGCACAAAGTGCTGCTGCTCAGATTCAGGATGTATTTCCCCCGTTGGTCGCAGCTGTCAATACACTACGCACATAGATGGAGACCCCACCACCACAGTGACTCGGGACGAGTCACAAGATTGTGTTGGGGGACTATTGGAATAGGGTCTCCTACAAGAGCTGCGAATCTGGTCCATTTTTTTATATTTTTTATTATATTTAGTCTAACGAAGGGGTTTTTGGGGTGGGTCAAAGCCCCTATTGCATTGTAAGTGGGTCAAGGGTAGACCAAGAGTCTGCAAACCATGGTTTACGGACCATTGGATGCGTAGTTTAAATTAGTATAAGTATTTGAACCTTTTTGAGTTGTAAGACAAACTTGAACTGAGATTGGTGCGAATTTCGAATTAGTAGATATGTCTTGGGTTTTTGGGGAAAGGAATCCTATTGGCTGTGTGCGCAGAGATCCTCAGTCCTGCTGTGTGCGGACCCTGTTTTTGTGTGCACAGGTCAGGTTTTGGGTATTGTAAAAAGGATCTGAAGGATTCATGAATGTGGAAGGCTGTTGAAATCTCTGAATCTATTGAATCTGTGATATCTGATTATGTATGCTCTATGTCATTGATTTAAGCTGTGAAATTACTTGTGTTACTTGTTTATACTGCAATCTAGATCTATTACGGTATGCATAATTCTATATTGAGCTTCGCAGGTAACTGTGCTAAGTACTTATGCTGTGTTGACAATTGATCTGAATTTGTTTATTAGACTTTATGAAAGAATAGCTGCGATAGTTTCTTTGTTGTCCTATATCTGTTATTCATTGTGATTATACATGGTATTGCACTTGTGGATGTGAAGGAACTGATAGATCTGGGTTCTGTAATATGCGATCTGATATTTTTGAAGTCGAACACAGCTTTGCCTAACTTACCTACCCTCTCCCAAGGTGAGGAAACCTGGTTCTAGCACCCTCCCGTACTACTTCGGGTGAGACTTTGGCCTGCGCAAGCAGGTCACTGCCGAAAGGGCTAGTAGTATAGGGGTTTTTTGGCAAACCTTAACCTCCGAACTTAGGTCAGGACCCCTCAAGCCAACAAATAAGGAGAGAGAGTGTGTATGTTTTGTAAGTGATAAGGAGAGACAAGGGGAGATAGAGATATAGATGGAGGGGGGGAGGGGGCAAAAGAGAGAGGAAAAGAGAGGGAGGGAGGAAGAGAGATAGATATCGAGAGAGAAGGGGAAGAGAGGAAGAATCCATTCCAGTCTCATTAACTGTAAATTAAATGGTAAGAGATATATAAATCCACAAGAGAATGGGCAATGGAAGCTAGACAACTTTTCTCAGATTATAGAGCAACAGTTCTGTCACACTTTGGTTTAAATTTGAATTTTTGACACAATTGGTACTGCACAGTATCCTCCATGATAATCATGGAAACAATGCCAATTGAAATCACACAATCCCTGCATCTTGGGTATTCTATTTCCTCTGTTCAATACTCAATTAGAAAAATAAAAGTGGGAGTTGGAAAACCCAACAATATGTAGTTTTTTTAATCATGTTGGATTCAATTGTCACACGTCATCTCATATCACATCTCACAATTACAACAATATTTCCCTTGTGTGAAATAGAGAAAGAGAAATTGTAGCTCCCAATGCAAACTTGATAAACCTTTCTACTTCCCTAAGTAACCAAGAATATCCTATTTCCTGAGATGCTTGTAAAAAATTATACGCAATGTACTAGTATGGAAGATGGTCGTTTGAATTTTGATCAAATTTCCCCAAAAGACAACATCTCATGCAATCTGATGATCAGTGAGAATATCAAGAAAGGGTGGGTTGATGAAGCCCTTAATCTTTAATGGAAAATTTGTGCAGTGGATGTGGATATATGGGCAGATGAGTTCACATTTACTCGCATTCTCAAGGCCTGTGCAGCAACATCATCTCTCCAACTAGATAACGAGATCCATGAGAATATATTAAGAAGTGGGTTTAGTTCATATTTGTTTGTAATGAATGATTGTTATTATGAATCTTTCGTCGTAAAATATCACTTTAGCTACACATAATAAATATCCCTAACATCGATTATGGCTGCAAAATATCTTTAAGTCTACTGCACAAACCCATATCTAAGCACAAAAGACATTAAGCAGATAAAATATGATATGGCTCCATGCATCCAATATACAAGACAAGAAAAATGTATTTAAAATAATTTTATATTATATTAAATAATGGGGCACCTGAGAGGAAAACAAGAAAGGTGTTTTCTGGTTCTCCTCAATGGGATGGGTTCTTGAAAGTCCTCAGTGTTTCAGATCTAAAATTCCTCTCTCTTATTGGTATGGAAAACCCAGACAAATAGAGAACTCATTGGGAGCTCACAAAGCAAAAATGGAAAATGGTGACCAAGAGTAGATCCAGAGTGGTCTAATGCAATGGAGGTGACTAATGAATGGGGAAAACACTCCTATTTATAATAAAATATTAGGGTTATCTAGAACTTGTTGCATGAATAAAATATTATTAATCAAATTCTAGAACCACCCTTTAGGAATATTTTATTATATTTGTTGGAGGGAAAAGGTCTTTTGACTTGGGTCAATTCCTTTATTTATAAACAATAAATAAATAAATGATTTAATTATTATTCTAGGGAGATGATAGGGATATAATTAAATAAATAATGATTTATTTAATTATTTAAAAATGATTTAGTCAAATTTAACTAGGAATATTATTAAATAATGGTTTAAATAACTTATTCCTAGGAAATAATTAAATAAATAATGATTTATTTAATTAATTTCCTTGTTTTGGGTTAAATGTGACCAGGAAATATAGACAAAAGTTATTTTACATGGTGAAAGCAATTTTACTTAGGGTAAAATTGGTCTTACATAGTGTACTTGGGTTCATCTAATAATAATGGGTTAGATGAGCAAAAAAAATGGTGTAACAGATTGCCCCCCAACGTATGAGTGTTAGGAGCAAATCATATGATTGAAGTACGTTGTAAGAACTCAATCACTAGGTATCAAGAAGGAAGTGAGAGAGAGAAATGTAAGGTAGTCTAATGTGCTAAAGGACTAGACCTGGAGGAGACGAGACTTACAGGTGCAACAATTCTCTAGGTGATGAAGTAGTACCAGTGTTAAAGGCAGCGGGGGAGGCATACCTATGCTCGCCGATACAATAGTACACAGAATAAGGTGCACGGAAAACCACGGAACACAATAATGAAGCATGTGCTAGCCCAAACATGAGCTAGATAAATAAAATGATGAATCCCACATACATGAGATGCTTGGAATAACCTTCAGGACTTATACAAGAAGATTTTAGTACATGAGATACAAATACAACCAAATGCCCCCTACACACAGGGAAGGGCTCGCAAAATCTGACTGATACATGCAAATCAAAGAGGCGCTACAAGCGGTTGAGGCAGATATCATCAAATGAGAGGAGCTACATCAGGGGCAGAAAGGAAGAAGTCATCCGGGCATGTCGGGGGCTACCTACAGGGCCACTCCCTCATGAGGGTTTATACATCTCACACACGCCCAGGAATCACCAATAGTTGTTGCTGCATCACTGGACCATCAAGTGTATAGATCACGATCATGCTGGGAAGAGCTCGAACCAAGGTAGACTGCCCCCTAGACCTGGCTTCTGGAGTAAATGAGCTAATGTCGACAGAAGTAGGTCTGCCATAGGTGAGGCAATAAGGGAACCCCAACTAAGGCACGAGGGAAAATAGTAGAGCGACGAATAGATAGAAACTAATGCTGATGATGGAATGAGGGATATGAAGGAGCGGTTTGGACAATTTCCCTTGTTAGAGCATAAGGGGCATGAATGGCTTGGCAGCAACTGACACAATATCAGGAGGGATAGGGGACAAGGGTACTGAAAGCCATAATGTGCGTCACAAGAGAGGGACCAAGCAAGAAAGGATGGAGGACGATAGCGGGGTATAAAGGGACTCAGAATGGACTCCATGAATGTGAGGATGACTCGACTCGGATGCTCTAAACAAGGGTGACTCAATGGTGCTACCTCATAGTAAGGGTCCAATGGGAGACCATAAAATCATGAGTACAAGAGGGTAGCTCATGACGAAAATCAACACGAACGAAGACGAGTAAGGAGGCAAAGTGGTGCCCCAAGTACAAGTGTCGTCAGTGAAGAATTTTGATTTTGAGAAGAGGTTAATAGACCCTTCATGGAAAAAATGTGTCTTGGTGAAGTATCAAAACATGGAAAACTGACAGATACCCATTTGAGTGCTCGGTGAGAGCTTTCCAACAGTGCAGACGGTGTGTCAAATGGGGCTACGGTTTGGTCGCAGCAGGCGAAAGAAAAAACAGGGGTTTTCTTCTAATAAGGCATTTTCCCTCCAAAATCATTCATTTGCTTGTGTAGCTGTGGTGAATGTGGAGAGGAGAAAAGGCCCTAAATCTTGCAACGATCATAGCGGACAAACCGACCGTTGGAATCGTGATTCGTCAGTTGCAGGTAAGAGGCCTAATCTTACTCTTTGTTTTTGATGGATTCAAATTTTAGATTAGGGTTTTAAATTTCAGTAACTGCCCCTACTTCTTCATTACGGTCGGGTCGCACTTTTTTGGGGCAAAAGCTGTGACCTGGGACACAGGTTTTGGCCTGAAAAGTGCGACCTGGCTGAGGATTTGTCCAAAAAGTGCGACCTATTAGATGTGGGAAGTTTAAGTGCTGTTATGGGCTGAGATTTAGTTTTGATGTAAGTTAATGTAGTTTTGCTGATCTGTAGACTGACAAAAATGATGGTTTTGTGCAGATATGGCAGATATACGGATCAAGTGGAGAGAGAGAGACTTAGGTACATTATGAACGGAAATCCAAGCGGATCAGGGTGTCCGTCGTGCACTGGCTAGGTATGGGGTTATGAAATTTTTGGAGAACCCTTTGATGTGGGCTGGAGAGCCCTTGTTGGCCCGGATTATCAGTTATTGGGATCCAAATCATGAGGCGTTTATAGTGCAGGGGCACAGGATCAAGCTGACGGTCTAGGATCTGTATTTCTTGACTGGTATCCCACCATTAGGGATGGTGGGAAATACGTAGCCAGTGTTACCACGAGGGCGTAACATTATGGAGTTTGTTGAGCGACATTGTTGGCCAAGTGTCCAAGTCAAAGGGACTTGGATATCCATTGGGGATCTAGAGAGGTTGGAGACCCGGGTAGTGGCCGCAGCAGTGTTACAGGTCGTGGGCAGCCAGGCGTTCCATCACATCACTAGAGGGAAGATGATTATTGTAGAGAGTGTGTTGGGGGGGACCTACTATGGGTGGGCCCAGATGATGTTGGTGTCGGTGAAACGACAGCTGTCGCTATGCAAGCGGCAAGTGAATCATGACTGTGCCTATGGGACGGTTTTGTGCTCTTTCTTCTTTGAGAAGATCCCAATCTTGCGACCTCATATAAAATTACCTGATGGAGGTCCGAGAGAGCCCCGGATGTGTCGGTGGGGACGATTACTGTGTAGAGTAGGGGGAGGGGCAGTCGGACGAGTGTTCCGACCAGAGTTCTTCGCCCATTGGGATCAGATGCCATTATACATAGATGACTATCCCTATAGTGGGATGAGTTATTGGGGAGATCCAGACTTGCCGCTTCCACCTAGTCGAGTGTGGGGGCCCGATGATAAGTGACAATAAACTAATCTGTTATGTGCATTTTATAGATTGTGACTAGTATTCATGGTACTAATCTTTATATTTTTTGGAATGTAGATATAGCTCCGGTAAAACCGGCCGGATATATGGGACGACTGACAGCAGCAGGAGCTACTAGTGCAAGTGGATCAAGGATAGCACAGAATGAGGATATGGCCGCTCTGTTGGAGGACATCTGTCATAGATGTGAGGGGTTGCTGACCGGTGTGTCAGAGCGTGGTTGGCAGGATTTAGACGACCAGTACATAGGGTTATGTATTGGGCTGCCCTCAGAATGGCGAGGTATCATGCGACGCATGGCAATGACCGGTCAGACTATGCGTGATTTACGAGTTTTGGGAGCAGAGCCATTGGCTCGGGATCCTCCAAAGAGTGATTACATGGAGGGCAGGTGGTGCCCCCCAGCGTTTATGTAGGGGCAAGTGGTGCCCCCCATTTTGGTAGTTTTGTTTTTTGTACCATGCTATGGGCATGTAATATGTTTCAGAGCAGATGGACTCTAAAAACACATGTTATATGAGATATATGATTTATGTACATTTTTTTGATGATGTGAAATGTTATTGTCTTATGTGTGATAAATGCTAGTCTAGAACATGATTTGCGATTTGATCTACGTAGTGATTTTGACGTCAAGGAATATGGTTGAAAGTAATGAATCTAAATTCACGTATCAAAAGTTTCACTCGTAAATATTGTCTAAACAGGATAGGGTTATGCACACAATAGACACCATTAAGCTGTAAGACAAGAAGCAGGGAATCTAAATGAACATGCAGATGGAGAATGTGATGAGAGAGGGCATCGGCTAAGAGGCCACGTACTGCATCATATTCAACCTGATTGTTGGTGGCATTGCCAATGCAGTTCCCATTTGCAAGAACCAGGGTATGCAAGGGGGTAAAGATGGCCCATGTTGCTGAAGCGAGATTCCGGAAATAGCGACTTGCCCCATCGCCATAGCCAAGATAATGGGTGGGGGAGAGGGCCGATGTAACAGTGTCACAAGATGAGAAATGGTATGGATGAGAAAAAGGATGGCAGCGTGAGTAGGGGATATACATCCACTGACGGATATGATAGGGAGCAGTCTGGGTAGGAATTCTAGGATGCATAGATCGATGAGAAGGAGATGAATGAGAGCTATGGGATGAAGAGCAGGAACTCAGGCTGCGAAGAACATCGAAGATACAGATGGGATGATCATGATTAAGGGAGGAAATGGAAGGGTCAAGGAGACCATACAATGCTGCAAAGCTACCTAAATCATCAGTGTGGGAAGAGAGGCGTAGATACGGGTCATCACAGGGAATGACAAAATAACAAGTAAAAAGATGGTCAAAACATGAAGAGCCCAAGAATGTGTCTGAAGGAGGATCAAGAAGAACAGATGGAGTGGATTCAGAGGGAATGTACTTCGAGGGTCGTGCGGATGATGATAGGTATAGGAGGGGAGCAGCAGGTTCTGACATTTTAACATCAGGGGGAGGAATGTCAATGGTAGCAGGGGGATCCTCGAGTAGACCTGATGCATATTGAGCAAGGATGGGAGAGGCAGATTGATTTTGTTCAACTTCGTACTCGCGAATGACCTCTAACGAGGCTCGGTAATGCGTGAGGTGAGGACAATGGTGAGAGTAATGGCCATGGACACCACACAGAGCACAGGGTTTGTTGGTGTGAAGAGTCTTTGGGTTCTTGGCTGCAGATGAGGAAGAAATGGAGGTTTCAGGGACCGTAGATTCAGGGAACGCGACTTTAACCATGGGTTGGATACGAGGCAACTCAGGACAAGTATGGGTGGGATGACTGATACCATCACATAAGGCACAAGGCTTGGCGGGTGGGGGAGGCATAGGGGCAGGTGCAGTGGCCTTTTCTTTGGATGCCCCCTTTCGAGTTTTTCTTTTCTTGCCTGTAGTTGTTGCAACATGGGGAGGGTCCTGCGGAGGGGCTAGGGGCACTGTAGCAGTGGAAGGAGCGAAGGGGATCAGTTGCACTGGAGTCACAGCTATGTACGGTTTGGGGTGGCCCGGAGGGGTCTCGGCTGGAGGAGTAAGATACCATACTGGAATTCCCAAGGTTAAATTAGGGAGGAAAAGGGTGGCCATGACGAGGACTGAATAGATGCCCGAGGGGGGGACCAAGGAAAGGTATCTGACTGGCGGGGTAATGACCAGGAGGGATGGCTCCTATATGGTGAAGACATGAGGGAACTGACTCAGGAGGGTAGAGAGGTTCTTGAGTGTGAGGTGGATGGGAAGGTCCAAGCGAAAAAGTTTCGGTCGACTAAAGCGAAGGGCTAGGAGCAGGATGTGGTGGGTAAGATTTAGGTTGCTGACTAGCCGGAGCAGGCTGTGGGAGGCCAGCTTGAGATGATTACATCATGCAAACATTCGCTAAGCTGGGGTCAGAGATAGGAGGAGGGGGAGGACCAGGAAAAGTTCCAAGTAAAGAGGATTCTTTGTAGATGCCAGGGGAAACACTGGTCAAAGAATCAACAGTGGGTTTATTGGTGACAGTAGAGATGGTGGACTCAGGGGAGGTCTGAGATTTCGGTTCAAGGTAGGTCAACTGGTCAATGGTGAAAATATTTCCATTATGAGGAAAGAAAATCTTGCGGTGGACTGCGGATGGGATGACAGACATGGCATAGGTGTAACTACGCCCCAATAGAATGTTGTAGTCAAGAGGGGTGTTGTACCTTAAGTGACAATTCCTTAGCTCTGAAAAGGATTGTGCTTAAGACATTATCTGTTTGTGTCACAAGTGATTATTTTATATCTGTCTCTGTATTAAAACCCCTAAAAATTGATTCTGTAACTTTCAAATATCAAACCCATACATGTTTCTGCAATGCCATATTCCAATTATGCTGAAATGAATGGATGGAAGAAAATGAGAAGAGGATTTCAAACTGATATGTTGTCTAAAACAGAATCTACCATTTTAAAATCTAGAATAATTATGTAAAGATAAAGTTAAAATAGAGGAGCGCACATTAACGTTTGTTTAACTCTTAAATACACATGTATAAAGAGACTCGCTGCTCAAATTACTCTATTTCATTCATAGATATGAAAACATTATGTAAACTGGATAACCTTTCAACATAACCAGAATAATAGAAACTTGCATACTTCTTTCATTGATTTGAAATTCTCAGTACAAAATTATTCTTCAAGGTTCAAAAACTCGGAACCTTCATCTTTCCTGAAATTGTCTTTAAATACAGTATCACAAGTCAGTTTCCAGTAATGAAACTGATTGTAACTACCCTAACTAATTCTAACTGCTTGAACTACTGACTGTCATGGAGGCACATGCCTCAAAAAGTTTTATTAAATTTACATGGTTTTGAGAAATAGCATAATGAGAATTTGAAAACTTCTAATCTATGAGAACAGCTGCTCCTGAAGCGATTGTTGAATCAACGGCTACTTTCGGTTGAGCCGCTGGGACCTCTTTTGTCGAATCTATTGAAAATTGCTTGCACTTCTTCCATAGCTCGTTTTGAGTTGTCGAGGAATTTTTGAAACTTTGATATTCTATCCTGAACACCACAATTTGACTGTGTGTAGGTTTTCCTGTAAAGAGAGTCTTCACCATCCATAGCAAATTGAAATGCCTATGCAAGAAGTTAAACATAGTTTCCCCTTTTAAGATCTGTGTCTTTTCGTGTCTATTATCTGCCTTACTTTTTGCTAATGTTAACTGATCTTCATAAAACTTCCATGACATAATATTTCCTTTCTCAGTCCAGCATGAAGGTAAACCTGTTCTGGTCAATTTGTCAAATGATATATCAAACTTCTTTACTGTCTAGTTGATTCCCAGTAACCTTTTCTCTGCAACCTTCCGAAGATCATCCTTAATTATCATCTTATTAACTTCCTCAGCATAAAAGTATCTGTCTTGTATTCCAATATATTATAATTCTTCGTCTGATTTGGAATTGATAAAATTTATAAACTTCCTAGCCAAATTTTCTGTTTTAATGGCCGTCTGTTTTTCAGATAATATCTCCTCTTCATGTTCTGAGATGAGGCTTTTCTCTTTAGCAACTATATTCAGGGAATTCCAATTTGACTTCATTTCTGAAATAATGTCACCCCAAATGATATCTTTAGCTTTAATAAGCGAGATATTACCTTTTAACTTCTCCTTGAGATCCTTAATTTCATCTTCATCCTTCTGTAATTTCTGCTTATTCTCATCCTCTTTATCTTCTAGTGCCCACATGATCTTGGTGGCCGTTTCTAGCTCTGTTTGAGCCTGCTTTCGATCTCGTTCTGCCATCTTTGATTACGTATTTGAAATTTGAACAATACGTAGCGAAAGTCTGCATTGCAGCAGAGCTTTAAATGTACAAGTATGATTTTCAATATGGTTTTGTAATGAAATAGCAGTCTGTTTTAATTTAGTTAACTCTTCATCTTTCTTCAACAATTGCTGACGCAATTCTTCTTTCTCTTTTTCCACCTCTACTACTTCTGCAGCCATTGAATGTTCTGCAGCAGGTAACTTCAGCTTTCTTCTTAGGGTGGATATCTCTATTTCTGCAATCTTCATGAGCTTTTGCACTGCAGCCTTGTCATTCGGATCCACACCAATCTTCATGATAATCTTTTTTAACTCTTCGTTTTGAACTGATAAGGCCCTTGAATTGGCCTTTTCCATTCTGAACTGTTTGATAACTTTTGCAAGCATGTTTTCAGCTTTAACCGATGTGGCATTAGTCTTGGTTAAATCATTAACAATTAATTGTCCAGTCTGCATATGAAGGTTCATCTTATCCCACAGTGGGATCTTCTTGACATCCATAGTTATATTTACCTCATTGAAACTGCTTGAAGATCCAAGGGACATCCCTGTTGGATGTGTTAGAGCCATTATGAATTGATCCTTTTCAAGGTCCATTACAGTCAACAACCTAGTCTGATCAACATCTGTATGATGCTTTGCCTGAGCCTCTACATTAGCTTTTATTCTCTGATTTCTTTCTTCAATCTGTGTAAATATTTGTTTGACTGAAGGCATCTTCTCTGAGTGAAGTTCATGGCCTCTAGGAGAAGAGGGGATATTTTGTTCTTCATTGATATGGAAGGTAAAACTAGGTGAGTTTGAAGAATGATCTTCAGCCAATTTAGTTCTCTTTTCCTCTCTCGGCTCTTCATCATCTACTTCAATAACATCATACCTACCTCTTTTATTTTCCTTTTCAGTTATAACAGGTGTTTCAATACTCGTTTTTCATGTACTTAATTCGCCTGGGTTTGCCAGCTTCTCTTGATCAGGTCTGCTTACGTGAGAAAACATAGAATATCCATTCTCAATTCTTATCTAGGAAATCACTCTATGCGGATCATATGACCATTTTTCTCCTATTAGCAAATGTGTCTCTTCCAACATTTTAGAAACTTCATCAAAATCTTGCCTCATATTGACCACGAAGGGTCCCACACTCATAGGAAATTTATACATAAAGCCTTTCTTCATGGGAAGAAAGTGCACCTGATCCACATTAAGGCTCTGTCTTATGAATTCCAAGGCGAAAAGCCGCATAGGTACAAAATTCAGGAGCCTATAAGGTTCAATACTAGCTCCATACAACCTTATTTCTGAATATTCTTAAAAAACAAACCAATCTCTGAATCTGCAACTGGGTCCTAACTGTAGAAATTTCTGGGCTTTTGGTAGAAAACATGGAGGAGGGACTCCATTCAAAATTATATAATAAATAGACATATAATGACTAGCAAACTCAAATAACCCTGCTTCATTTCCTTCTTTTCTAGTCATGTCAGTCCAAAATAAAACTGATTGCTTTTTCTTGTTAACATAAACTATATTCAACCCCAAACTCATAAATTCTTCGACATTTTGATATAAAAATAAATACACAATCAATGACAGGAATTTAAAGAAACCTGTAAAAGGAAAGGTCATCAACTGAGAATTTACGACCTCCTGCCAGAAAGATGGAATGTAGAGAACAACCCCTGGTTTCATCATCAGCACATACATTCCCAATACTGATTTATCGACTGTATGGTCATTGTCTTTGCCCAAAATCTATGCAAAGCAACTCAGAATTGGTCTATACTTAGCATTGAACAATTCCAAACTAAATTCTTCTCTTTCTAGTTGAGCTTCCTTTGAATTTGGTCTCAAGTAGGACATACATTGGTCAAATTCTTCATTTGAAAGGTCCTCAAAATAACGAGCAAATGAATCTTTGGAGAATTGCAGTGGTGACTCATTTTCAGGAAAGCACAATGCTTGGCGGATTAACTGTGTCGATACCTGCAAAATGTTTTCTCCCTTCGAATTCATTATGAAGCACTTACCAGGATACATCGAAGAGACTAGCCATGAGATAAACTCGAGAAAGAAATGGGCTTTTGGGATACAGGCAGACAGTAAATCGGAATTCTTCATGGCGGAAAAGACTGGGGATTTCTCAGCGTTTAGGGTCACTTTATGATACAATAAGGGACGATTTACAGAAGACAAGGTATCCTGGACATCTTTTTCATTGTCCATGAGGGAATTGAGGCTTGACGAACCAGATAGAGAAACTCGTTTTGCCATGGCTTAACAGACAACAGATAGCAAACGGAAAGGTGACGGTGATACAACTCGAAAGGGGGAAAACGACAGCAAGTACTTTGAAAATGGGGTAAAAAGAACCTTTTAACAACTACGCAAAGCCATGTTAAATGCCTGGAGTGACGTGTAAAGCCACTGACGTGGGGGTACAACTGTCTTCCACATTGTTTTATGATGTCACCGTGGGGGCTGCTGGAGTACGGCGGCAAATTTTTAGTTGCCCCCCCCCGCAAGTACATCACGCAGTACGATCAACTTTTGCAGTGGTCAAACGGGTCAGGCTGAGGGTAGGCGGTCCATTAACTCATGAAATATTCACACCCCCACAATTCATCTCCGCTCATAATCTTCAAGGCTTGTTGCTTCCGCCTTAAAACTTGCTCGATTTTTAAACATCAAACGATAACACGAGTCAAAAAAAATTTGACTTCGGGCATGGAGTCAAAAATTGCTTGATGAAATATGTACAATGATCACACCGGATATATACAATGATGGTGAAACAGCTCTTTTAGTGTCGGAAATAATGCTTTAGATATTTCCCATTCATATGCATATCTAATACTTCCCCTTCAATATTTTCCAGCATGAAAGTATTATTCATCCTGACTTCATTAATTTTGAACGGACCATACCACAAGGGATCAAATTCGCCGTGTTTCCCTTTGTCTTCCCTTCGGGTATCACATCTCAATACAAGGTCTCATTTTTGAAACATGACTTCTTTCGCTTTCCTGTCAAATATTGTCTTCATTTTTTGCTGATAAGTAAGCAAATTCTCCCGAACTTTATTTCTGTTTTCATTTAGCTCCATTACATTATTCATTCTTCTAATCATGGCATTAGGTTCTGCTTGAGCATATTGAAGGAAAGAAATCACAGGCTTCACCAACTGGGTGGGAAACAATGCCTGAGTCCCATATACTATTTCATAAGGTGACTTACCAATGGATCTTCTAGTGGTCATCCTCGTTGCCCATAGCGCAAAAATTAGCTTGGAATCCCAGTTCTTTTGGTTTTCATTTATTGTCCTCTTCAGAATTCTTACCAATGTTTTGTTAGAATATTATGCCAATCCATTCCCTTGTGGATGATAAGCTATAGAATGAGACAATATCACATTATAGGTCTGACAGAAATTAATAAACCTGATTGAGTTGAAAACTTGTGCATTATATGTCAGAATCTTTACTGGACATCCAAATCTGCTAAAGATATTTTCTTCTAAAAACTTCATAACAACTAAATCATTTTCCTTTCTGGTAGGGATTTCCTCCACCCATTTTGTGAAATAATCTGTAGCAGTAAGAATCCACTTAAATTTCCTACTGGATGGTGGATTGATTTCTCCAATGAAATCCAATCCCCATTGTCTGAAAGGTTCTTCAATAAAAACATGGAGAAGAGGTAAAGGGGCTAACTTTTTCTTTTCTACAAACACCTGGCATTTCTGACAACTTCTGACTGCTTTATATACATTAGCGAACACATATGGCCAATAGAAACCTGATTTTAAAATTTTATGAGTTGTTACCTTCCAATTGTAGTGACCCCCACACAAGCACTCATGATATTCTCTAATTACTTCTGAAACTTTCTCCTCTATCAAACATAACAACAACACTCCAGCAGGATCTTTCCAATATAGCTTTGCTTCAATTATGACATAAGGTTGAGCTTTGAGTTTTAAAGCTCTGTATTTAGCTCTATTTATTGAAGGAGGAAAAGAAAGAAAGCATAAATAATGAACAATATCTTTGTACCAATCTGAGCACAAAAATTTATATTTAATTGTTGACTTCGTCTGAACGTCACCTATTTCTTCATTGACTTCCTCTATAGGTGCCAATAAATTAATTCCCAGTGCTTGGAAATTTGACTCTGTTAATAATTTTTCCAGCCCCAATCCTTTAATCAACTTTGTTGGTTTAACATCCAAATCATATTCTTGGATTTTAGCAATCCATTTGCCCCTTTTCCCATCCACATCACTCTGTACTAAAACATCTTTTACAACAGAATTAGGAACATATGCTAAAATTTGGGAATGAAGAACATATGTTCTGAATGCTTTTAATTCTTTCACCAGAGCATATACTTGTTTCTCCAATATATTATACTTCAACTCTGCATCTCAGAGCACCTTACTGAAATACGCTACAGGTTGTTCACATTTTTCTTCATTTCTTTGTAATAACACAGCAACAATTGTTGAGGAAGACGCAAATGAGAAAATTTGAAATGGCTTCAGATAATCTGGACTTATTAGAACAGGTGCTTCCTTTAGAGCTTCTTTAATTCTTTGAAAAGATTCTCTTGCTTCTTTGTCCTACTTCACCTCTACATCCTTTTTCAACATGTCTGTTATTTTCTTGACAATCTCTGCGTAATTAGGAACAAATCTTCTTAGAAAATTAATTTTCCCAAGGAATCTCTGAATATATTTCTTACTTCTAGGCAATGGAATTGACTGTATTGCTTCGACTCTCGCTGGATCAATCTTCACTCCTTGTTTAGAAACAATATGTCCTAGCAGTTTACCCTCCAAAGCGAACAAAGAATTTTTAGGATTCAACGATAATCCATATTTTCTACATTTCAAGAAGGCTTTTTGCAAATTCTGTAGATGTTCTTCATCAGAGTTTGAAAAAATGGTGACATCATCCAGATAACCAACCACAAAGTTATCTCCTACAAATGCAATATCCATTGCTCTTTGGAATGTGGCCCCTGCATTCATTAAGTCAAATGGCATCCTGGCATATATGAATGTACCCCAGGGTGTAGTGAAAGCAGTTTTCTTTTGATCTTCCTTCTCCAAATCAACCTGGTTATATCCTGAAAAACCATCTACCATTGATAACCTGTACACTCCATTTACTTTTTGCAAGACAAAATCCATCTTCGGCAAAGGATAATTATCCTTCAATGAAGCCCTATTCAAGTTCCTGAAATCTACACACAGCCTTATCTCTCCATTCTTCTTTCGGACTGGTACCAGATTGGAAACCCAATCAGAATATCTGAGAGGAACAATTATTTTAGCTTGCAGCAATTTCTTTACCTCCTTTTCAATCGGGGCCAACAACAATGGATTGATTTGTCGAAGTTTCTGTTTATGTGGTTTGACTCCCTCTTTCAATGGAATTTTATGCTGAATAATACTCTTATCATAAGTCTTCAGGTCATCATATGACCAGGAAAATACATCCTCAAATTGTTTGAACAGATCTACGTACCTTTTTTTATAGTCCTTCGGAAGGCCTTTGAACAATTTTACCATTTTAGGCTCATATTGAGTTCCCAAATTACAATCTTCCACATTATTATCTTGCTATTCTTTCTTCTGATTTACTGCGACATCATTAGCATCAAACAGACTTTCGAGGGGTACCAGACCTCTTGGTAGAACATTTTCTTTCAGCTGAATAATCTGTTGATCACCAATCTTCTTTTTCAGAGTCTTAGATATATCATCCGAGTCATCTTCATCAGTTTCCAAATCAATTTGATGATCTTCAAAGTCTTCAATCATAAAAAAAAATCTCTTAATCTGCTCATCATCTTCAAAAACCTGCCAATGTTTGATATTTTCTGGGATCGAAGGTCTATGTCTCATCTCAATTTCATATCTTAGCCTAGGATTAATTGGAGGCTTTAATGTACTAGCTACAACTGCTAAAGAATCTACCATTCTATTCTCTTCTCTTGGGACAAACTGTAGATTGAAAGCTTCAAAGTAATTTTCAATTAAATCCCATACCTTATTCCTGTAAGTTCTTAACCTGGGATGCTTGGTTTGACACACATTCTTAATTTGTCTTATGATTAATTCAGAATCACCAAACACAGTCATAGATTGAATTCCCATTTGCTTAGCTGTCTGCAGACTAATGATTAATTCTTCATACTCAGCTACATTATTGGTGGATTCAAACTCCAATTTAAAAGAAAAAGGTACAAGGTTACCTTCTGGAGATACAAAAATGAAGCCAGCTCTAGCGCTTTCTTTAGAATACGTACCATCAAAATAAAACTTCCAAAGCTTGTTTGAATGCAGCTCCCTATGTACAATGGCCGAAGGGGGTTGCCCTTGTGACTCTTCAGCAAATTCTGCATCTTCATGCAGCATGAAACAAGAAAGATCCTCCTTCTCCTGGCCATAAATAGGTGAATTACCTGCATCTTTCTTGGTAGCAGTTTTTTGAAATCTAGTTTCTCTATACAATCTTCTTTCTTCCCCATTAAAAACAAGGATGATAGCATATGTAAAATCTAGCTTCAAAACTCCCCCCAAATTTGCCCCCCAGGATCTAGATAATAACATACCAAATCTGGCTGGAATATCTGCCACTACTACATCCATCATAATGCTCTTGGCTGGAATTTGTGCCAATGAAACAACCATATCCTTAATAAGACCCACACACTTCACCCTTTTTGAATCAAAAGAATAAAGGTCTCTGTATGGTTTAGTGATTTTTCAATTTAATTCTTTCATCACAGACAGAGGCATCAGATTGTGAGATGCGCCAGAATCCAACATGCAATTATGTACAACAAAATCATGTAACATAAGCGATATATAAAAAGGAGGAACGGTCGAATCTACCTCTTCAACATGAGGTCCAAAGGTGACTACTGGTTTTTCTTCCTGCAGATTTACTATATCACCCACTTCATCAGACTGTGATAAATTGATAAATTCTGCAATCTCTTTTTTATATCCAGGGGTTTTTATTAATTCAAGAAGAGGAATTTGAATTTTCACTTTCTCCAACTCTTTCAACAAACTGAAATTTTGATTTTGTTTTGTCAAATTTTCAGGTTCCTCTTGATTTTTATTGGAATTTAGGCCTTGATTCGAAACAGTAACAACTTTCTCCAAAATATTAGGGTCCTTAATCTTTGTTTGAGAAGCCCCAACTTGCTATTTTTCCTTCTCTTTTTCTTCATTCATGGGCTGTTTCCCCTTATCTGTTTTTTTAATCTGATTCTTCTGTAATGGAGTCGCCATCGGAGCAGGTACTAATTCTGATTCCTTTTCCTCATCATCTTGAGTTCTTAACCTCTTTTTTGACCTCAAACCGTATTTTTTATGTAATTCAGATTGCATGAAGTCCGTGAATTGTCTGCAATAGTCATCCATATCTTCTTGATCAAATGAAAGATCAGAGTCTTCATCTTCTTCCACTCTTTCTTCCTCTGTTTCTTCTTTGGTTTCATCATCTTCCATGTAGACAGCAGAAATTCAAGCATCATATTCTTTTTCATCATCATCATTCGCTGAGCGGGATGGAGATGCCTCTATATACAAGGGTGCTTGCACATGATCTTGATCTTTTCTTTCTCTTTGTAGAATTTGCAGGGGCTGTTTTTTAAACTGGGGATTAAAAACCCCTCTATTCTGTCTTGCAAGCTTATTATTATCTATTTCCAACTTCACCAACTTATTAGAAAATCTTTTTATGACCTTAGTCATATCATTAATTCTCTGGTCATGAGCTGAGGCTTCTTCTTTAGCTTTTCCTTTATATTGAACTTTACCATCAACAGACATATTAGCCTCAATCTCCAGAGCATCAGTTTGAATCTGCTCCAAAGTAGGAGACCTTCTTTCTCTCAATGTGAAACTGAACTCTGGTTCAAATGCACCAGCAAAAACGACCCTTGCTCCAATAGGAGGGGTTTTCATTTCAACAGGAAAACTATTATACAATTTATTAAATCTCTTCACAAAATCATTCATGTTTTCATCAGATTTCTTCTTTATTGCATTGAATTCTGTCAAAGAATAACCATGGTCCCTTTTTTCACCCCATCTCTCGGTGAAACGTCTTTATAGGGCGTCCCAATAATTTATGTTACCATTAGGCAATCCTTTAAACCATTTCCTTGCCTCTCCACTTAGAGACTGAACAAAAAGTCTCATTACAACATTTAAATTCTTAGCAAATGTGAAAAACAGGGGCAAGTGCTGCTCTGCAGTTATTTCATCTTCACCAGTAAATCTAGGGAGTAACTTGAGATACTCCTGAGGCATATCATGCAGTGGTTGGGGTAGATTTAATGGTGCATATCTATTCATCAAGAAAGCAGGGGCCGCCATGTTTATGCCTGGATTAACTGCTCCTTGAGCGGGGGTAAAATGAATACTAGTTGTAGGTGGGGATGAATGAGGTGGAACAACTGATATAGGAGTTGGAGTATGAACGATTGCAGAAGAGCTGGCAGCTGTATGGGGCTGAGTTTCTGTAAAAGGGAAAAACACAAACTCCAAAGATTGCTCTTCTAACGTAGGTTCTTGAAAATGAATGGATGAAGGTGATGATTCTCCTTCCGAGAAAATGAGTTTCTTGGAAATATTCTTGGATGAGGGAGTGCGTGAACTGCTGCCTAGTGTGAGTAGTGTAGTTTCTGGTGTATCAAATATTTTTTGTTTCTGGCCCTTTTTCGAAACAAGCTTCTCAGGATCAGACAAAATAGGAACTTTTTGCTGAGAGGTATCCGACCTCGTGTGAGGCTTCTTTGGAGCCAGAGCTATTTTCAAACAAACAAAGCTTACTATTTCCTCCTCTCTGAACAACCAGAGGAAATGTAAAACAAAACCCAGGGAAAATCTTCGAACCTTCGTCCCTGGCAACGGCGCCAATTAATGTTGTACCTTAAGTGACAATTCCTTAGCTGTGAAAAGGATTGTTCTTAAGACATTATTTGTTTGTGTCACAAGTGATTATTATATATCTGTCTTTGTATTAAGACCCCTAAACATTGATTCTGTAACTTTCAAATATCAAACCCATACATGTTTCTGCAATGCCATATTCCAATTATGTTGAAATGAATGGATGGAAGAAAATGAGAAGAGGATTTCAAACTGATATGCTGTCTAAAACAGAATCTACCATTTTAAAATCCAGAAGAATTATGTAAAGATAAATTTAAAATAGAGGAGCTCACATTAAGGTTTGTTTAACTCTTAAATACACATGTATATAGAGACCCGCTGATCAAATTACTCTATTTGATTCATAGATATGAAAACATTATGTAAACTGGATAAACTTTCAACATAACCAGAATAATAGAAACTTGCATACTTCTTTCATTGATTTGAAATTCTCAGTACAAAATTATGCTTCAAGGTTAAAAAACTCGGAACCTTCATCTTTCCTGAAATTTTCTTTAAATATAGTATCACAAGTCAGTTTCCAGTAATGAAACTGATTGTAACTGCCCTAACTAATTGTAACTACTTGAACTACTGACTGTTATGGAGGCACATGCCTCAAAAAGTTTTATTACATTTACATGGTTTTGAGAAATAGCATAATGAGAATTTGAAAACTTCTAATCTATGAGAACAGATGCTCCTAAAGCGGTTGTTGAATCAACGACTACTTTCGGTTGAGCTGCTGGGACCTCTTTTGTCGAATCTATTGAAAATTTCTTGCACTTCTTCCATAGCTCGTTTTGAGATGTCGAGGAATTTTTGAAACTTTGATATTCTATCTTGAACGCCACAATTTGACCGTGTGTAGGTTTTCCTGTAAAGAGAGTCTTTACCATCCATAGCAAATTGAAATGCCTATGAAAGAAGTTAAACACAGTTTCCCCTTTTAAGATCTGTGTCTTTTCATGTCTATTATATGCCTTACTTTTTGCTAATGTTAACTGATCTTCATAAAAATTCCATGACATAATATTTCCTTTCTCAGTCCAGCATGAAGGTAAACCTGTTCTGGTCAATTTTTCAAATGATATATCAAACTTCTTTACTGTCTCCTTGATTCCCAGTAACCTTTTCTCTGCAACCTTCCGAAGATCATTCTTAATTACCATATTATTAACTTCCTCAGCATAAGAATATCTGTCTTGTATTCCAATATCTTCTAATTCTTCGTCTGATTTGGAATTGATAAAATTTATAAACTTCCTAGCCCAATTTTCTCTTTTAATGGCCGTCTGCTTTTCAGATAATACCTCCTCTTCATGTTCTGAGATGAGGCTTTTCTCTTTAGCAACTATATTCAGGGAATTCCAATTTGACTTCATTTCTGAAATAATCTCACCCCAAATGATATCTTTAGCTTTAATAAGCGAGATATTACCTTTTAACTTCTCCTTGAGATCCTTAATTTCATCTTCAGCCTTCTGTAATTTCTGCTTATTCTCATCTGCTTTATCTTCTAGTGCCCGCATGATCTTGGTGGCCATTTCTAGCTCTGATTGAGCCTGCTTTCGATCTCGTTCTGCCATCTTCAATTCTGTGCCGAGCTAAACAATCTGTGCTTGAGGGTCTGCATTACCTGTAGGAATAACAAATGTACAAGTATGATTTTCAATATGGTTTTGTAATGAAACATCAGTCTGTTTTAATTTAGTTAACTCTTCATCTTTCTTCAACAATTGCTGACACAATTCTTCTTTCTCTTTTTCCACCTCTGTTACGTCTGCAGCCATTGAATGTTCTGCAGCAGGTAACTTCAGCTTTCTTCTTAGGGTGGATATTTCTATTTCTGCACTCTTCATGAGCTTCTGCACTGCAGCCTTGTCATTCGGATCCACACCTATCTTCATGATAATCTTTTTTAACTCTTCGTTTTGAACTGATAAGGCCCTTGAATTGGCCTTTTCCATTCTGAATTGTTTGATAACTTTTGCAAGCATGTTTTCAGCTTTAACCGTTGTGGCATTAGTCTTGGTTAAATCATTAACAATTAACTGTCCAGTCTGCATATGAAGGTTCATCTTATCCCACAGTGGGATCTTCTTAACATCCATAGTTATATTTACCTCATTGAAACTGCTTGAAGATCCAAGGTACATCCCTGTTGGATGTGTTAGAGCCATTCTGAATTGATCCTTTTCAAGGTCCATTACAGTCAACAACCTAGTCTGATCAACAGCTATATGATGCTCCGCCTGAGCCTCTACATTAGCTTTTATTCTCTGATTTCTTTCTTCAATCTGTGTAAATATTTGTTTGACTGAAGGCATCTTCTCTGAGTGAAGTTCATGGCCTCTGGGAGAAGAGGGGACATTTTGTTCTTCATTGATATGGAAGGTAAAACTAGGTGAGTTTGAAGAATGATCTTCAGCCAATTTAGTTCTCTTTTCCTCTCTCGGCTCTTCATCATCTACTTCAATAACATCATACCTACCTCTTTTATTTTCCTTTTCAGTTATAACAGGTGTTTCAATACTCGTTTTTCATGTACTTAATTCGCCTGGGTTTGCCAGCTTCTCTTGATCAGGTCTGCTTACGTGAGAAAACATAGAATATCCATTCTCAATTCTTATCTAGGAAATCACTCTATGCGGATCATATGACCATTTTTCTCCTATTAGCAAATGTGTCTCTTCCAACATTTTAGAAACTTCATCAAAATCTTGCCTCATATTGACCACGAAGGGTCCCACACTCATAGGAAATTTATACATAAAGCCTTTCTTCATGGGAAGAAAGTGCACCTGATCCACATTAAGGCTCTGTCTTATGAATTCCAAGGCGAAAAGCCGCATAGGTACAAAATTCAGGAGCCTATAAGGTTCAATACTAGCTCCATACAACCTTATTTCTGAATATTCTTAAAAAACAAACCAATCTCTGAATCTGCAACTGGGTCCTAACTGTAGAAATTTCTGGGCTTTTGGTAGAAAACATGGAGGAGGGACTCCATTCAAAATTATATAATAAATAGACATATAATGACTAGCAAACTCAAATAACCCTGCTTCATTTCCTTCTTTTCTAGTCATGTCAGTCCAAAATAAAACTGATTGCTTTTTCTTGTTAACATAAACTATATTCAACCCCAAACTCATAAATTCTTCGACATTTTGATATAAAAATAAATACACAATCAATGACAGGAATTTAAAGAAACCTGTAAAAGGAAAGGTCATCAACTGAGAATTTACGACCTCCTGCCAGAAAGATGGAATGTAGAGAACAACCCCTGGTTTCATCATCAGCACATACATTCCCAATACTGATTTATCGACTGTATGGTCATTGTCTTTGCCCAAAATCTATGCAAAGCAACTCAGAATTGGTCTATACTTAGCATTGAACAATTCCAAACTAAATTCTTCTCTTTCTAGTTGAGCTTCCTTTGAATTTGGTCTCAAGTAGGACATACATTGGTCAAATTCTTCATTTGAAAGGTCCTCAAAATAACGAGCAAATGAATCTTTGGAGAATTGCAGTGGTGACTCATTTTCAGGAAAGCACAATGCTTGGCGGATTAACTGTGTCGATACCTGCAAAATGTTTTCTCCCTTCGAATTCATTATGAAGCACTTACCAGGATACATCGAAGAGACTAGCCATGAGATAAACTCGAGAAAGAAATGGGCTTTTGGGATACAGGCAGACAGTAAATCGGAATTCTTCATGGCGGAAAAGACTGGGGATTTCTCAGCGTTTAGGGTCACTTTATGATACAATAAGGGACGATTTACAGAAGACAAGGTATCCTGGACATCTTTTTCATTGTCCATGAGGGAATTGAGGCTTGACGAACCAGATAGAGAAACTCGTTTTGCCATGGCTTAACAGACAACAGATAGCAAACGGAAAGGTGACGGTGATACAACTCGAAAGGGGGAAAACGACAGCAAGTACTTTGAAAATGGGGTAAAAAGAACCTTTTAACAACTACGCAAAGCCATGTTAAATGCCTGGAGTGACGTGTAAAGCCACTGACGTGGGGGTACAACTGTCTTCCACATTGTTTTATGATGTCACCGTGGGGGCTGCTGGAGTACGGCGGCAAATTTTTAGTTTCGATAAACTTTTACCCGTGGTCAAACGGGTCAACTGCGGGGGTAGTTGATCCATTAACTCACGAAATCTTCACACCTCCGCAATTCATCTCCGCTCATAATCTTCAAGGCTTGTTGCTTCCGCCTTAAAACTTGCTCGATTTTTAAACATCAAACGATAACACGAATCCAAATAAAGTTTAATAATAAAATTAATTGGTAATGAAATTCGAAAATATTTCTTTTTCATGCTATAGTATACATTATACCATAACATATATATTTTTTTTAAATTCAGATTTTTTTTTTTGCTATTTTTCAATTTTCAAAATTAAATAGAAAAGGATATGCAAATGATCCACAACAAGGGGCGTCGATAATTTACACGTCAAGACAAATAGTCTTACCCACAAGGGTGATAGGGTAGTTACGAAAGAGGCCAATGGGCTGGGAGGCATGGCCATCCCATGCACGAAGGGTGATTGTGGAAGGGGCCAGCTCAAGGGATCCAATTTTTTTCCAAACCGAAGGAGACATTACACAGGTAGATGCCCCCTCATAAATAATACACTGAGCGACATTGGCATTTCAGATTTTGACTAGGATTTGGAAAGAAACCAAAGGGGGAACAGGGGGATGGTCAGAATAATGGGCATCGAAAATAATCAATTGGTCATCAACAGGATCTACAACACCCACGGCAGATAGTAGAGCCTTCTTTTGAGAAGGACACGACTGGAGGAGTTCCAGTGTTGAAATGGCAGCAGGAGATTGTGCCAGATCATCTACTATGCTGTATGAATGGGCTGCCCGACCAGAGGCAGCATTTCGGCGTAATGGTCCCTTAGGGGTCTTGGGATGAAACTCAAATTTGGGTGGAGGGATGTGCAAAGGACCATTAGGTGTCGACAAAGGCTCTATAGGACCTGAATATCGAGACTCAGAGACAGATAGAACGGGATGCATGGAATACTGACAGGACCGAGTTTGAAGGTTGAGGTCGATGGTGAGAGGTGGGTTGGAGGCCATCATGAGAATCTGTTAATCAGAGGAATCAGAGGGGGAAGGTTGAGTGGTTACCGGGGCATGAGGGGGTTGAGTGGCCACGAATCCTTGTTGAGGGAAAGGATCGGTAAACACAGCGGGTTGAGAAGTAGATGGAGCGGGAGGGATAGTAGGGGGGGAGTTTTTTCCATGCACGGTGGCCTGAGACTCCCACATCTACCGCATTTGTGGTAATAAGGGGCAATCGTGAATGTAGTGACCATAAACACCACAACATGAAGAGGGCTTATTGGTGCGAAGCGGTTTGTCTAGCTTGGGATGAGAGCCCTGTGGTTGGTTGCCAGTGGTAGAGTCAATACAGGAGGGATTGGATCCATGATTACCGAAAGCGGATTGAGTGCCTTTTCTCTTTCTTTGAGAAGGAAGAAAATTAGTGGCCCCCTGTTGTGCAAATACTTGCCCTGGGTGGGGTGGTAAGTGTGGTTGCGGGGGTGGAGAAGGCAAAGGAGTGGGAGGTTCAAATGCTGGAGGAGCTGGGACACCAGGTTGTGGATACGGATAAGGGGTATGATAGGAAACATTGAGGTAAGCGGTAGGGTGGGAAAAAGGAGGAGGCATGTCGTAGCCTGGATACATGCTACCTGGAGGGGAAAAAGTGCCGGAGGGGCTGGCCCCTCCTGGAGGGAATCCATAGCCCGGAAGAGGTTGGGTAGAGGTATGGGACAGGGCTCCAAGGATACCGTCGGCAGTGTGAGATTCCCCCGAGGCATTAGGGCCACCGGGCTTGGGGAGGTCAGGAAGGACGATATAAACATAACCAGATTGGGCATAGATAAGGTCATATTTCAAGGCGATTTGGAGGGCGGCTTCTTCGGTTTGGGGAAAATGGGATGCGACATATTTGCCAATGGGAGGTAAGAGAGAGCGAAGGAACCAGTCCATGTAAACCCGATCTTCAAAGGGGGGGGGGGGGCGCGACATAGGCTCTGTCTTCGTCGCCATTCCTAGAGATGAGCGGAAAGGCGGGTCAAAGAGGATTGATGAAAATAAGTTAAGAGTTCAGTACCAGTGTCGTATCGGAGAGTGAGATGGAAATAAGATAAAAAGGCTTGGGAAATGGTCACAAAGGTGGTATGGGAAGAGGTGGCTTGATCAACATACCATTTAGAAGCTTCGCCGATAAGCGTGTGTTGGAATAATCGAAGATGGATGGAGTCATCGGTAATGGAATTGGAGGAACACCACATGTGGAAAGATCGAATATGGTTAGAGGGATCTTCACTAGCAAGGCCTTCGAACTTGGGAATGTCGAAGGGGAGCTTGGTTGGCATAGCAGGCCAACTGACATCATGGTGGATAGGATCGTTAATCAGCTGATTGAAATCGGGGAGGCTGAGGCCGGCCATATAAGGGATCAAAGGGGCAGTCGAGGTAGGTCCCATAGTGGTTCCACTAGAAATAGACCCAGTAGTAGAACTGGGGTTGCTGCTGGTAGTAGGCCCTGAAGTAGACATGGCGAAAGTAACAGGGGGAGAACTAGGAGTAGGGGGAGAACTCGAACAATCAGAAGAAGAGTCAGAGTGCAGACTCGGGGGAAGACTTACTCGATGACGACGGGGAGGAGGAATTCGACCAATCGGAAACTGAGGGTGAAGGCCAAGAAGTCTCCCGGACAAACGCGTTGGAGGCGCAATGATGATGGGAAGAAGAAAACCGACAGGGGCAGGGAAGGGTAAAATCAAGTGAGATCAATGTCGAAACAAGGGCAGAGAGGTGCAGTGTCAATTGATTTTAAAGGATTTTCCAGGCGGTGTTAACCAGGCTCTTCTTCACTTAGGTTCAGTGTGTGGCATGCGTTAATTTTGATTGTTTAAACCCAGACGTTTTGAGAGTAAAAGAAAAAGTGTGCTGTGTAACTGAAAATAAATCTGCAGTAAATAAGACTAAAAGAACAGAAATTTAACAGCTACTAATGCATCAAGCTAACCCAAGAAGGAGGGTCTCTCAAAACTAGTCTATAAGAGGGAAAAACTAAGCAAAACACGCTAAAAAGAGGCCAATAGATCTAAGGTCGGGAGGGACGGGGATCTAAAGGGGAAATTTGCTGAAAAGAGGTGCAGAGAACAACAAAGAGGCAGAGGCAAGGTTGTTGCTAAAAAGGAGAAGATCAGCTAAAAATAGAAGGGACAGGGATGCGGCCCTAGAAAAGAACCCAAACAAACTATATGAGGTGATTTGAAAGGGAGAAGAGCTAATCTAAAGGGATCTGAAAATGATGTATCAGATCTGGATGCAAAAGGGCTGAAACCCTGTAAATTCAGACTTCTAAAATAGCAAAAACTCTCCCACAAAAAGTGGAGGGTACTAGAGCCCTAAGGGGCAAGATTTCCACTTATTTGAGTGAAACAGATTAGAAATAGGTCTAAACGGGCGGAGACAGAGGCAGGAAAACCCTGACAGAAGCTTCAGACAAACCCAGAAAAATTTCTGGAAAATTGCAGAAAAAAGTGCAAGTCGCAGGTTCTGGCCTGTTTGCTGTCCAGGACACAGATTTAGGGCAGAAAAGTGCGACCTCAAGGACAAGTCACACCTTTTGGGCCGATAATTGCGACCTGCAAATCTGGCTCTCTCGGCGGCAGATTTCAGAAAAAGTTGTCGTCTTAGCTGCGGCTAATGTCTGTCACCTACGCAATAAGGCCAGAAACACACGGAAGTTAAAAATTTGACTGTTTGAGGGTTTTAGAGGTGGAAAGCACCATAAAAAGAGGAAAAACGGAAAATGGAAGAGAAACCCTAGGGTCTGAAAAAGCTGGATATGCAGGAATATATGAAACGACAGCGGTTGCAAAAGAAAACCCGTGTGGAGTCGCCAATTGTTAGTATGAATCTTTCATCTTAAAATATCACTTTAGCTACGCATAAAAAATATCCCTAACATCGATTATGGCTGCAAAATATCTTTAATTCCGCTGCACAAACCCAGATCTAAGCACAAAATACATTAAGCAGATAAAATATGATATGGCTCCATGCATCCAATAGACAAGACAAGAACAATGTATTTAAAATAATTTTATATTATATTAAAGAATGGGGCACCTGAGAGGAAAACAAGAAAGGTTTTTTCCGGTTCTCCTCAATGGGATGGGTTCTTGAAATTCCTCATTGTTTCATATCTAAAATTCCTCTCTCTTATTGGTATGGAAAACCCAGACAAACATAGAACTCAATGGGAGCTCACAAAGAAAAAATGGAAATGGTGACCAAGAGTAGATCCAGAGTGATCTAATGCAATGGAGGTGACTAATGAATGGGGAAAACCCTCCTATTTATAATAAAATATTAGGGTTATCTAGAACTTGTTGCATGAATAAAATATTATTAATCAAATTCTAGAACCACCCTTTAGGAATATTTTATTATATTTGTTGGAGGGAAAAGGTCTTTTGACTCGGGTCAATTCCTTTATTTATAAACAATAAATAAATAAATGATTTATTTATTATTCTAGGGAGATGATGGGGATATAATTAAATAAATAATGATTTATTTAATTATTTAAAAATGATTTAGTCAAATTTAACTAGGAATATTATTAAATAATGGTTTAAATAACTTATTCCTAAGAAATAATTAAATAAATAATGATTTATTTAATTAATTTCCTTGTTTTGGGTTAAATGTGACCAGGAAATATAGACAAAAGTTATTTTACATGGTGAAAGCAATTTTACTTAGGGTAAAATTGGTCTTACATGGTGTACTTGGGTTCATCTAATAATAATGGGTTAGATGAGCGAAAAAAATGGTGTAACAATGATCTCATATCAATGTATTCCAAGTGAAGGCGTATAGAGGATGCACGTAAAGTGTTTGAAAAAAAAAATTAACAGAACCTCGTCTCATGGAATGCCATAATTATGGGTTATGCTCAGAATGATCGTGGTGAAGAGGCATTGGAATTATTTCATGCAATGCAAATCTCAGGCACTACACCGGATTCAAGGACCATGGCATGTGTTATTTCGGTCTGTGCTAGATTAATAGCTTTGCATTAGGGAAATGAAATTCATGCTTATGAAATAGGAAGGGGCATTGAATCAAATTAATTAGTCAGGAATTCACTCATTGACATGAATGAAAAATGTAGAAGCTTTACGTAAGTTCTCTAGGTGTTTGAGAAATTATCAAAACAAAGTGTGGGTTCTTGGACTTCTTCCATTAGAGCTCATGCTTCAAATGGTAATCATGTCAAGGCATTGGAACTATTTTATAAAATTAATATGCAAGGTTTCACTCACGATGTGGTAACCATTATAAGCATCTTTTCAGTCTGTACCCAATAAGGAGCACTGCAACATGGCAAGGACATCCATGACTACATAACTAGATATGGGTTTGACTATGTTATTGTTGTTGGGAATGCACTCATAGACATGTATGTCAAGTTTGGGGATCTGGAAGGTGCTCATGGTGTATTTAGTAGAATGTATCATGGGGATAAGATCACATGGAATACAATTATAGTAGGTTACTCACAGAATGCAGAGCCCGTAGAGGCATTATAATATTTCCTCAAATGAAACTAACACAGAAGCCAAACCCATTAACCATTTCATGTATTCTCCCAACATGCATGAGCATAGAATATTTGCAACAAGGTAAGGAAATTCATGGTGACACAGTTAGAAATTATTTATTATCTGATGTATTTGTGGGAAACACCTTGACAAACATGTGTGCTAAATGTGAGAGAATAAAATATGCATGCAAGTTATTTGACAACCTATCTCAAAAATATTGTCACATAATTTCAAAAATACAATAATGACACCCAAAACCCATTCATGGTTGATACAAGTGACTTATTTCAACAAATGAATCTCTCTCATATGTATATCTAAAACCATGAGTTTACAACCAAGTTGAATGAGTGATAAGAAAGTACATACAAGGCTAGATCAAATTGGTGAACACCACAAAAGGAGTGCCTTAAAAAATACCCATTCACCAACTATCTACACCCTGTGGGCTAGACAGACCTAACCATTAATAATTAAAGTTCATCATTTAAAACTTTGGACACAAGAAAGGGTCAAATTAAAAACTCAAGGTGTTGCTACATTGTTGGATTTAGGATATAGAACCATATTTAATTACTGTGCCAGGTATATTCATATTGCAACTAGAGACCTCAATAACCTCACAAGAATATCGAGTGCCATTAGCAAACACACATCTATACAACTGTTTATATTGAATTCATGTGGCCACAAAAAAAGAAAGCACATTTTCCCCATATTGACCAAAGACTAACTTATGAAAAGGTAATTTGCAGGAGGGTTCGAATATTTATTTTCACTAATTCCATACCTTATGTCATACTGGAAAAGCATCTTGTACTAGGGTCATATCTTGAAATGGGATCAAGGTTGTCAAGTGCTCCCAAAGAACAATTCCAAAGCTGTACAAATCAACTTTTCTTGTATATGGATTTTCCTTGATCATCTCTGGTGCCATCCAGCGGTAAGTACCCATAAAGCTACTCGTTGTATCACATTGGGACTCAAAACATGACCCCCCAAAATCAGCCACTTTTACGCACATGTCATCACCCAAGAGGATATTCTATGATTTTAGATCCTTATGAATTATACCTTGAGAATGAAGATATTTCATTGCCCGGACAATATCAAGGGCCATATTCAAAAAAAATTTCAATGGAATAGAATGTTGTTCCTACTTATGAAGGTATGTCCTCAATGAACCTCCATGGAAATATTCAGTGATGATGCGAAATACAGGAGGCTTCTTGCATGCTGCAAAAAACTGTAAAATCCAATTGTGTCACTTTATCAGTTAACATGTTGAAATAAAATGCCTATTTTCTTTGACCATTCCATAGGTTTACTGGGATACTAGGAGGTTTCATTCTTGAAGAAGATCCCACATGAACAATACAAGAAGTATCTTCAAGTGCACCAGCAATACCAAGTTTTCAAAAAAATAATAATGAGAAGGCATGTTTCCAGTAGCATCAAATTTTTAATCCATCATCAACTTCATTGATGTATGGTAAACTTTACTACTTAGAACTAGTGTAGAGCTCGGTGAAGGATGCAACAAAGGGTTGTCCAAAGAAATGTTCCCAACTACGATTCCTTGGAGGTGTTGTCTCGTGGACCATAATGATTTCAATGTATGGTAAGAATGGGCATGGTAAATATTCTCTCCTTATTTTTGACCAAATTCAAGAGGTAGAAACTATTCCTAATCACATAACCCTCATTGATATTCTTTATTCATGTAGCCACACATGCTTGGTTGAGGAAGGCTGGAAGTTCTTCAATCTCATGAGCTTTGACTGGCACATCATACCGAAGCTGGAAAACTATGCCTGCATGGTTGATCTCCTTTGCCACATTGGATGCCTATATGAGGCATATAACTTTATAAAAGTTATGTCATTGGAACTTGATTCTATAATTTTGGGTACATAGCTTGAAGCTTACAAGATACATTGGAATATAGAGCTTAGAGAACTTGTTGCAGGTTGCGTTTTTGAGTTGGAAGCTGTTGAACCTCATAATTATCCTCTCTCTATCATCCTTTCTCACCTTTTTACCTTATTTTCTCATAATATCACAGACCCCAATCAAATATAAATGCCATGTTTTATCTCAAGGAATGCATTTAAATGATTTCCATGTTATATTCCCATGTTCTTGCTATTCGAATAGATTTTTGTAATTTCGCTACTAGACGCAGCCTCTTCTGAAGCTAACCATGGATTTCGTAATAAATCTCATGGTATGACAGGTTCCAGGTGTCAAATGGAGAATTGAGCCACATGGGAATTTCCAAATTCATCTCCACATGGATTTTGTCCTATTCACTTGGTCGAGATTGATGGAAAAGAAGGCCTAAGATCATGGTCAAATATTGTGCTCAAAGAACATTAGTCAAGAATATAAGGACTCTTGATTTGCTATAGCATAGCAAATGAAGAGTTAAAAAATCCGATTGCAATGCTATATAAGTCGAATTAGCCACCGGTAGTAGGATTATCTCATATATAGTTATGTTTATTTTCTTTAAATACCGGTTGTACAGAACCGAAAACAATTAAGTTTTAAGTTAAGTTTTAAGCTTTTTCTGATAACATGTGTATTAAGACTTCGTTCTATCATAATACAAATATCATGTTGCCAATTATTGCTTAAGTGCATCATTAACTAGCTAGGATTTCAGCCAAACCAATTGCAGAGGACCCCTGCACTAGAGGAGGTTTTTCATTTTTTTTTTTTAGTTTAATTTTCCTTACTTTATTTTTGTCAATTCTGTTTTCTGAATAGATTAATGTTTCATTCTAGTTTTGATCATTAGCATAACGTTAAATCATAACTGTGTAATCCTTGCTCTTCAAAAAATATTTCATGAAGATATATCTTCCTATTTTCAAATTGAATCAAGTTTGAAGTAATAAGAATTCATAGTTATCTAATTTTCCTTGAAGTTATGTCATTTACTTTCTTAGAATAGAATTATCAATTAATTGTATCAATCGATGTTCCTATAGGTCATTTCAAGAAGATGATTCTAAACTCAATGATTGAATGTCTAATTAATACAGTTATTGAGTTTTTCCTCTGCACATTTTACTTTCTTTCTAGGAACTTAGAAACTAAAGTATAATTGATTTCTTACACAACATCTCAAGAGGGTAATACTTCACATTGAATTTTGGAGTAAATCAAACATACATTAGTTGTTTACATTTACTTTTACATGCTTTCACATTTACTTTTAGATCCTCATTTAATTGTATCATTGATGTTCCTACAGGTTATTCTAAGAAATTGATTCTATCATGTTTCTAGACTGAATGCTTGAATGTCTAATTCATGCAATTACCGAGTTCTTCCTTTGCATACTTTACTTGATTTTATAGAACACTAGAAGTTAAGCTATGGATAGTTGCTTACACATCATTTCAAGAAGGTAATACATCATATTGAATTCTGGAGTAACTAAACATACTTTTCTGCTTTCACTTAGAATAGCACTCCAATTTCAATCTCAGATATAAGAATTAAATCCATGGAATAGGACTAATGTTAAGATAGAAATAATTAAGATAAATACTTTTTTTTTTCAGATTAGATTCTAATTAGCCAACAGTCTTTGATTTATTTTTATGTAAGTTAGTTTAACTTAGGAACACTTCCTTTTATTCATTCTTTAAATTCATTAGAGTCATTTAATTTCTTTTATAGTTTTAGATTAAAAATTCTTAGACATCAAAGAAAAAAACCCACAAAACAACATAAAATACAAACAACGAAGTAAGAAGAAGGTTAACTAAGCACATACAGTGCACCACACTTCATTAGTTTACAAACCTCGATTAATAATTTATGTAAGTAATTTAAGACATTAAATTGACTAAAAATTTTGGAACTGTTGCCGAGGAAGTGTAATTATGTATCCTCATTTCTTACATCCAAAAAAAATAAAATGATATGCATAGAGAAAGATACTCTAGGGGCAGATTCATATCTAGAGGCAGGAGTTTAATCCCTACAACACCACTCACTCCACCAAGAATAAGAAGTGATACACCTCCATATCAAACTAATATTCCATACTTCACTAGCCATAGAATTCCTAAATTTATAAGGTAAAAAGTCCAATTAGGAGGATCTCCTACTTCATCCACTGAGGCAGTCTTAGAGGAAGAAGATCCTATATCCCCAATAGAAGGAGTAACATTTTTCACCTCTACAGGGGAACATATTATAGATGAAGAGATAGAAATTCCTAGTCGAGAGGAAGAAGAAGATCCTTTCTTCAACATACCATTGATAGAAGAACCAGAGGAAGAGCAGTTAACCTTGCAGGTTGAATCTTATATCAGCTCTGAAGAATCTATAATGGAAGGAAGAGGGGAAAAAGGAGAAGGAGCAATTCTAAATGGAGAAAATGTAATATTTGGAGGAGGTAGAGGTAGAGGAGGAGATAGAGGAAGAGGTAGAAGAAATGCAGAAGGAGGCAGAAGAAATAGGGTAATTAACGGTTATTTTGGATTCCCTATACTTGATGAAGAAACAAATGCCACAATGAAAAATATCTCACCTTCTGTCCTCCCAAATTTTCATGGATTAAAAAGTGAAGATCCTGAATCCTTTTTGTTTGAATTTGAAGTCTTGTGCATAACTTATGATTATTTACAAGACTCTCAAAAACTCAAATTTTTTCCTTTAACATTGAAAGGAGCAGCTTTAAAATGGTTCATGAGTTTAATCACTCGGTCTATCAGAACATGGAATGACATGAAGAGAGCATTTTTAGTAAGGTATTTGGATTATTGCATACCCATCAATCATAAGGATGAAGTATTTAAAATTATGCAAAAAGAGGATGAGAATTTGGAGGATTTCATTGAAAGATTCAATTATAACATAAAAAGAGCAAAAATGGATAATTTAGATCAAGATACTTTAAAAGCTATTTTATTATAGGCCATTAGAGATGAATGGATAGAAATTATCAACATGATGGGGAAGGGGGATATCTCTCAACTTCCATTATCTAACATTGGTGAATTATGTATCCATATCTCAAGGGGAAATAAAAAACTGGGAAAAATCCAAGAGATCCTTCTCTTGCTAGAGTAAATAGATCTGCAACTGGAACAGTGACTAGGGCAGAAATTCAAAACATTCTTGATGAATTTAAAACAAACATCTTAGGGAGTCTTAGTGAATAGATAGAAACCCTTAAATTAAAAAACAAGAAGAAAGTCGAGACTGATTATTTAGCTATTTTTTGTCCCAAATGCAAAAAGAAGCATGCTTTAAGAGAATGTCCTCTTGATGTAAAATTCATAGAGACCTATATGATTTGTTCTGAAAGTCATGAGACTAAGAGTTTTCCTTCAATTCCATGTCTTAAGGATATTTTTCAAGAAGAAACAATTTCAAATCCAACAGAATCTCTTTTCTTTTTCTCTAGAAGACCATGGTAGGGGCCATAAGCTCAAGGCTTTAACAATCAAATGTATACTCAGCCCCCACCAGATGATTGGAATTCTTGGCAACAACCTTGGCCTCAATCTCAATCTTGGGCTCAAGGAATGAAAAATCCCTATGGAATATTCTCTCAATACTACCAATATCCTCCATCATATCCAAAATATCCTTCCCAAAAAATTCCTCAACAAAATCAACAACCCCAACTCCAAAACCAAAATCCACAAATTTCACTACCATTTCCAAAGAGACCAAATCAACTACTTGCCCAACCATTACCAAACCCCAACAATAAAAATCCTAAAAATACCTACATGATAAAAGGAAAACGATTTATAACCTATATGATCACTCCTCTAGATACTAATAATGTCCAACTTAGATAGGATATTAGAAAAGAAAAAGCCTTCTGTAGTTATTCAAGAACAAGAGAATTTTGAGGAAAATTCTCTACAGCCAAATAAATTTTTTGAGGAAGGAACATCCCTTAAAAACCAAAATTATGAAAATTAAAAACAAAAATAACCAATAATCTCAACTCGTATCATAGAGCAACCATCAGTACTTACTTCTACACCTCCTTTTCCTGAAAGATTACAAGTTGATAGAGGAGTAGAAAAGCATATTATGTTGCCCAACTATGATTTTCTAGATGAATTGAAAAATGTCTGTATCAAAATCCCTTTGTTACAAGCCGTTAAGGAGATTCCAATTTTAGCCAAAAAAATAAAGGAGTTGAGCATGAAGAAACCAGGAAGAAAAGAAAAATAAATAAAAATAATTCAACTTGTAGGAAAACTTGCAGACATAATGATGGGAAAAATTGTCATACAAAAATATTTAGATCCACGAAGTCTAGTTGTAAAAACACATATCAATGGAGTTTAAATTCCAAATACATTGATTTATTTAGGATGAGAAATAAACATCGTAAGCAAGCAAACCATGGAACAACTCAAACTTCCTAATATTCTGTATACACCTACATTACTGCAATTAGTAGACAGATATGTAATCAAGCCAGATGGTGTGTTAGAAGATATTTCAGTATCCTTAGACTCTTGGGAGTATCTTGTTGATTTTATGATCTTAACTCCTAAGAAAAATCTAGGAGGAAATCCATTTATATTAGGAATACCTTGGTTGGCTACAACTAATTCTCTCATTAGCTGTATATTTGGTGACATGTATATCTCTTATGGTAACTCAACAAAGAAATTTACTCTATATCCTCCAGCAATAACAATCAGAGAGTTAGATGACGAAGAATGGATTTATGATGAAAATAATATACAACCTCTCTTCACTCTTTCAACCATTAGTGAAGATAGTCAAATCCTAAATTCTATGGAAAATTTTGAATCATCTCTAGAATATGAACATGCTCAATTTCAGGAAAAATCTAATATTTAATATTTGTCATCTAGGAAGATGTCTCTTTATTCTATGGAAGAATTTGGTAGCTCTACAGTTGAAATATTTCCAGGGAAAACTTTAAACATAAACAATAAATTGGATAGATTACAACATGAAAAGTTAATCAAAACATTACAGCAACATTCTTCTGCATATGCATGGGAATACACTGATATGAAAGGAATTAGTCCTAAGACTTGTATACGTCACATATACATTGAGGAAAATTGTAAACCTATTAGAAAAACTCAAAGAAGGATGAATACAAATCTTAGAGAAATTGTGAAAGAAGAGTTGCAAAAATTGTTGAATGTAAACTTCATTTACCCAATTTCAGACAGTCAATGGGTTTCCCCTTTAGTGATTGTGCCAAAAAATAATGATAAATGGAGGGTATGCATTGATTATCGGGAATTGAATAAAGCTACCCTAAAATATCATTTTCCTTTACCCTTTATAGATCAAGTATTGGATACATTAGTAGGTAAGAAGTATTTCTCATTTCTGGATGGTTTTAGTGGCTACAATCAGATTCAGGTAGCACCTAAAGATCAAGATAAGACCACATTCACCTATCCATGGGGGACTTATTCCTACCGAGTACTTCCTTTTGGATTGTGCAATGCACCTGTAACATTCCAAAGGGCAGTACTAGTAATTTTTCCTGATCTAATACATGATTGTATAGAGGTGTACATGGATGACTTTTTCAGTTTATTGGAATACATTTGAAACAAATTTAGAAAATTTGGAAAAGGTTCTTAAAAGATGTAAGGAAGCAAAACTTTAACTATGCCATCAAAAATGTTTTATGATGTTTATAGAAGGGATTTTTTAGGACATCACAATTCAGGAGATGGAATTAAAGTTGATAAATCTAAAGTTGAAGTCATCTCCAAACTATCAATTCCAAACTGTCAAAAGGATGTTAGAAGTTTTCTACGATTCAGAGGATATTATAGAAGATTTATAGAAAATTTCACTAAAGTAGCATCCCCACTCTTCAAGTTACTCACCAAAGATTGTGAATTCAGTTGGAATCTTGATTTCCAGTTGGCATTTGAAACTTTAAAGGAAAAAATATCTGAAGCACCCATCTTAAGAGGTCCAAATTGGAAACTACCTTTTCACATTTCAACAGATGCTTTAGATACAGCTCTGGGAGTTGTATTAGGACAAAATTATTTGATCCCCTATGCCATCTATTACACAAGAAATAATTTTACTCCCACTGATTTAACTTACACTGTAACTGAAAAGGAATTCTTAGATGTTGTTCATGCTATCAACAAATTTAGACATTATGTAACAGGCTATGAAACCTTTGTTCATACAGATCACTCTGCAATTAGATATTTAATGAATAAATCTATTACTAATGGCAGAGTTGCAAGATGGTTATTACTCCTACAAGAATTCAACATCACCATTCTAGACCGACCTGGAAAATAAAACACAGTTGCTGATTTCTTGTCTAGAATTCAAAATATCAAAGATGACACTCCAGTTGAAGATAAATTTCCTGATGAATACCTTTTTTCAATAACTACTCAAACTCCTTGGTTTGCAGATATTGCTAATTACCTAGTCACGGGAAAATTACCTTCACATTTGTTTCCTAGAGAGAAAAGAAAAATCATTCAATTAAGTGCAAGTTACTCATGGATTACTAATGAATTGTATAAAATAGGTCCAGATCTCATTATCAGAAGATGTGTTCGAGAAGATGAAATGCCTGAAATTCTTAAGGCATGTCATGATGAAACTTGTGGTGAACACTTTGCTGACAAGAGGACAGCCTATAAAATTCTTCATTTAGGATATTATTGGCCATCCATCTTCAGAGATGCCAAAGAATATGTCAAAAGGTGTGGCAGCTGCCAAAGGGTAGTGAAACCTGCTCCTTCAAATGAAATGACATTGCAACCTCAGGTACTCAATGAACCTTTTGAAAAATGGGCCTTGGATTTTGTTGGAACAATCAATCCACCATCTAAACAAAAGAAGTATATTTTGGTATGTAATGGTAATGTCACCAAATGGGTAGAGGGTAAAGCATTACTTTTTTCTAATGAACATTATGCAGTTAATTTTATTTTTGAGGATATCTTCACTCGTTTTGGTGTTCCAAGATAAATTATGATAGATCAGGGATCCCATTTTACATCCAAGTTGGTGAAAAATATCATGGAAGATTACAAGATCAAGCACAGAAAGTCTACTCCTTATCATCCGCAATAAAATGGTCAAGTAGAATCCACCAATAAAGTGATTGAAGGAATTATCACTAAGATTGTAAATCTGCACAAAAGAGATTGGGAAAAAAGGTTTCCTGAGGCCTTATGGGCCTACAGAACTACATGGAGGAATACAACATGACATACTCCCTATGAAATTGTTTATGGAAAAAAATTCCTGTTCCCTATAGAGTTTCAAATCCAAACCTTCAATATGGCAATCGAATTGGGACTCGATTTATTAGAAGCATAGAAACATGGATTGGAGCAACTCAATGAGCTTGATGAAATCAGGCAAGATAAAGTTCAAAGAACCAGTATAGTCTAGTAGCAAAGGGATAAATGGCATGATAAGTATATCAAGGAGAAGAATTTTCAAGCAAGGGATTGGGAACTTTTGTTTGATTCAAAATTCAAATATTTTCAAGGAAAGTTTCAGACTCATTGGCTTGGGCCATATGAGATTGAAAAAGTCCGTGATAATGGAGTAGTGAAGATAAGGACAATAGATGAAGAAAAGGTACCTTTTCTTGTGAATGTTCATTGGTTGAAAATATATCATAAGCTAATTTCAAGAGAAGAGTTTATCAAGATTTTCCAAGATAATACTAATATGAAGTTAGTGAAGAAGAATTCTTCTTCTTCACTAACTTAGCTTTTATTTTTCCTATATATATAAAATAAAAATAAAAATAAATAAAAAAAGTGTATAAGTATGAAAACCAATCAATGATTGGCATACTTATACAGAAAATGCAGGGTGAAAATCAGAGATTTCTGACATCCTATTATTTTCCATTTCTTTTCTGCAATAACTAGTCAAAACTACATTCATATTCCATCTTTGCAACTCATAATCTGAAAATTCATTCCATTTTAGAGTTTCATTCCATTTTCACAGTCATATTCACTTTCATTCCATTGTCATAGTGATATTACACTTCCATTCCATTTCACAGTCATAGTCCACTTCCATTTCATTCCACAAACCATACTTCATTTTTTTTTCCTACATATTCCATTCTGCAGCTGATCACATTCTACAGTTGACTACATTATGCAGCTGATTCCATTCTACAGCTAATTCTATTTTGCAACCACATTACATTTCATTCAGTAGTTCTGACACAATTGTACAACCTACAAACAAATGATAATTACAAGAAATTGAAGGATTATGTTTTGAAAACCAACATGCTAAAGTGTACCTAAAGGATCAAAACCAAAGAAACAACAAACAAAAAGGTTAGTTCTAAAAGGTAAAGTGCAAAAATTTATTTTAATAGCAAGGTTAAAACATTAGAATATATAATATGGATGGTTATATGCTTCCTTGACAGATCATCATTTGATTTGATTGCAATTTCCATCATACCACAGATCAGCCACATCCTCTGCATTATGTATCATAACGGTCCATAATTGATTCCCTCATTGATGATTAACGGTCATGACTGGTTGACGTGACATACCCGTCTACGTTTCTTCAAAACCCTTACTACCTATTTATTCCTAAAAACCCTCGATACCTTTCGTCAAATACGTAGCCCAATTCATTTCATAAATAGAGAAGGGTAATTTTGAAGGTTGATAAATTTGCAGGCATGGGAATGATAGTTAGATTAGAACCGGTGGGAAAAAAGTATATGGAACGATACCCTCAAATCAAGGAAATGTTGTAGAAAGCTAGATGGCTCAAATTCATAGAGAAATTCGATGGTTTCCATAATGAAATTACAAAATATTTTGCTCGGTATTTTGATGGCACAGAAGTGGAAATTGGAGACATCAAGTTCATAGTTACTGAGTCATTCATGGTAGAAGCCATAAAACTTCCAAGGCTTGGCGAAAGATGGTTCAAAAACAAGGAGTTCTACTGTGAACCATGGAAATTTATACTCAAAAACCCAGGTATGGATGTCTCTGTTTTTAGAAAAGGTATCCCAGCTCAGCTCTTAAAAGTAAATGGAGGAACATTCTCTTAGTTTTACATAAATTTATCACCTGTGGAGGAACGTTTGGTTGCATGTATGTATACCATATCCGTTTACTGATGAATTTATTAGATAATGGTGAAATAAATCTTTCCTTATTTCTGCTAATAGCTTAAAAAATATGTCCACAAACGTGCAGAAAAGAATAAAGTTTATAGATAACACCATGCATCACCATGGGTTGGTTAAGATATTGGTTGAGTTTCATTTAAAAAGCATAGGAGATACCTGGGAGAGATTTCTTATTAGAAACCATTTTCAAGAAGCACCAGAAAAACCAAAAGAATATAATGTCAGAAAGAGCAGAAGGAAGAAGACTGATTCAAACATTGAAGACAAACCTATATATTCATTGTAGAAGAATGATGAAAATCTCATCTTTGAAGAACTGACAGAGATCAGAAAGAAAAATAAAATCAATACAGGAGATAATATAAGAAAGAGGAGTAAGGATACAGATGAGGAAAATGTAAATCCTCCACAACTGAGAAGGAGCTCCAAGCTCCAAGGTTCAATGAAGAAAACACTATCAAAAGAGACATATTTTATAAGTTTAGATGAATAAACCCCAATGCCATATCCTGTCAATATTTCTCCTCCACACAGTCCTAAAAAATTCTCCTATTCATAATTTTGAAGGTAGCCCCAGCAAAAAATCTCCAGGAATAGATCCAGCACAATAATAGATATATGATTACATAGAATCATTAGAGAAGAGAAGCACAACGGTGAATCCTATCAATCCACAAGAACCTCTAGTTGAAAATCTCAAACAAGAAATTTATGAACTAGAGATATTGAATAGACATATCAAATAGGAGAATGATACCTTGAAGCAGTAGAACAAGTTGGAAAAGGTAATTCATGACAATACCATTCTGCATTTAGGACTTTGGTACAATAAGAACATGAAGTTGAAAATAAATAAAAAGTCACTAAACAAGGCAATCATTAATCTCAAATATAATCTTCTTATGGGAAAACCCAGGACAACAATCAGTTCAAATAAAAGCAAAAGAAGGAAATTGGATGTGTTAGCAGAAGTGTCTAAACAGATGCAGCAGGAGAGAAGAATTCACATTTTTGGAAAATTGCATGAGGACATGCAATGACTTCGCAGTGGGGGTATGTTGAACCTCAGAATTAACCTCTCTCTATCATCCTTTATCACCTTTTTCCCTTATTTTCTCATAAGATCACATACCCCAATCAATGATAAATTCGATGTTTTGTCTCAAGGAATGCATTTAAATGATTTCCATGTTATATTCTCATGTTCTTGATATTTGAATAGATTTTTGTAATTTGGCTACAGAACACAACCTATTCTACAGCTAAACATGGATTCTGTAGCTACTCTCATGGTATGACAGGTTTTAGGTGTCAAATGGAGAATTGAGCCACATGTGAATTTCCAAAATCATCTCCACGTGGATTTTGTCCTATTCACTTGGTAGAGATCGATGGAAAAGAAGGCCTAAGATCATGGTCAAAGAACATTAGTAGAGAAAAGAAGGAGTCTTGATTTTCTCTATTGTATAAAATCAAGATTTAAATAGTTCGATTGCAATTCTATAAGTTGAATTATCCACCTATAGCAGAATTGTCTCATAGATAGTTATGTTTATTTTCTTTAAATACCGGTTGTACAGAACAGAAAAAATATTATGTTTTAAGTTAAGTTTTAAGCTTTTATTGATACGCTGTGTATTAAGACTTTGTTCTATCATAATACAAAGATCGTGTTGCCAATTATTTCTTAAGTGCATCTTTAACCAGCTAGGATTTCAGCCAAATCAGTTGCAGAGGGCCCCTCCACTAGAGGAGGTTTTTCATTTATTGTTTTTAATTTAATTTTCCTTACACTATTTTTGTAAATTATGTTTTATGAGTAGATTAATGTTTCATTCTAGTTTTGATCAGTAGCATAACGTTAAATCATAACTGTGTAAGCCTTGTTCTTCGAAAATTTTTTCACAAAGATAGATCTTCGTATTTTGAAATTGAGTCAAGCTTGAAGTAATAATAATTCATACGGTTATCTAGTTTTCCTTACTGTTTTGTCATTTAATTTATTAGAATAGAATTATCAAATAATTGTATCAATGGATGTTCCTATAGGTCATTTCAAGAAGATGATTCTAAGCTAAATGATTGAATGTCTAATTCATATAGTTATTGATTTCTTCCTCTGCACATTTTACTTGCTTTCTAGGAACTTAGAAACTAAAGTATAATTGATTTCTTACACATCATCTCAAGAGGGTAATACTTCACATTGAATGTTGGAGTAAATCAAACATACATTAGTTGTTTACAGTTAGCTTTACATGCTTTCACATTTACTTTTAGATCCTCATTTAATTGTATCATTGATGTTCCTAAAGGTCATTCCAAGAGATTGAGTCTATCATGTTTCTAGACTAAATGATTGAATGTCTAATTCATGCAATTACTGAGTTCTTCCTTTGCATACTTTACTTGATTTTCTAGAACATTAGAAGTTAAGGTATAGATAGTTGCTTACACATCATCTCAAGAAGGTAACACTTCATATTGAATGCTGGAGTAACTAAAGATACATTAGCTATTTTACTTTTCTGCTTTCACTTAGAATAACACTGCAATTTCAATCTCAGATATAAGAATTAGATCCATGGAATAGGACTAATGTTAAGATAGAAATCATTAAGATAAATACTCTGTTTTTTAGATTAGATTCTAATTAGCCAACAGTCTTTGATTTATTTTTATGTAAGTTACTTTAACTTAGGAACACTTCCTTTTCTTCCTTCTTAAAATTCATTAGATTCATTTAATTTCTTTCATAGTTTTAGATTAAAAATTCTTAGACATCAAATAAGAAACCCCCAAAAAAAACATAAAATACAAATAACAAAGTAAGAAGAAGGTTAAATAAGCACATACAGTGCACCACACTTCATCAGTTTACAAACCTCGGTTGATTGTAAGCAATTTAAGACATTAAATTGACTAAACAAAACTTAAAAATGTTAAATATTATATAATTATGTCGAAAATTTATGTTGAGGCTGGAATATGGAAGTCAGTAGCAAAATTAAAAATTAGAATGAATGTTATGAGAGTGAGAAAGAGTCCAGGGTATAGTTGGATGGGGGGGGAGAGGGCAGAAGAGAGAGGAAAAGAGAGGGAGGGAGGAAGAGAGATATATATGGAGAGAGAAGGGGCAGAGAGGAAGAATTAATTCTAGTGTCATTAACTATAAATTTAATGGTAAGCGATATCCATCATCAGGCCAAACTTTAGCATCTTCAACAGCGAAGTTTCCTTCAGAAACTGCGTTATTTTGCAGGGTAGCTGCAGTGGAGGGCTTAGTGCCCAAGTTTGCGAGTTGATTTTCTAGTGAGGGGAGAAACCCTTCATCCAAAAGATATATTGGAGGAGTATCAGCCATTTTTATATGAGATCATCCACCTCCTATTGGTTAAACAACTGCAGTTCGTTATTCAGCCCTAGGGCTGCAACTTTCATTTTGTGTATTTCCGGAAACCCCTTCTGGGTTGTCTTGGAAAGGTGCTATAAAGGATAAATATTTGATCCTAGACTTTTATAGGAATTATATCCGCATTTCTTTGTATCTTTAGATTCATCTTGCAGCTATCCTCCATAAGACTACGTAGTCATATGTCCTTTGGCATTTTATGTAGCAAAAACATTTCATATTTCATGTACTGAGTCATTTGAGGCTTGTTTTTCCTAGCTTAAGTGTCTTTTTCCACAAGATCTTGTACTCATTTCTCTTCTATAATGTGAAATAAAATTGCTCTATGATCTGCTCCTATTGATGTATTGTTATTTTGCTACATTTTCCTTTTTTTAAGGCTAGATTCTCGTTTTTCCTAATTTGGAATATTACAAATGCGTTGAACCAAACATTAGAAAGCACCACCCATCTAGCAAACCTCCTTCCCACAGGGACTGTCTTTGCATTTCATATTATGTGCCCAATTTTCTCCAATAGCGGCCACTGCAATCAATTTAACATTTTCATGACACAAGTAGTCCTCATCCTCTGCACTCTTTCTTGTTTTTTCGTTTCATTCACTAATAGATTTTGGGGTTCTGATGGGAAACTCCACTATGGCTTGGAAACTCATAAAGGGTTGTGGACTTTTAACGTTAGCGATGAGATCATACTCGATGCTGGAAATTAGCACATTCGATTCCTTGAATTCGTCCACACATTTTTGTCGGTTATTCTTTTTGTTGTCATCACTCTTCTCGAGGATAATGTGGTGAAATTTTTGTATCATGTGCCTAAACACCACACGAAAGAGATTTTGGATGTGTTTCTAATGGGTGTCAGGGTATTTTGCAGCCTTCTCTTTGTTTTGTTTCCTACAAATCAACATGTCATTGGATATCTTGCTGCATCTCATGACAGATTACTAGTGATGATCAACTGATGCTATTGCCAAAGGATGTCCATCATAATCTAATATGTGTTCTAGATTGAGTAACAATTTGCCACTTTATTTGGACGAAAATTGAATGTAAGTGTCCATATTTTCAGCAGCTGCAACCAGAGGGATATTGTGAGCCACATTCTTAGCTCTGTCCCTCAGTAATTCCTCCAAGTCCTTTAACATGACATCTTCACAGACCCACCTTCAAATTCATGGATATGGACTTGGCTTACAAGAGCTGATACCGAGAATATTGTGTCCACTGCAATGCCTGAGGCAAAGCTAGTCCTCCTCCAACCTCTCCAAAAATATCTAAACATAAAAAGAGTTATTTCATTTGAACTTATCAACACAGAGCCCAGAACATTTATCTGGATCACCAAGAACATTCATATGTGTAGTTATTTCCACATTGTTTCCAAGTCCATATCCAATATTGTTAGATGAGAAATTATTGTGAGGGATAGCAGCCAATTGCACAATTTCAAGGATGGAATTTTTTCTAATAAATATACATGGATTTTGTGACATTATTTGTGTCCTCTAATTCCCTTGAACTTATCGCTTCTGGTCAATTTTGAAAAATATATAGAAAAAAATTATACAATCTACTTTTGGTTATGGATACAACCAATTTTCCTAGCTAGAAATCAGGATATGGACTATATGTGCCCCTTTCCTATCGCAGGTTTGTCAAATTTTGGTCAGATCAACTTGAATCATCCTGAAAGGACTAAACTAGAACCATATGTATGGTTTCAAGAATAAGGAGCAGGGACCTACAATGTGTTTCAAGACAACGTTGAAAGAGAGGTGGGAGAGAAAGGGAGAGAGAGGAAGGAAGAGAGAGAGGACTTGATAGATAGGAGAGAGAGATGGAGTTGGAAGGGGAAGAAAGACATAAAGAGATAAAGGTGGAGAGGGAGAGAGAGATGGAGACAAGGGGAAGAGAGAGAGAGGATGATATGAAATAGATCTGAAATAATACTGAAGTAGAACTAAATATTTTCCAATAGAGAATTGATTTTTAACTTGATTGCTTAATGTGGAAGACAAAAGGAAAGAAATTGATTTTACGACTTAATCCAGAACTTAATAATCATAAGTGAACATGAAATTTTAGAAAATAGCAGAGATAGAAGACAACAAACATTGTTACAGAGTTCGTCCCCGATGGACTACGTCTTCGGGTCTGAGTTCAAGATGGGCATATGTTTTATTAAGGATTGATCCAAGGAAGTAATTGCATAGAAATACAGTAGAATAAACATGCTCACAGGCACCTCTGGTCTCTTTCAATAGAAAGCTCTATCTCCTAGCTTTCCAACATCTGTCTTGATTCCCAATTCCACCTCCGGATGACCAAGATACACTAAAAACAATATTGCCTCTCCCTCACAGAAATCTGAATAAAAGCCTTCAAAATCACTCATTTTCCCTTCATCATGAGCAATGGTGGTTTTATCATAACAATGTAGATTCAGTTCGAACCCCTTAACCCTATTCCTGGAAAGTGGTTTTGGAATTAATGGTTTGATTGATCTCGGTGAAATGGTTTTCTAACACCTTACGAGTTTTATTACTTGGTGTTATATTTTTAAAACTGCACATTTACATTACAAACCCGAAAATAAACCTTATGATAAAACTATACCTCTGATGGTTTTCAATCAGTAGAAAGTTGTTAACTGCTCCATGTGATAGGTTGATAGACTAATCGCTGACTGCCACCTAGTGGTTAAGTTTGATAGCTTCGGGCTGACGGTTCCACTGGCGGTCGACCTCATCCATGTGACAACACATAACTTCCGACGGTTGTGGTCATCTCTAACTGAGTGGTTAACTTAACTGTTTCGCGTTATTCCTGACTACTCACATGTCAACTCTACCCGACAGTTAATCTTCTCTATTGCGGTTAGGACTACGATATGTTTTATAATATGGGTTTTTTACATAGGTTATAACCATTACATATTCTAAAATATAGTTTGGACCATTGCATTGTTTGCCCTAGGTTTATCATAACACTATTACATAGGTTTACACCTTAATGTCATTTGCACTAGGTTTTAGGATTAGGCTTAGGACTTAGGTCTTAGTACCCCACTTAGCATAGGTCTCCACCATTACATTTGTATGCTTAGGTTTAGAACCATGACATTAAAATTTTCCACTAATGACATTTCCACCATGAAGTAACTTGAATATTTCATCAGAAAAACTGTAGAAACTAAAGACTGAATTGATCTTCAATGAACTGATGCAAGATCCTCCTGAATTTGAGGAGGGGAAGAGAGAGAGGGAGAGGAAGAGGGGGCGATAGATATTGATAGATAAGGAGAGAGAGTGTGTATGTTTTGGGTGTTAGAAGGAGAGACAAGGGGAGATAGAGATATAAATGGAGGGGGGGGGAGCAGGCAGAAGAGAGAGGAAAAGAGACGGAGGGAGGAAGAGAGATAGATATGGAGAGAGAAGGGGAAGAGAGGAAGAAGCCATTCCAATGTCATTAACTCTAAATTAAATGGTAAGATATATATGAAGCCACAAGAGAATGGGAAATGGAAGCCAGAAAAATTTTCTCGGATTATAGAGCAACAATTCTGTCACACTTTGGTTTAAATTTGAATTTTTGACACTGTTCGTACAACACGGTATCCTCCATGATCGTCATCATGATAATTACAATTGCAATCACACAATCCCTGCATCTTGGGTATTCTATTTCCTCTGTTCAATACTTAATTATAAAAATAAAAGTGGGAGTTGGAAAACCCAACAATATGCAGTTTTTTTATCATGTTGGACTTAATTGGCACACATCTTCTGATATCACATCTCACAACGCCAACAATATTTCCCTTGTGTGAAATAGAGAAAGATAAATTGTAGCTCCCAATGAAAACTTGATAAACCTTTCTACTTCCCTAATTAACCAAGAATTCCTATTTTCTGAGAGGCTTGTAAAAAATTATACGCAATGTACTAGTCTGGGAGACGGTCGCTTGAATTTTGATCAAATTTCCCCAAAAGACAACATCTCATGGAATCTGATGATCAATGAGAATATCAAGAAAGGGTGTCTTGATGAAGCCCTTAATATTCATTGCAAAATCTGTGTAGTGGGTGTGGATATATGGGAAGATGAGTTCACATTTACTCGTATTCTCAAGGCCTGTGTAGCAACATCATCTCTCCAACTAGATAAGGAGATCCATGAGAATATAATAAGAAGTGGGTTTAGTTCATGTGTGTTTGTAGGGAATGATCTCATATCAATGTATTCCAAGTACATGCATATAGAGAATGCACATAAAGTTTTTGACCAAAATTTTTAATATAATTTCATCTCATGGAACGCCATAATTATGGGTTATGCTCAAAATGATCATGGTGAAGAGGCATTGGAATTTTTTCATGCGATGCAAATCTCAGGCACTGCATCAGATTCAGTGACCATGGCATGTGTTATTATAGTCTGTACTAGATTAGCAGTTTTGCATTAGGGAAAGTAAATTCATGTTTATGCAATAGGAAGGGGAGTTGCATCAAATGCATTAGTCGAGAATTCACTCATTGACATGTATGAAAAATTTAGAAGCTTTACGGAAGCACCCTAGGTGTTTGAGAAATTATCAAACAAAGTGTGGGTTCCTAGACTTCTTCCATTAGAGCTCTTCCTTCAAATGGTAATCATGTCAAGGCATTGGACCTATTTTATAAAATTAATATGCAAGGTTTCACTCTCGACGTGGTAACCATTATAAGCATCATTTCAGTCTGTACCCAATAAGGATCTCTACAGCATGGCAAGGACATCCATGAATACATAACTAGATATGGGTTTGACTCTGTTATTGTTGTTGGGAATGCACTCATAGACATGTATCTAAAGTGTGGGGATATGGAAGGTGCTCATGGTGTATTTAGTAGAATGTATCATAGGGATATGATCACATGGAATACAATTATAGTAGGTTACTCACAAAATGCAGAGCCCATAGAGGCATTAAAATATTTTCCAAACCCATTAACCATTTCATGTATTCTCCCAGCATGCATGAGGCTAGTAGATTTTCAACAAGGTATGGAAATTCATGGTTACACAATTAGAAATGATTTATTATATGATGTATTTGCGGGAAACACCCTGGCAAACATGTGTGCTAAATGTGATAGCATAAAATATGCATGCAAGTTATTTGAAAACCTGTCTCAAAAATATTGTCACATAATTTCAAAAATACAAATATGACACCCAAAACCCATACATCGTTGATACAAGTAACTTATTTCAAAAAATGAATTTCTCGCATATGTATATCTAAAACCATGAGTTTACAACCAAGTTGACTGAGTGATAAGAAAGTACATATAAGGCTAGATCAAAGTGGTGGCCATCACAGAAGGAGTTCCTTAAAAAAATACCCATTCACCAAATATTTGCACCCTGTGGGCTAGACAAGCCTAACCATTAAAAATTAAAGTTCATCATTTAAAACTTTGGACACAAGAAAGGGTCAAATTGACAACTCAAGGTGTTGCTACATTGTTGGATTTAGGATATAGAACTATCTTTAATTATTGTGCCAGGTATATGCATATTGCCACTATAGATGTCAATCACCTCACAAGAAGATCAAGTGCCATTAGCAAGCCCACATTTATACAATTGTTTATATTGGCATACATGTGGCCACAAAAAAATAAAGCACATTTTCTCCATATTGACCAAAGACTAACTTATGAAAAAGGTATTTTTCAGTAGGGTTCGAATATTTATTTTCACTGATTCCATACCTTATGTCATACTGGAAAAGTAGCTTGTACTAGGGTCAGATCTTGAAATGTGATCAACACTGTCAAGTGCTCCCAAAGATCAATTCAAAAGTTGTACACATCAACTTTTCTTCTATATGGATTTTCCTTGATCATCTCTGGTGGCATCCAACGGAAAGTACCCATAAAGCCGTTCGTTGTGTCACATTGGGACTTAAAACATGACACCCCAAAATCAACCACTTTTACGCACATGTCATCACCCAAGAGGATATTCTCTGATTTCAGATCCTTATGAATTATACCTTGAGAATGAGGATATTTCATTCCCTGGGAAATATCAAGGGCCATCTTCAAAACAAGTTTCAATGGAATAGAATGTTTCTCCTTCTTATGAAGGTATGTCCTCAATGAAACTCCAGGAAAATATTCAGTGATGATGCAAAATATAGGAGGCTTCTTGCATGCTACAACAAACTGTAAAATCCGGTTGCATCACTTTATCAGTTAACATGATGAAATAAAGTGCCTATCTACTTTGACCATTCCACAGGTTTACTGGGATACTAGGAGGTTACATTCTTGAAGAAGATCCCACATGAAAAATACAAGAAGTATCTTCAAGTGCACCAACAAGACCAAGTTTTCAAAAAAATAATAATGAGAAGGCATGTTTCTAGTAGCATCACATTTTTAATCCATCATCAACCTTGTTGATGTATGGTAAACTTTACTACTTAGAACTGGTGTAGAGCTTGGTGAAGGATGCAACAAAGGGTTGTCCAAAGAAAATCTCCCAACTGCGATTCCTTGGAGGTGTTGTCTCGTGGACCATAATAATTTCAATGTATGGTAAGAATGGGCATGGAAAATATGGTCTCCTTCTTTTTGACAAAATTCAAGAGGTAGGAATTATGCCTAATCACATAACCTTCATCGATATTCTTTATGCCTGTAGCCATGCATGCTTGGTTGAGGAAGGCTGGAAGTTCTTCAATCTCATGAGCTTTGACTAGCACATCATACCGAAGCTAGAAAATTATGCCTTCATGCTTGATCTCCTTTGCCACAGTGGACACCTAGATGAGGCATATAACTTTATCAAAGGTATGTCACTGGAACTTGATCCTATAATTTGGGGTACATAGCTTGAAGCTTGCAAAATACTTTGGAATATAGAGCTTGGAGCACTTGTTGCAGATTTCATTTTTGATTTGGAACCTATTGAACCTCAGAATTATCCTCTCTCTGTCATTCTTTCTCACCTTTTTCCATTAATTTCTCATAAGATCACATACCCCAATCAATGATAAATGCCATGTTTTGTCTCAAGGAATGCATTTAAATGATTTCCATGATATATTCTCATGTTCTTGCTATTTGAATAGATTTTTTTAATTTGGCTAAAAAATGCAGGCTATTCTACAGCTAGTCGTGGATTCCATAGTTACTCTCATGGTCTGAGAGGTTCCAGGTGTCAAATGGAGAATTGAGCCACATCGGCATTTCCAGAATCATCTCCACATGGATTTTGTCCTATTCACTTGGCCGAGATTGATGGAAAATAAGGCCTAAGATCGTGGTCAAATAAATTTAGCTGAGAACAGAAGGACTCTTGATTTTCTCTATCGTAGCAAACCAAGAGTTAAATAGTCCGATTGCAATTCTATAAGTTAAATTAGCCACATGTAGTAGAATTATCTCAAAGAGAGTTATGTTTATTTTATTTAAATACCGGTTGTACAGAACCAGAAACAATTAAGTTTTAAGTTAAGTTTTAAGCTTTTGTTGATATGTTGTGTATTAAGACTTCGTTCTATCATAATACAAATATTGTGTTGCCAATGATTGCTTAAGTGCATATTTAACCAGCTAGGATTTTAGCTGAATCGGTTGGAGAGGGCCCCGCACTGTAGGAGGTTTTTCATTTATTGTTTTTAGTTTAATTTTCCTTACTTTGTTTTTGTCAATTCTGTTTTCTGAGTAGATTAATTTTTCATTCTAGTTTTGATCAGTAGCATAATGTTAAATCATAACTGCGTAAGCTTTGTTCTTCTAAAAACATTTCATGAAGATAGATCTTCCTATTTTCAAATTGAATCAAGTTTGAAGATACAATAATTCATAGTTATCTATTTTTCCTTACTATTCTCTCATTTACTTTCTTACAATAGAATTATCAATTGATTGTATCAATGGATGTTTTTACAGGTCATTTCAGGAAGGTGATTCTAAACTAAATGATTGAATGTCTAATTCATACAGTTATTGAGTTTTTCCTCTGCACATTTTACTTACTTTCTAGGAACTTAGAAACTAAGTTATAATTGATTTCTTACACAACATCTCAAGAGGCTAATACTTCACATTGAATGTTGGAGTAAATCAAATATCCATTAGTTTTTTACAGTTAGCTTTACATGCTTTCACATTTACTTTTATATCATCATTTAATTGTATCATTGATGTTCCTAAAGGTCATTCCAAGAAACTGATTCTATCATGTTTCTAGACTGAATGATTGAATGTCTAATTCATGCAATTATTGAGTTCTTTCTTTGCATACTTTACTTGCTTTTCTAGAACATTAGAAGTTAAGTTATAGATAGTTTCTTACACATCATCTCAAGAAAGTAATACTTTATATTGAATGTTGGAGTAACTAAACATACTTTAGTTGTTTTACTTTTCTTCTTTCACTTAGAATAGCACTGTAATTTCAGTCTCAGATATAAGAATTAGATCCATGGAATAGGACTAATGTTAGGATAGAAATCATTAAGATAAATTTTCTATTTTTTCAGATTATATTCTAATTAGCCAACAGTATTTGATTTATTTTTATGTAAGTTAGTTTAACTTAGGAACACTTCCTTTTCTTCCTTCTTAAAATTCATTAGATTCATTTAATTTCTTTCATAGTTTTAGATTAAACATTATTAGACATAAAAGAACAAAACCCCCAAAACAACATAAAATACAAACAACGAAGTAAGAATAAGGTTAACTAAGCACATACAATGCACCACACTTCATCAGTTTACAAACCTTAGTTGATAATTTATGTAAGCAATTTAAGACATTAAATTGACTAAAGAAAACCTAAAAATGTTAACTATTATATAACTTTGTCAAAAATTTATGTTGAGGATGGAAGATGGAGGTCAGTAGGAAAAGTAAAAAAAAAATGAATGCTATGAGAGTGAGAAAGAAACAAGGGTGTAGTTGGATGGGGGGGAGAGGGTGGAAGAGAGAGGAAAATAGAGGGAGGGAGGAAGAGAGATATATATGGAGAGAGAAGGGGAAGAGAGGAAGAAATCATTCTAGTGTCATTAACTATAAATTAAATGGTAAGCAGTATCTGAAGCCACAAGAGAATGTGCAATGGAATATGTTAGGGTCCTATAAATTATAGGATCTCAAGGTGATTGAGTATTTTGTTTCAGTAATCTTACATTGTAAATAATTTTCACTATGCAAATGATTTCCAAAAAAGAGTATATATAAAAGAAAATGAAAAGAGGGGATATAAAAAAGAAAGAAAAATTGAAAATAATAAAAAGAAAATCAGAACCCCACAAAAGAACAAGTAGAAATAAAATTGAAAGTGTTGCAAATTCAAATTCCACTACTGATAGATTATTTTTCTTTATATCATTATCAAATAAGATTGCATGCAACTTGTTCAAAGATGCCACACTACCTAGATTTTTGTTAAAATCATAAAACTTAATCATGATTGCACAACTATGAATTTTTGCTAATTAGGTTAGTGAATAAATATTTTCCAAACCATTTAATCTTGGTAAATCAGTAGTTAGGTAGAAAATGAAATTGATTCAACAGCTTAATCTGAATCAATAGGAGAAATAAGTGATAGAACAGATTAGATTTAAATTGAAATTTAATAAATGTGAATTTTTGTTAATTAGGTTAGTGAATAAATATTTTCCAAACCATTCAGGTAGAAAATGAAATTGATTCAACAGCTTAATCTAAATCAATAGGAGAAATAGGTGATGGAACAGATTAGATTTTTTGATAAAAAAAACGTGATGTGGGTTTTTTAGCCTAAATGAACCCTAAGAAGGAAGAAGAAAAGAATGTTATCTTAGCAAAAAAAGTCAAACTCAATAGGTAGGTAGAAGTGTTTTTGGAGCCTTAGAAAGGGTTAAAATGGTTATCCTAAAGTTTTATTTTCAATTGTATATGTGCATATAAAAGGAAAAAAGTGATACCATTACTTCATCCTAACTCTAAGTATTTGGGTGCATAAATGAAAATCATGGCATATCAACCATATATCCTAAGTTTATACTTTAACTAAAGCATGCCGCTACCCGAAAAACCCATCAAATCATTCCACTTTAGATGCCCAACACCTATCCAACCATCATCTTCCTCTGCCTACAAATCTACGGTCCACATCCACTTTCGCGCGCCCCCCCCCCCCCCTCTCCATCTGAGCTTTACCACCGTGGGGTCCGAAAAAATTTGTTTTAAGCTATGGGCCCACTATAATGTGGAGTCTTCTCTGCATTTCACACCCCCCTCTGCTCATACCACTTACCAATTCATAACCCCCCCCCCCCCCCCCCAAAAAAAAAAACTACTTTCTCCACCATTCCTAAACCACTCACCTATCTATTGTGCCCACCAGTCACGTCACGCTAGATCATATGCTTGTTTCCAATCACTTCCCTTCGCGTGGAAATCAATTCTTTAATGTATTTAATCAAACAAATGATCATTAATGTAACAGATTCATGCCTTAATCAACATAAAATCCCAAATATGTATAAAACCAGGCACTATAAACCAATTTAACCTTTACTATGATCATTTTTTTGTCATTTCCATTATTTTTTATAGGTTTTATAGTGCTCTTGTTTGATCCATCAGTTCATCGCCGACCCAAGCTACTATGTTCACTTCAACTTCCTCAACCAATCCAAAGCATTACAAAGTCTCGATAAACCTGTTTCATGCTAAAAATCCTTTGAATTCCTCTGAAATTAATCCATAATGCCTCCTAAGAAGAAAGGCCAAGAGGAACCATTTAACCCTCTGATCCATCCTCTTGTTGATTTAGACCATGTCCCTCTAGTTGACAAAGACTATAAAATCCATGAAACTCTTGGTGAATTTGAATTATTCGAGATGTATTGTTGGTTAGAGGACAAATACACAGATAAGTCAAATGACATTGGACAGTGGGAGTCAAACTTGCCACACTATATTTTTCCCCATACTCACAGTGCCCCTGAATTAATTTGTAAATTTCAGGCATGTTATATACCCAGCTAGAGAGCTATAATTTCCTGCACAAGTGAAATTCTCTTCACCATTACTGCACAATCCATCGATCAAATGATGTAGGTCCATTTTGTACAAAATGGCACCCCTTTCTACCTAGAAGACCTTAATGAATTTTATCAGAAGTTAGATTTTTCTAAAAGGGTTAAAACCTTTGAAATTTTCCTAGTTGAAGACACTCAGTTGCCTAAAAAGAACCCTCCTTACTCTTCCTCCATTTTTCCTGATAGATCCAAGAAGATAATCACATCCATTTCATACCTCCTTGGCTAATATTCTAACCAGTCGATAGATGAGCCAATCATAGGTTTCCTCTCCATATTTTCTATAGATTCTAAGCCATCTATCCTTTTTAATTTCATCCAATTCCTAGCAAATAGTATTCATGACCAATTTGTCAAATTTGAGACAGAATAGGTGTTTAAATATTCCTCTGTTCTAGAGTACATGTTTCTATATTTCCCGACAGATAGGTTTAAATTTGTAATGCAGAAATTGGAGGATGATGGCAATCAGTTTTCGATCATCTTTTGGACCATAATGGTTATGAAAGAGCAGAAGGAGTATTCATACTAATAGTTCATTGAACTATTTGTACATCCAGCAATGATCCTTATTAGTAGTAGAACTGAACCAAGAATTAGTGAGGGAATCGAAAGAATTATACATCTATCAGATCAAGAAAAGATAGGAGACTGGTATTTATACTAGAACTACATAGAGTTGAGAGTTTATGGTTGTGAGCTTGCTCCATACAAGATTCCAAAATCCCCCCTAATGAAGTTTTTTTCCTTAGAATACATCAGGAAGATGTTGAATGCTGATGAGATACACTTTGTATCAGCAAAGAAGAAATCATATTTGAGGATTAAAACAAATATTTGGCCATTTATTTGAAACAGAAGGTCAACAGAGGATGTTGGCTCGAGGGGTCCTAAGCCAGGTTCAGAGTTCAAGGTTTGCGAACAAACCCTTATACTACTGGCCCTTTCGGCAATGACCTACTTGCGCATGTCAAAGTCTCACCTGAAGTAGTATGGGTGGGTGCTGGAACCAGGTTTCCACACCCTGAGAAAGGATAGGTAAGGCAAGAAGAGCTATGTCCTACCTCGAGGTGTCCAGATCTACCCGAGTAGGATGTATAGGTATCTTTTTTCATCCACGTGCGCAAGGCCAATTATACTACGGTGCTCAATAATCATATACTTCCAAGACAATAGCTCAATATTGCATAAAAAAGAACAAAATAGAACTAGACGCAGTAAAAACACTTACACGAAAATTTCGCAGCTAAATACAGAATATGCATAACACAAAAAATTGCCAATGATTCACATAAAAAGTACACATAGATTCAGTTCTCAAACAACCTTTCTTATTCATCAATTCATCAATTCCTTCTTAAAATACCCATCCCAGCCTGTGCACATAGCAGCATGGTCCACACACAGCAGGACTCTGGATCTCCGCGCACACAGCCAACAGGAGTCCTTCCCAAAAAATTACTAAACCACAATTCACATAAATATCTCTTCATTTCCTTACCTTACAATTCAAAATGTTCCTCTATTTATAACAATCTAGCTTGAACTTTCTTATGGTCCGTAAACCATGGTTTTCGGACCCCAGGTTTACCCTTTGACCCATTACAATGCTTTTGGGGCTTTGACCCAACCAAAGCCCCTGCACTAGACTAAATATAATAAAAAATATACAAAATCGGACCAGTTTCGCATCTTGTAGGAGACCCCGTTCCAACAGTCCTGCAACATAATCTTGTGACTCATCCCGAGTCACTGTGCTGGTGCGTTTTCTATCTGCGCACGTAAGGTAGTAAGGGTTGTGATCAGTGGAGGTAACACTTCTTGACTCTGGGAAGCAGCACTTTGTGCGAGGTCTACAAGCTTCTGGGAGGTCGGTCCTTTAGTTGCCGTGGTGACACTCTCAAGGGTCTGAGTAAGTCGCTTGGTCGTGCCATCAATATCCTACAAAAGTTGGAGGGATGTGGCAGCCCAAGGCTTCAGACGTTCTGTCATGATGTGCTGTTTACGCTGAAGTTTCTCAATCTCATCCTAGAGATCATTGTTGGTCTTTAACCATGCTAAGCATTGTGAAGGTACCAAGGTGGGCAGCGTGGCATTGACCGGCTCGAAAGCTTCTTCCTTCTGTCATAAGTCCTGATTGATTTCATGAAGGACCGGATCATGCTGGACCTTAGTCTAGAGTTGCATGGCTGATTCCAACAGCTGGGCACCCTGGGCAATCTGCCCCAAAATAACATTTTTCACATTGGTGACTAGGGCGGCACATCGGGCGCGGACTTCTGGAGGCATTTCAGGTTGTATTTTGGCATGTAAGTCGGTGATTTGTTGTTCCAGCTATGTCTTGACAGTGTGTATTTCCAACTGAGATGCTTTGAGTGCCGCAACCAATTTTTCCACTTTAGCCCGAGGCGTGTCCGTGGCTGGGATCTCGTCTGTAACCTCTATACAAAGCCAGTGGATCACTGTTTTGAGCTCTGCCTGCTGTGACACGGCGAGGAGAAAATCAACAACCTGCTGCGTGATGGTGTGCTTGACTGTACCAAGTTGTTGGTGTACTCGCTGGTCACGAAGGAAAATCTCCTGGAAGATAGCGTTATGGAGGCCCTGTAAGGCTTTGTGGGGCAGCTTAGCCAAGTCCAGCTGGGTTCCTGTGTCTACTGGGAGCTGAGTTCCTACGAGGGTAGCGCTAGGTATAGTCCAGAGACAACTGTCCTCCATGAATAGTGCCTAACTGCTATCGACCGAAAGGGTCCATGCCTGGCCAACACTGGTCGGTAGTGTATCAATTTTTATCTGGAGAGCGCGGAGCTTGGCCTAGAGAGTGTTGACTGCAGCCTTCTGTTGTGCCCCGATGGATGCCCACTTGTCTTCTATAGCCATGGTGACTGCGTCAGCTATTTGCTCAAGGTCACCATCAGTCAATGTGACCGTTGAATCATATTGTTCGTGGTGGGCGCGCTGTTTCTTTCGAGATCCTGGTGTCAGCTCCCCTGATCGCTTCGTACCGGGGGGAGGGGTGGTATCTCTGTCAGACCCTACCTGGAATTTAGCTGCGGTGGTCTGTGGCAGCTGTGTATTCCTGTTCTTCGCTATGTCCGAGGCCGTCTGGCTGGGCTTCGCGGTCTCCCCACGGTTATTGGTGAGGCCTTTTTTCCAGGTAGGGGGCCATAGCATGATCATTAGGTCAATATCTTCATCTGCTACCATATAAGCGAGTGTTGTCCATGTCTTATTGTTGAGGCTGCGGATATGAATATGGTGCATGGTAACTTGGAACACGACAACACTCTTATATTTGTCATATATCTTCGGGGACAGCTGGGGTTGGGAGTTTATGGTGGCTGCCACACTGCTCTAGAAGAGGATCCAAAAAATTTGTTATCCTCGATGCGTTGCGCATCCTTAGAGTCCCATAAGTGAGCATACCGAGCTCCTTCACACATCCCAAGAGGAAGTTCAGGGAGGACCGACTCCTCAGGGGTGTCCCAGGCGACCAGCGCGATTAGGAGTAATAAACATTAATAAAAGAAAGACATCCCTTGCTTCTGGGATTCACGGACATTAGCCAAAAATTCATCGCACAAGTATTGAGCCCAATTGAAAGAGACTCCCTTCGCACACCGGCCGACCAACTGAATCACATAGGCGGGGACATTCGTGACTTGGCACTTCCTCATTAGCTTGTAGGCTAAGAGCCTAGTACCCATCTATGTAGTTGGGTCATTGATAGTCTGGATCACAAACGCTCTCTAATTTCGACGCACCACGTAGGTCATCCGCACAAATGTAGCGGTAGCGGCTTCGTACTTTTTGCCTACCCACTCTAAAGGGTGCGGCCCTTGCATAGGAAGGCCTGTAATCTTATGGATCAACGTAGTATCAATAGGGACCCTGTCTCGAATCCATAAGCAACCATCATGAAGGAGGGCGAGCAACTGGCGAGCCAACCAATCTGTGACATTGTAATGGCCAAAATGGGGCATCCGGAGTAGAATCAAAAGTCCCGACCCGGCCAAGCCACATACCTAGCGCTGGGGCAAGACCATGACTCCATCATTTCCATGGATTGTCTCAAAGTATAATGCGGGGGCCAATTCAGGGAGGGTGTCAAAGTCCGCCATGTCGTGATCATCAAACTTGACCTCGTGGAGTCGCCCGCAAGGATCGCTGATGACAGGGAATTCTCCTGGAGTTAGGGGGGTTTGAAGATAGGTGACCAAGCCATCCAAGTTTTTTGGCATTCGTGTAGACGACCTATGTGGGCGAACGAAGGGAGGTAACCAATCGATCAGGTTAGCAGGTAGGGCACCCTCCTATGTGTCTTGATCTAGAGGTGATGCTGGCGAAGACCTGGCATGCCTTGGATAAGTCCTAGGCTTCCCGGTAGCCCACCTCGTCACTTTTGTAGCTTTTCCCGAACCTTGTGCCTTTTCCTTGCCTTTCCTTGTGACCGGTGTAGAGGGAAATTCTTCTAGTTCAGACTCAACCTCCATTATTTCTTCAACATCAGACCTCGTTGGGGCTGAGGATTCGATAGGGTTAGTGGCTGGAAACCTTGCGCAAAAAATGAATCCCAGCCCAGGGTGAATACTATCAGACGGAGTAGGTTGACCAGACATGAGGGGGACAGTGTGGATACGAAAAATCTGATTTCTCAAGTGTTTCCAAGATACGAATGATGAGGAAAAGTTGTGCAAGTGAAATGGCACCTCTGGCTGAACTAAAAATTTATCTGTGGCAAGTCCCCTAGGAAACGGTAAAAAGTCTCCACAATTCATTCCATTAAATTCTCGGAGATCGCTCCTTCCAATGGTACCCCCAAACGTGCAGTGGTGAGGTAAAATTTATCTGTGGCAAGTCCCCTAGGAAACGGTAAAAAGTCTCCACAATTCATTCCATTAAATTCTCGGAGATCGCTCCTTCCAATGGTAACTTTTGCTTTTTACTAATGGGTATTGTTCAAACGGCTAGTTTTCGTATCACTGGTAGGCTTGACCCATCTTTCACGCTAGGGTCACCCACTTGCATCAGCTGCATGTCCCCCCCCCAATAAAGGCTTGCTTCCTAGGAAACTCATGACCTAGGACAAAGAGAACCTTATTGTTTGTGTAAATGGGGTTTTAAGGGAGGCTGTAGTTGAAGCGTGTTGTCTTAACCTCAAATTTTTTTTTGTTGTAGAGGTGGCTGGATGTATGAGAGCTCTACTTTCTGAACCTATGGGTGGTGTAGAGTGCATTCTAATGCTAGTTTCTTGTGGGTCAGTCTAACCCTTTCCCGTGGTTGGCCCGCAGAAGCCACCAATTCCTGGTCTTGTCAGGGTCCTTACCTCTGAGGAAACGCAACAGAAGTTTTTTGTGATTTGAAGACAACACAACGTAGAGACGTCACATAATCGGTTCTGCCAAGTCTCTATTTTCTCATCAGGATCAGATAATAATTCATTATCCCCTTCTTGATTGGTTCGATGGCATTTACCACGTCGTACCCTCCTTCAGATTGGAACTAATTCACTTGAACCTTCTCTTCTTCTTTGTCAAGCTTCCATTACTCTCTTGTCATTACCCAATCCCTTTCTCAAAATGCTTCGGGTCCTGGCAACGGAACCATTTGTTGGCTCGAGGGGTCCTAACCTAGGTTTGGAGTTCAAGGTTTGCCAACAAACCACTATACTACTGGCCCTTTTGGCAGTGACCTACTTGTACAGGTCAAAGTCTAACCCTAAGTAGTATGGGTGGGTGCTGGAACCAAGTTTTCGCACCCTGAGAAAGGATAGGTAAGGCAAGCAGAGTTGCATCCTGCCTCGAGGTGTCAAGATCTACCCGAGAAGGACGTATAGGTCTCTTTTCACATCCACATGCATAAAGCCAATTATAATATGGTGCTCAATAATCATATACTTCCAAGATAGTAGCTCAGTATTGCATAAAACAGAACAAAACAAAACTAGACGCAATAAAAACACTTACACGAAACTTTCGCAGCTGAATACAGAGTACACATAACACAACAATTACCAATGATTCACATAAACAGTACACATAGATTCAGTTCTCAAACAACCTTTCTTATTCATCAATTCATCAATTCCTTCTTACAATACCCATCCCAGCCTGCGCACACAGCAACAGGGTCCGCACACTACAGGACTCTAGATCTCCGCGCACACAGCTAGTAGGAGTCCTTCCCCAAAAACCCAAACATATTTACTAAACCATAATTCGCATCAATATCTCTTCATTTCCTTACTTTACAATTCAAAATGTTCCTCTGTTTATAACAATCTAGCTTAAACTTTCCTATGGTCCACAAACCATGGTTTTTGGACCCCATGTTTACCCTTTGACCCATTACAGTGCTTTCAGGGCTTTGACCCACCCCAAAACCCCTACGCTAGACTAAATATAATAAAATATATACAAAATCGGACCAGTTTCGTAGCTCATAGGAGACCCTGTTCCAACAAGGGAGGAAGCAGACATGATCTTGAAGGAAATGGAGTCCAGTCTCAACTTTACCTGGTCCTATCATCCATTGGGAACCATTTCAAAATTAAGTGTAAAAAACATGACTACTCCTTATATACATACTCATAGGCCAAAGATAAAGAAGTACATGAACCAAATGGAGTGGGTTAAAAACACTTTGCAGGAAGCTAAGGAGTAGCTAGTCTCTACATCAACATCACAAACTCCTCTCCCATGGGAAAAAGCAGGAAAAATACTAAGATAAAAAGATTCAACTTTACTGACTGATACTACAAGCAAGGAGTTCAAGATAATGTACATAAAAAGTACCAAACCCAATCCTAAATTAAATCCAAGTAAAGATTCATAATAAGAGGTTGTCATAATAACTAAGGAAACACCTACATGTTATCAAGTCGGTGGCCAATCCACCATTTCTCCTACTACTTCTACAGCTTCACAGGACCAACAACAAGGTATTTAGACAACTAAAGTTGTCCCCGGGGAGAAAGAGAAGACAATGTTTGATACATTTAGGGAAATCAAATTAAAGAATGAAATTTTGAAGAACAATACATACATCCAATTCTGGAAGTAGACTTCCAATTCTCAGAGTAGGTTGCTCTCAGCATTTAACTACGAGAAAGGTAAAATGCAAATGGATTTTCTTGAGGCATAGATTTCACAGCCTAAGACAATAGTCGATTATAAGAAGACTTCATTTGAGTTTGACATTAAATACATTCATCACATTGATCAAATGGAGATGCATAAGAAAACAGGTGAAATGATTTCCTCTACCTTAACTAATACAGCCATGAGTTTATCTAAATTGCAGGTTCCTTGGAAAACATTCAGTCATAGCTAAGATGGATAAAATCCCCTCTCTTGCCAGACATACAAGGATAAAATATTTGGAGGACTTGGTAGTCAAGATAGGATATGATCCTTCCAACATCAATGCTGCAGAGGAGATAATAAAGAAGAAGAATGTTGACATAGCAAACTTATAGAAACAACTAAAGTTGTCAGCAACAGAAGACCCCCTCACCAAATACATTGATGAAACAAAGTATCAAACGACCGATATGATGAAGCTCATCATGGACAAAAAGGAACAGTTGAAACAAATGGAGACAGAAATGGAAAAAATGATTAAAGAGAGAGAGCAGATTGAAAAACTTTGCATGGTTATGTTGGATGTTGTACCTCTTATAGCCATCCCCACAAGTACAAATTGTACAAAAAAAAAAAATATATGGTGCAGAACAATTGACAAAGGCAATGGATAATCTGTCTATCCAGATAGAAATCAAGAAGCTACAAGATTAAGTCAAAGTGTTACAGGATCAGAGATCAAGGACTGAAGCCTCACATTCAGCAGAGACTCAAAGAACACATAAATTAATAGACATATTACAAAGGTCAGAGAGAGAATCAGCCATTGGACATACCTTGGCCCAAGCCAAGGAAATCATCTGGGAAGATATTATGAACTCTATTAATGAAATTTGGCCCTACATCTATATTATTTTTTAACAGAAGGAATTGGTTAAGAAAGCAAATGATGTTATCACAACCATCAAAGAAGAGCTTGGCGGTATGCCTATTACAGCAAATAACATCTTCAAGTGCTTGAACTCCAAGAATAGATATGAGCTATATGACTTGGGAGTGGATGAAAAAACACAGACCATCTTATAAGTGAAGAATATTCTTACCAAGAAGAATCTGGTGGTTCAGTTGGAAGAGAAATGCCATGTTTTACAGATACCAGTGAATATATTCTTCAATAGGATTGAGTCGCTAACACAAAAGGGTATGGATTCTCTTTTTGTTATTAATGATCAGTCAATAGCCCAGGAATATTATGTGAAGAAATTTAAAGAAATTTCTAGCATTAAAGGCAGCATGACAGGCAGAGCATTCCTGGAATCTATCAACAATGACTTTTTTATTCAGCATGAGGTAAATCACATCTTTGTGGTAAAACCTACTTTTCCTATATACACTGAGGTTGATGAGATTTACCAAAAGCTAATAAAATTAACCATCCCAGATGAAGATCGATGGGATAAATTATGTGAACTACAGGAGTGAAAAGTAAAGGAGAAAATTCAGATGCAGCTAGCACATCAGCCAACACTGCAGTCAGCGCAACCCAAAAATAGGTCCACTCAGCAACTGTTTCCTCTAAAACAGTGTCAGCATTCTAGATCACCTCCACCAACCCTATTTTTTGTCACATTTAGAGTTTATTATTCAATTTTTTCTAATAATACAATGTATGTTGAGACATCATTAATGTAATCAGTTTTGTAGAGGATTAGTATAAATACTTCATTGTTCTAAGTATTCCAGGTTGATTTTTTAATATATTTTTCCTACTAATTAATTTTAATTTTGAAGTTTTGTGGAGCATCAATAATACAAGGAATTATTTCAGGATTCATGTGGTGTATTCACTGGTGAAGTTTCTTCTTCTGTAACTGTGTTTTTCATTGTTTCTCCTTTCTCTATAAATCTCAAAAATTTTAATTGTAAAACAAAAAGTGTGATGAATAGGACATGTTAATAAGAACACTTTATTCTGGTTGCTTTTGCAATTTATATTTTTTCTACTGAGGTTTGATTGAAGAATACTTAATTGCTTTTCAATCTCTACTGAATTTCACTTTTTCTTCCACCTCCATAATCCATTTAAAATCTTAAAGGATCCAGTTAATGCACCCTTGCTTTCCCTGTGATAACTCTTTTAAATAATGATGCAAAACCAGTTATATTTTCGATTCCATATCCCAATGGGAATATAGTTGATGAGCTCCATCATTAGACATATTTGGAGGGGTTAATAGTCACCTTTTTGCCTTCTTAGATCTCTTTTTCTTGCTTTTTTATTATTATTTCATTTTATGATGCTAGTATAGGTGGTGATTAAGGCTAACATACTCTGAGTGCCTAATATAAGGTTGAGTTCAAAAAATCATGAATTATTAATCATTTTTTTAAGGAATTTATCATAAAGACTTCGAGGAGACAACAAAGAGGAATTATAGGAGGATTTTCCACCCTCCAAGGCAATTGAAGGATCCCAAAAATTCTCTCTAGAAATTTGAATTCCAAAAGTAGCCAAAGGATCCCCAAGGATTCTCTCCAGCAATTCGAATTCCAGAGGCAGCCAAGCAACTCAAAGAGGAGTGCACCCAATCCTTGTTTAGTGGGAGTCAAGTGGACTCAATCACCATTTTCTAGGGATTTTTTGGTAGCTTAGCTATAGAATAAATAGAGCAGAGCTAGAGCTAGGAGGATTTAGTCTATTATAGTCTCGATTCCATTCATAACTATAGTTGTGAGCTATTGAGCTTTTTATTTTATTCAGTGATCAAAATCTCAGAGATGTATGAAGTTATTATTTTATGAAATGAGTAGACTGATTTCATTCGACTGATTTAATTTTCAGAGGGCTAGACTCATGGGTTAGGGCTCAATCCATGTGCCTTAGCTTCTCTGTTGTTCCCATCATTTCCTTTCTGTCATTTAGATAGTTTTTCTTCTACCATTTAATTTAGATATGCTTTTGATAAGTTTCATTGCCATTTATTTTTTGTGCTACTGTAGTTTTTAATTTCTTATGCATAGTAAAATAGAGGAAAAACTCCAAAAAATGTGGTCAAGTCTCCCCCTCTCATCTTTGTTAGTAGAGTTCGAGTATGACAGACCTTCCCATAGGCCAAAATTGCTTTTTCTTGAGTTTTGCGAAGAATTTTTATTACCGAGTCCAAGCCTTTCCTTCACTTTTTTATCATGCATTTATGTTTGTTTCCCATGCATTAATCCACAGGTGTGTTTCCCTTCTGAGCACTACCCTTACGCCTCCATTCCCCTCCTTTTCCTCTCATTTTAATGTTTTACTTACCTAATGCACTTAAGCCCTTCAAGCCTTATTTCTTTTTTTTTCTCCGTTCACGGTTGCCTTGCCCTTTTTATGCAAAACATGTGAAAAACCATTCAAACCCATTAGAACATGAACTCCACCTTTTCTCGTCAAATCTCCTACCACCGTGTTAGCGCTCAAATCTACCTTAGGCTGAAATAAAGTAAACTCAAGGCTACATCAAACCACGCTCAGCCTCGTAGCTAGCCCTACGAGGACAGGAGAGGGCTCTCTCCGGGTCTATCTCAGCAAAGGATCTTCAAAGGGGCTTAGATGACTTATAATGAACAATGAATACTGATTTTAGGCTAGTAAAGAGATAGGAATGTTTGATTTTTATTTTTTGGGTTTTTTGTTGGAGAAATGGGAAAAAACAATTTTGGGTCCGGGGATAAGGCCAGATCTTTGCAGAATTCGAGTTAGGGCGAGGTAGGCAGTAGTCTTGATGCTTTTTGATTAAGTATATGGATGGATTAGAATGACAAGGAGCTGAATAGGGCAAGGGAGAACATGGATCCTCTCCAAACATGCGAAAACATGTAAAACTAAACAAATTCAAAGGCAGAGCACTGAAATCAATGGATTCAACCTCATTTACTCATTCATTTAGTTTCAGAAGCATAAGAAGGGAATGGCATACATTAAACATAAAAGAACTTACAATAAACTGAGAGAAAATACCATTAAGAACTAAAAGCCACAAGAATCCCAAAAGGTGCTGCAAAACCTCTGATCTTTCCTTAGCCAAAATATGAAAAATATGTACAATAGTGTGCCAAAATCTTTCCCAAGAGTCCAACCTGTAGAATGTCTCAAAAATTACATCATATAGACCTCCTAACCCCTTTCCACACCTCTAGGGGTCGAATTCCTCCTTCTAGGAGAAGTTCCAACTAATTCTAAACAAAGAACTAGAATATAGGCATCTAAACAACTTGCCTCTAAAAGGGAGGAAACTGATTCTTACATCTGATTTTTACTCTTTTAGGAGTGAATCATCTAGAATAGGTAAAAGTGAGTCAAAGTTACATGCAAACCATAAATTTACATCATGATAACTCAAAAATTTCATCCACAAGCAAAAATGGTTCAACTGGCCGAAATTCTGAGCTGGAAGGTGAAAAATTGACCAAAAATCCATATGCATAGCGCCCCTGAGCCATACGCGTAGCGCGCCTTACAGCCTGATTGTGGGGCACTTCCCGGCATCCAAATTGAGCTCATGATAGCTCGTTGGAAAGCCCTGGATGTTGGCTATCCAACCCAAGTGTAATTTCCCAATTTGGAGCTCATTTACCCCTCCAAAACTTCATTCTCCCAGAAGTACTTCCTGCTGGTGCAAAAGGTGGCAGCAAGGTGGTTTTCAAGGTGTTTTTGGGCCTTTTGATCATCCAAAACTTGATGAAATGCTTCAGAAATACTTGAGCATGCATAAATTACCATAAAAAACCCAAAAATATAAATTTTTCCTCCAGCAAGTGTCCCAATCAAAAGCGAGCGCGTCGACGTGCTACTCGTATAGCTGAAAAATCTGTTTTGAGACCAAAATATTTCAAAATGACAAAAATTTCTCCGAATTTGCTCAAATTCGGAGCGAAGACCCTCCATCATGTATCATGCCCAGCCAATGAAGCCTCGGCCAAAATCTGGAGTGGATCAGGCCTTTTCCGCCGTTTTAGTGCTCTGCTCAACCTCCTCTTCAGAATCTTCATTTTTGCTTTGCAGACATGCATGCGAGCCCAATAATGACCTTTCATGTGACGAAGCATGTCTTTGTCTCTATTGGCCTTTGCCAAAAATTTCTCCAGATGAATGTTAACATGCGCGAGGCAAGAATCTCGATCAGCCGGTGTCATATCACCAGGTCTCTTCCGGGCCAATTGTCGATCCTCACGGATTCGCTGCAGCTCATAAAGTGTATGCTCATCCTCTAGTTGTTTGTTACACTGCTCTAGGTAGTTTATCACCCACTGAGCCCTCTGCAATTTCTCTTTCAGCGTGTCATTCTTGGCCTTTTTCTCCTGGATGATCTCTTTCAGTTTCGAGCTAGGAGAGCTCGCATCAACATCAATGATTGTGAAATCAGTGTCCCGGCCTCCTGATGGGCCCTCATCATGCATGGGCCTCTTGCCCCTGTCCTGAAACTGTACCTGTGCTGAAGAAGAAGGCGAGACCCCTTCCACATCATGTGGAGATAATACTCGCTCTGCTAATGGAGTCAACGAGACCCCTTCCACCCCGGGTGGAGATAGTACGCATCGTGTAGGCCCTGTGGCCTCGCTGGTATGTCACATACAATGAAGCACTGATATGCTCGATCTCAGGAATGTCAGGCTGGTGTGAAGGCTCTCCCTCATCCTAAACTACCTCGGGAAGCGGCTGTGGCGCTGTAAATAAGTCACGAGAGATGAAATCTTCCCAAGTGATGCCCTGCTGTGGAATCACTGTCATACTCCTGCTCATAAACTGAATCCGTCTCTGACATGGCTTTGAAAACAAGATGTCTGCAATATGTATGTTGATATAGGTGTAGTGAAGACAAAAGTTTCAATGTATGCTCAAAACCCAAATATGTCACATATGTACCAAAGCATCATAGGAAAACAAGCCACAGTGGTAACAGCTCTGTTAAGTGAATTGGGATAAAAACAGTCACTGTTTTGATCACAAGTGAATTTGACAAATGAGTAAAAAAAGTGTAATGTAGTGTACAACCTTTGCAATGCTGGCCAAGATTTGTCAAAGGGAAAATGAGAATGAGACTGTGTTTGTCAATAGAGAATAGGAAACAGTGACAATGACCATAGTAAAACCATAGCAATGATAACAGTGTTCCGAAAATGTCAATGGAGGATATGGACAAGTGAATCATGAGACTATGTGAAAACATGAATAAGGAGCAGTGCTAAAATGAGGATGACAATCATAGTGACAGCAGTGGTACAATGGCAAAGAAAGGGCGTGAGGATGATGTACATAATGAGCAGGGGCGCCACAGACAATATAGGCATGAGCATATATATCAATCACAGAAGTTTGCAAACCCTTCACAAGACTGTCAAACATATCTTTCAAAACCATGAGAAATGAATTTGCAATGAACCTAGGGTTTGCACATTTCTCCTCATCAAATGCTTGTTTCCCCACATCAAACACACTACAATCATGTTCAAAAATCACTTAACAATCGTGGAGAACCTACTTGCAAGCCGATTGAGGCATTTGGTCATGAAACTAGACGCAAGGGAAATTTTTTTTGGCTCTGAGACTATATGGGTAGCGCGCTCACCCAATGCGTAGCGCGCTGCATGTGCGTAGCGCCCTTGTTATTTTACACTGGCTGGTGAGGTTATATGCGTAGCGCGCTCTATATGAGTAGCGCGCCTCCTATATGTGTAGCGCGCTACATAGTGCATTTTGCAAGAGGCTTTTGGAGGCCTTCCCGGTGTCCAAATTGAGCGTGTGATAGCTCGTTGGAAAGATCGTGGAGTCTACTTTCCAACCCAAATGTAATTTTTTAATTTAGACTTCATTTTCCTTGTCATAAATCAAATCTCCCAAAACTTGTCAAAATGAGCAGAATGAGGATGCCTCAAGGCAGAGCGTTGTTGCAGTCAACTTTTGAAGGTCTACCTCAACTCAAAATTGAGCTCATGATAGCTCATTGGAAAGATCTTTGTGTCTAGTTATCCTTTGACTCATCAAGCAAGTCATTTAGCCAACCATGCTAGGAGAAATATTTATTTTCCCAAGGTCACTTCAGAGGTGCATTCAATTCTCCTGAGGCAACGGTATTTTTGACATTTCTATAAAACCATGATACCTGTGTAAAAAGTGAAAGAGGTTTTTATTCCTTGGCATGTTTTGAAAAAAAACCTCTCTTAGTTTTCCAAAATTCATCTTTTATTTCTCTGAAACATCTTTTGAGTGAAACTTATCCCGATGTGTGAAACAAGGGATTTTGTCGAAATGAAGCGAAATGAAGGGGATAAGGGGCTTCTAAATTCTTGGGGAAATTTTGGGAAGTAGGGAGGGATGTTAGGAAGTAGGGGAAAGTGGAATCTCAAAGATTGAGTGAGGGGAAGGGGTCCAAAAGGGAAAAACACAGGCCTAGCCTAGAAAATTGCCAAGTTGTGGCAAGAAACTAGGGTTTGTGCAAAAATGAGGAATTTGGGGTATCTCAGTGATGGGAAATGTTTAATAAGGTATATTAAGGATAGGGGAAGGTGTGTGAACATCAGGATACAATTTTTTTCGATGATTTGACCATCCAAGAGAAATTACCTCCAAAACCCTAGGAGAGGGAAATGGACCTTACCTAGGCACAACTGAAGCATGAAAAAGATGTAAAATGACCCAATGGAACCTGACATGATGATGAAAACCCTCTGAATGATGGCACACTCAGCTGAATGGTGACATGAACCGAAATTTGGACAACTTTGACAGGAGTAAAAGCAACCCCTAGACCTAATGCCTAGTGACCAAATTTTTCTTGAAGACTCTTTGAAATGACAAAATTTGACCTTGACACCTTAAAATAACTTTGTAAGAGCATGTTTGATCACTGGAGGAAGGCTGCAAAGGCTGACTCTAACATTGGCTCCAATGGGGATGGTATCTCCTTGGAGGTGCCAAGAACAGCAGATCTTTGGGAGAGCAGACCAGTGCCTTTATCCATTGGGCGATGGAATCATTATTTGAACGGATAAAACAAAACTTTGACACATTTATTGAATGAAAACTTGACTGAAAACTGACTGAAAACTGACTTCGACAAATGACTGAACATCACTAAGACCTGAACTTACAACTTAAAACTTGATGGCAGTATATAACCGCCTGTGTTTCTTACAAGGAAATATACCATCAAACTATATCAAAATGCCAATGCAACCAATCAAGCATATGCCTTCTTGATTGATTCTCTTGATCAAATCTAATGGTCAAAAATACAAAATGATAACTGCGCATCCAAAAACATAGCTGACCATGATCTCCTTCATCACTGAACACTGCAATACTCACCTTTACTGCTGACTGTAACAATTTTTCCAATGGATCATGAAAAACATGAAGATTTACCTCCTGCTGAAAGAACAAGGTGTCTTTTTCTCCTGCTTCTAATTCTGATCTTCCTTCATCATGTACTTCAGTAAAAGTATGCTCCTGGGCTTCAAAAAACTCTGAACAGGTAGATGAGCAGATCTCCTCTTGTAAAAACATTTCAACACATGAAACATATGAAGAAGAATCTGAATGGAAATCCTGAATGTTCTGATCTTCTACAGTTTGAAAATATGGTAGGTCATCTTCATATGATAGGATAGCCGGATTTTCATTACAGTCATCAATCATAAGGAAAGAAACTTCAGCTGATTCTTGATACCCAAACATGACATTTCTAGCATCTACCATAAATTCATCAAGAGAAACTTTTTCACTTACTTGAGCGAAGATCCCATCTTGTCGTACATCAACTGACTGGATTACCTCTTTATGAAGACTTTGTTCTGATGAAAAAACTCTGTCTATGATCTCAACAACAAGACTCTCCTTTACGGGATTCAGCACAGGGTATGCTTGGTTATCACAATCTGAATCTGAAACTGAAATAGCTGTCCTGACATTATCACATTCTGAAATTGAAACTGGACTTACTTGCATGTTGTCTTCTTCTGTAGGCAGATCTGAAACAAGCTCTTCTCTTTCATCATTTTCAGCCATATAGACATCTTCAACCTGCTGATCTATAAAGCTGCTTACAGGACTGTCATCCATTTCAGAAAAGGAAGAAGTTCCACCATCACCTTCTTGACCATGTGCACACTGCAGATCTGCGTTAACTTGAGCTGGAACATGACCTTTCAATAGCTGATCTATCTCATCTTCGAATAGAGGAGATAATACCTTTTGTTTTCTTTTGCTCAAACAGTGATTGTCTTCATTGATTTCAAGTGAAGGAGTATACAAACTTTCCTCATACTGCTGATCCATTTCATATAATTCTTGTTCACTGTCAAGATGCAAAATTCCTTCATCTTCCACCACACTAAAATCTTGATCCTGCTGCAAATTTTCATGATCGTCTTTATGCTGCTGAAATGGATTTTCATATAGGGCTTCCATGATCTCATCATCCATGAAATTATCATCTTCATAATATTTCTCAAGGCTTTCAATAAAAGTAGGAGCATGTTTGCAACAGTCGTGAACTAATTTTAATGATGGGTAAGATACTTGATATCTTTCAATGAACAGGGAATGAAAATCCTTTAAACAGTAAATACAGGCCAGTGGCAAATTTTCATACCAAGATTGGGCTTCACCTTCCAGAGTGGCCAGGAATATCTTCATCAAGCAATCTTAAGGAAAATCCACCTTTAACTTGTGAATATGCATGTGAAATCTAACCAAATGTAAAGCAGCATCCTTCTTACCATCATTGTTAAACGTAGGCAGATTCCTTGACCAATCTACCTTGGGCATCTTATTCGGAAAACCTGGAATGTGATCTCGGCTCATGGGAGAATATCTTCTCGTGATTCGGTCCATCTTGAAAATCTCACAGCTACTGATCTCCCTGCAGTGAAGTCACCATGAAGCATCGATTTCTGGATTGTTCAGTGAATGAAGTCACCAGGTGAATGATTTCAGCCTTGCGGTGTCTGACTGTTGTCCACCATCAGCAATCATATATGAACTTGATACACGTACTGGGGCAATTTATAAGTTAAGTGTTACGATTACAAGCTAGACCGGAGATCGACTGAAGCAACGTTTATCTACTATGCACTCGCAGAGCAAGAGCAGTTCGAAGGCTACCTGGCGTGACTTCAGACTCCGTCTGTAGCTATAAATCAAATAACACTAACAAGCAAACCAATTCTTTCCCAGTATGGTCGCCACTATGTTAGCGCTCAAATCTACCTTAGGCTGAAATAAAGTAAACTCAAGGCTACATCAAACCACGCTCAGCCTCGTAGCTAGCCCTACGAGGACAAGAGAGGGCTCTCTCCGGGTCTATCTCGGCAAAGGATCTTCAAAGGGGCTGAGATGACTTATAATGAACAATGAATACTGATTTTAGGCTAGTAAAGAGATAGGAATGTTTGATTTTGATTTTTTGGGTTTTTTGTTGGAGAAATGGGAAAAAACAATTTTGGGTCCGGGGATAAGGCCAGATCTTTGCAGAATTCGAGTTGGGGCGAGGTAGGTAGTAGTCTTGATTCTTTTTTATTAAGTATATGGATGTATCAGAATGAAAAGGAGCTGAAGAGGGCAAGGGAGAACATGGATCCTCTCCAAACAGGCGAAAACATGTAAAACTAAACAAATTCAAAGGCAGAGCACTGAAATCAATGGATTCAACCACATTTACTCATTCATTTAGTTTCAGAAGCATAAGAATGGAATGGCATACATTAAACATGAAATAACTTACAATAAACTGAGAGAAAACACCATCAAGAAATGAAAGCCACAAGAATCCCAACAGGTGCTGCAAAACCTCTGATCTTTCCTTAGCCAAAATATGAAAAATATGTACAATAGTGTGCCAAAATCTTCCCAAGAGTCCAACCTATCCAACCTCTGAAAATGATTGAGAAATTACATCATATAGATCATCCTAACCCCTTCCCACACCTCTAGGGGTCGAATTCCTCCTTCTAGGAGCAGTTCCAACTAATTCTAAACAAGGAGCTAGAATATAGGCATCTAAACAACTTGCCTCTAACAGGGAGGAAACTGATTCTTACATCTGATTTTTACTTTTTTAGGAGTGAATCATCTAGAATAGGTAAAAGTGAGTCAAAGTTACATGCCAACCATCAATTTACATCATGATAACTCAAAAATTTCATCCACAAGAAAAACTGGTTCAACTGGCCGAAATTCTGAGCTGGAAGGTGAAAAATTGACCAAAAATCCATATGTGTAGCGCCCCTGAGCCATATGCGTAGTGCTCCTTTCAGCTTGATTTTTGGGCACTTCCTGGCATCCAAATTGAGCTGATGATATCTCGTTGGAAATCCCTAGATGTTGGCTATCCAACCCAAGTGGAATTTCGCAATTTGGAGCTCATTTGCCCCTCCAAAACTTCATTCTCCCAGAAGTACTTCCTGCTGGTGCAAAAGGTGGCAGCAAGGTGGTTTTCATGGTGTTTTTGGGCCTTTTGATCATCCAGAACTTGATGAAATGCTTCGGAAATACTGGAGCATGCATAAATTACCATGAAAAACCCAAAAATATAAGTTTTTCCTTCAGCAAGTGTCCCAATCAAAAGCGAGCGCGTCGACGCGCTACTCGTATAGCTGAAAAATCTGTTTTGAGACCAAAATATTTCAAAATGACAAAAATTTCTCCGAATTTGCTCAAATTCAGAGCGAAGACCCTCCATCATGTATCATGCCCAGCCAACGAAGCCTCGGCAAAAATCCGGAGTGGATCAGGCCTCTTTCGCCGCTTTAGTGCTTCGCTCAATCTCCTCTTCAGAATCTTCATTTTTGCTTTGCAGACATGCATGCGGGCCCAATAATGACCTTTCATGTGACGAAGCATGTCTTTGTCTCTATTGGCCTTTGCCAAAAATTTCTCCAGATGAATGTTAACATGCGTGAGGCAAGAATCTCGATCAGCCGGTGTCATATCACCAGGTCTCTTCCGGGCCAATTGTCGATCCTCATGGATTCGCCGTAGCTCTAACAGTGTGTGCTCATCCTCTAGCTGTTTGTTACGCTGCTCCAGGTAGTTTATCACCCACTGAGCCCTCTGCAATTTCTCTTTCAGCGTGTCATTCTCGGCCTTTTTCTCCTGGATGATCTCTTTCAGTTTCGAGCTAGGAGAGCTCGCATCAACATCAATGATCGTGAAATTAGTGTCCCGGCCTCCTGATGGGACCTCATCATGCATGGGCCTCTTGCCCCTGTCCTGAAACTATACCTGTGCTGAAGAAGAAGGCGAGACCCCTTCCACATCATGTGGAGATAATACTCGCTCTGCTGATGGAGTCAACGAGACCCCTTCCACCCCGGGTGGAGATAGTACTCGTCGTGTAGTTGCAAATAAGGCCCTGTGGCCTCGCTGGTATGTCACATACAATGAAGCACTGATATGCTCGATCTCAGGAATGTCAGGTTGGTGTGAAGGCTCTCCCTCATCCTAAACTACCTCGGGAAGTGGCTATGGCGCTGTAAATAAGTCACGAGAGATGAAATCCTCCCAAGTGATGCCCTGCTGTGGAATCACTGTCATACTCTTGCTCATAAACTGAATCTGTCTCTGACATGGCTTTGAAAACAAGATGTCTGCAATATGTATGTTGATATAGGTGTAGTGAAGTCAAAAGTTTTAATGTATTCTCAAAACCCAAATATGTTGCATATGTACCAAAGCATCATAAGAAAATAAGTCACAGTGGTAATAGCTCTGTTTAAGTGGATTGGCATAAAAACAGTCACTGCTTTGATCACAAGGGAATTTGACAAATGAGTAAAAAGTGTAATGTAGTGTGCAGCCTTTGTAATGCTGGCTAAAATTTGTCAAAGGGGAAAATGAGTATGAGACTGTGTTTTGTCAATAGAGAATAGGAAACAGTGACAATGACCATAGTGAAACCATAGCAATGATAACAGTGTTCCGATAATGTCAATGGGGATATGGACAAGTGAATCATGAGACTATGTGAAAACATGAATAAGGAGCATTGCTAAAATGAGGATGACAATCATAGTGACAGCAGTGGTAAGATGGCAAACTGAGAGCGTGAGGGCCGTGACACTTTGACAATAGATGCATAGGTATATATATCAACAATACAAGTTGGGAAATCCTTCACAAGACCATCAACATGTATTCAAAACCCTAAGAAATGAATCTGCTATGAACATAGGTTTTCACCTCTGTCCACATCAAATACTTGTTTCTCCACTTTGAAAACACCATAATCATGTTCCAAAAATCACTTAGCAATCGTGAAGAACCTACTTGCAAGCCGATTGAGGCGATTTGGCATGAAACCGGACGCAAAAGAATTTTTTTTTGGCTCTGAGATTATAAGCGTAGCACTCTTACCCAATGCGTAGCGCGCTGCATGTGCGTAGCGCACTTGTAAATTTACACAAGCTGGGGAGGCTATATGCGTAGCGCGCCTCCTATATGCGTAGCGCGCTACATAGTGAATTTTGCAGGAGGCTTTTGGAGGCCTTCCCGGTGTCTAAATTAAGCGTGTGATAGCTCGTTGGAAATCTCTTGGAGTCTAATTTCCAACACAAGTGGAATTTTTCAATTTGGACTTCATTTTCCTTGTCATAAATCAAATCTCCAAAAACTTGTCAAAATGAGCAGAATGAGGCTGCCTCAAGGCAGAGCGCTGTTGCAGTCAACTTTTGAAGGTCTTCCTCAACTCCAAATTGAGCTCATGATAGCTCATTGGAAATATATTTGTGTCTAGTTATCCTTTGACTCATAAAGAAAGTCATTTAGCCAACCATGCTAGGAGAAATATTGATTTTCCCAAGGTCACTTCAGAGGTGCATTCAATTCTCCTGAGGCAACAGTATTTTTGACATTTCTCTAAAACCATGATACCTGTGTAAAAAGTGAGGGAGTTTTTTCTTCTTTGGCATGTGTTGGACAAAAACCTCTCTCATTTTTCCAAAATTAATCTTTTATTGCTCTAAAATAGCATTTGAGTGAAACTTATCCCGATGTGTGGAACAAGGGATTTTTTCGAAATGAAGCGAAACGAAGGGGATAAGGGGCTTCTAAATTCTTGGGGAAATTTATTGGAAGTAGGGGGGGATGTTAGGAAGCAGGTGAAAGTGGAATCTCAAAGATTGAGTGAGGGGAAGGGGTCCAAAAGGGCAAAACACAGGCCTAGCCTAGAAGATTGCCAAGTTGTGGCAAGAAACTAGGGTTTGTGAAAAAATGAGGAATTTGGGGGATCTCAGTGATGGGAAGTGTTTAATAAGGTATATTAAGGATATGGGAAGGTGTTTGAACATCAGGATACACGTTTTTTCGATGATTTGACCATCCAAGAGAAATTACCTCCAAAACCCTAGGAGAGGGAAATGGACCTTACCTAGGCACAACTGAAGCATGAACAAGATTTAAAATGACCCAATGGAACCTGACATGATGATGAAAACCCTCTGAATGATGGTACACTCAGCTGAATGGTGACATGAACCGACATTTGGACAACTTTGACAGGAGTAAAAGCAACCCCTAGACCTAATACCTAGTGACCAAATTTTGCTTGAAGACTCATTGAAATGACAAAATCTGACCTTGACACCTTAAAATCACTTTGTAAGAGCATGTTTGATCACTGGAGGAAGGCTGCAAAGGCTGACTCTAACACACCGTACATCGCAACCACATTTCGCAACTGTTTCCCTTTCTCCCTTAACACTTACCATCGTTCTTTGCGATTGCGATATTGCGAAATCGCAAATTGCACTTTGCACTGTTTACCTTTTACCTTTAACACTTACCACTCGTTATTTACGATTGTGATATTGCGAAATCGAAAATCACACTTCGCATTGTTTACCTTTTAACTTTAACACTTATTGTCAGTTCTTGCGATTGCGATATTGTGAAATCAAAAATGGCACTTTGCACAATTTACCTTTTCTCCCTTAAAACTTACCGTCGGTTCTTGCGATTGCGATATTGCGAAATCGCGCCCCACTATTGATTTGACCACCACGTCACCCTTGCAAATCACACTTCACATCTCTTAACTTTTACCTTTAATCACTTACCGCTTGTTCTTGTGACTGTGAAATCATGCCATGCCATTAGTCCCACCGCCATGTCACCCATCGCAAATCACACTTTGTACATTTTAGCTTTTATGTTTAAACACTTACCGCTTGTTCTTGCGATTCTGATATTGCGAAATCGCAAATCACACCATTTACCTTTCGCATAACACTTACCACTTATTATGCCGATGAGATAACTCCACCATGTCACTCATCACACTTCACTGAACTTAACACATTGAAGATCACAACCCACAACTTTTACCACATCACAGATCACACTTTGCACATTTTAGATTGTTCTTGTTAATCCTTACCACTATCTCTTTAAACTTGCGATATTGCAATTGTGACATCACATATCACAACTTTCTTCCTCCATCGCACTCTGCCATGTCACTCTTCATAAATCACACGTCGCACATTTTAGTTCGTTCCATTTACTTTTACCGCTATCCCTTTAAACTTCCGAAGTTGCGATTACGACATCGCACATCACAACTTTTTTCCTCCATCGCACTCTACAATTGCACTTTTGAATTATTTCCACTCCAAAGTCATTTCTCGTGCTATAATAAGGTTTTATAAGGGTTTAAAACCCTCTTTCCGATTCCAAACCATGTTTCATGTGTTATACCCCCCATTAACCTCATTTAGCCCTTTTTCTTCCCTCCAAGCTGCAAATTAACTCTTTTTAATTAGAATTAAGTCATGGATAGCCTAGTTGCAGGGATAGAATCATGGTAGATATATCATAGGGTAAGTAGAGTGCATTTAACCATTTGGACATGTTAAGTGTGGTTTAGGATTAGTTTCCTTTCTGCTATTTGTTTTCTGCAAATTAAATTTGTTTCCTTCCTGTCATTTCTTTTCAGCAATTTAATTTAGTTTCTTACAATCATTTCCTTCCTTCACATTAAATTAGTTCCATTTCTATCATTTCATTTCTACAATTTAGTTTAGTTTCGTTGAAGTGTGACAGACTTCACTGAGAACCCCTAGAAGTAGCACCCTTTCGTGAAGCAGAAGAGGATGACATGAACAGAATGCATATGTTGTGTATATAGCACTATCACCTCAAATTTTGTATGAACCCCGAGTTGATAAAGTAAATTATGGTTACCCCTAGCAGTTGCAGCATTCTTGGTGCAATACCAGGGCTCACCACTGTTTGGCCTCGTTGTCGGGGAGGCGTCGAGTAGATGTTTTGATTTTTTTTTTAGCATTCTATCCTGCTTTCCTTTATTTTCATGCCATTTCAAAAATATTGAAAAATATACAAAAATATCTGATTTTCATGCCCTGTAGGACTAGGAATACCCAAAGACAAATCTTACCTAAACCCCCCACATCACCTCCTAGCCACCCTTCACTCTTCTTCAGTGGCAATGAGATTGAACCCCCTATAGGAGAGCCTTCTGAATATTTCGAGGATCCTATTGGGGAAGAAGAAGAAGACCTTGTTTCAACTGAGGGACCTAATTCACCTATCTTAACCATGGCTGGGACCCAAAGAGCCTTTCCCATAAGACAGGCAGATGGGGAAACTAATATGAAAAACATTAGCCCCTCACCTCTTCCACACTTACTTGGAATTACCTCTGAGGACCCTGACACATTCATGTTTGAATTATTTATTGTTTGTAGGACTTATGACTACACCTCTGATAATCAGAAGTTGAAGCTATTCCCATCCTCCCTTAAGGATGCAACCTTGCACTAGTTCATGGGTCTACCTGGGGATAGCATCACTACCAGGGCATAGATGGAAGAGATCTTCAACAACAAGTACAAAGTCTATTGTAGGGACAAGGAAAATAAGGATGAGATATTTAGGATGAATTTAGGGCCTGATGAATCCCTAGAGGACTATGAAGACAAGTTTTGAACTATAAGAGATCCAACTATACTCTTGATCCTGAGTCACTTAAACTTGTACTTCTTCGAGGGATCAGTGAAGAGATAATAGAAACCATTAATATGTTATCAAGTTGAGATATCTACCAACAACACTATGAAATAATCAAAACTATCTTCTGAAACCATTCTAGGGCATTTAGGAAGAAGGGAAGAGCAAGCCAAAGTACATCTAATACCCCTTCCTCTTCCACCTTCATAAAACATGAGATTGGAAACATGTTATAGGACTTCAAGAGTGACATGTTGCACATATTTTCTTTACAAATGGACACAATGAAGGTCAAAAGGAAGTAAGAGGAAGCAAAGAGATCTTAGATGTACCAGGAAGCACCCAAGAAATGAATGTCCACTAAATGTCATAGAGGTTTTCTTAGTTTGTGAAGAGAATCATGCCAAAGACAAGTGTCCCTCCTTACCTGGACTTAAAGTTGTATATCAAGGTGGGGAAAAAATGCCAGAGAAACTTTGTTTCATCAACCAAAGAAGGCCTCAAGGCCCTCAGCCATATCAACAAGGTATACAAGGTGCACCTTATGCTTACTATTACAAAAATCAGAGTGAACCCATGCAACCTTGGTACACCCCCACTCCTCCATCCTGGTCTACACCTCCTACTTGGCCTTCCAACCCTTCATATCATCCTCAGCCAGTAAACCAAACATTTCAACATTTTGTTCCACAAAAACCTTAGTGGGGCAATCCATCCCAAGGGTGGAGGCCCTAACAAAATCAACTACCTGCTCTAATGCCTCCACCCCAAACTCAACCTCAACTTACTCATGTTGCTCCACCTAGGCTACCTATACCTACACTGCCTAATCTGAACCTGAACAACGGACAGTCACAACATGCTCCCAGTGGAGAAACACCCCATCCAAATTATGTTGTGGAGATATAGGAGGTTAATATTAGTTCAGGAATAGTAATCGTAGACAACCATACCCCATATCCACCCTTGGAGGTTGAGGAGGAAAAGGAAGAAGATAACACTCAGATACAATAACCTCCTTTTCTTGAGTGCTTGATCCACCCTAGTTAGCACACCCTAGAGGAGACTGAACTCCTGGGATAATTGGAAAATTTGTGTGTAAAAATACCACTTCTCTAGGCCATTAAGGATGTCCCTATCTACAATAGGATCATCAAAGAAAATTTCTTCAAGAATCCTGGGAGAAGGAAGAGAGATACCCCCACCATCAATGTGGTAGGACAGCTGTCTGACCTGACACTGGGGAAGGTAATATTTCCAAAATACCTAGACCCTGGTAGTCTAGTTGTTGATGTGCATAAAGACAGTGTCATAGTCCCCAACACTCTGATTGATCTAGGTTCTACCATCAATATCATGACCAAGGAAACTATGTTGAAACTTAATCTCCAAGGGACTTTGAGGAAAACCACAACAGTTCTGCAACTTGTAGATTGGTCCACAGTAACTTCGGAAGGAATTGTTGGGGATGTTATGGCTACCATTGACTCTTGGGAGTATCCTACAGATTTCATGGTCCTGCAACCAGAAACCAAGTTTAATGGTTATCCTCTCATCTTAGGGAGACCTTGGTTAGCCACTTCATATGCTTATATTAGTTATCGGGCAGGAAACATGACTATCAAAAATGGGCCTTTGTCTAAACATCTAGTGTTATATCCTCTAGCCCAGCCTTCCATTAATCATGATCTCCCTATATGGTTGGAGCATGGAGAATATGAGTTATATAACACTGCTCCTATGTGTAACATAGATGCTATTCTTAGAGGGGGGGTAGCCTGATGAAGGTGAGCTCATAGACCATGCCATTCAAAACCAGTCCTCCACTAACACTCCTCTCGAAACCTTAGTCAAAGTGTCTGAAAGCCAACCTTGGATGGAAGTGCACTAAGTTGAGACAACCTTTGAAACCACCAAGGCTATTTACTTTGGCCAATCCAAATCTCTGAAAATCAACCCAAACCTCTCGAATGAAGAAGAGAAGCAGCTATTCCAGCTTTTGGAAGAAAATATTAAAGCATATGCTTGGGATTAAAAGGACATGAAAGGGGTGCATCCTTCAATATGCAAACATCACATTTACATCAAAGAAGGATGAAAGCCTGTGAGACAACCCAAAAGAAGTATGATCCCGACTCTGAAGGACATAGTCAAAGAAGAGCTGCAGAAACTATTGGATGCAGGGTTCATATATCCTATATCCGATAGTGAGTGGGTATCTCCTCTTATCATAGTCCCAAAGAAGAATGTGAAGTGGTGAATTTGTGTTGATTATGGAGAAATTAACAAAGCCACCAAGAAAGACCATTTCCCTTTTCCCTTTATAGACCAAGTCTTGTATGGCCTTGCAGGGAAGAAATTATTTTCCTTCTTAGATGGGTTCAGTGGGTACAATTAGATTCAAATCAGCCATGAAGACCAGGATAAGACTACATTCACTTGCCCTTGTTCTAAATTTTCTTATAGAGTCCTACCCTTTGGGTTATGCAATGCCCCAGCGACCCTCCAAAGGGTTTTCCTGAGCATCTTTTCTAAGTTAGTCCATGACTTTGTCAAAATCTACATGGATGATTTCAACCATATGGGGATGAATTCCAGGAAGCTCTCTCCAATTTGGGTAAATTACTAATTTGCATTGAGATGTGTCTCTCCTTGAGCCCAGAAAAGTTTGAATTACTGAAGAAAGCAAGGGTTGTATTAGGACACTCCATATCCCAAGCAGGAATACAGGTAGACCCGAACAAAATCACTATCATCAAAAGGGTACCTGCTCCTCAAAAGAAGAAAGATGCAATAGTTTCTTAGGCTTATCTGGTTACTATAGAAGGTTCATCAAAGATTTCAGCAAGATGGCTTCACCATTATTCGGGTTATTGGCCAAGGATTCTGAGTTTATTTGGTTCGGCCCTTGTCAAGGGGCTTTCAAGTTCATTAAGAAATAGTTGACTATTGCCTCCATCCTCCGAGGTCCAAATTGGACTATTCCTTTCCACATCCACACTGATGCACCTGACAAAGTTGTAGGGGTAGTATTAGGAAAATTAGAGGAAAAAATTCGTTATGCCATTTATTTCATCAATAAGAATTTGTTAAAGGTCGAGCTGAATTATATTGTTACTGAGAAGGAGATGTTAGCCATTGTCCATGCATTGAACAAATTCAGGCATTATGTCACTATATATCAGACCTTTTTCCACACTGAGCATGCAACCATCAAGTATTTAATGAAATAACCAAATGTAAATGATAGGATAATTAGATGGTTGTTACTTTTGTAGCAATTTGATTTGACTATTGTTGATCAATCTGGAAAGGAAAATGTTGTTGCAATTTTTTTGTCCAGGTTAGTTCTCCCTACAGGTGAAGAATGAATGGTGGATGACCAGCTGCTAGATGAACACCTCTTTTCCATATCAGCACTCTCACCATGGTTTTCTAATATAGCCAACTACTTGGTTGTTGGAGAACTCCCTCCTAATATTTCATTCAGGGAGAGGAGCAAAATCATCAGAAAAAACACCACTTTCACATGGATTGGGGTAACATTTTCAAGATAAGCCCTGACCAAATCCTAAGGATATGTGTGAGGGAGGAAAAAAAAATTGATATCCTCTCTAAATTTCATGACAACCCATGTGGAGGCCACTTTGCTGCAAAGAGAACTACTTAAAAAAATTTATAGGCAGGATAATATTGGCCTACCCTTCACCAAGATTCCAGAAGATACACCAGTAGGTTTGTGTAATGTTCCTTTTTCAGGAACATGCCCCTTTACACAAACCTTTACACAAACCTATAGCTCACTTTTGAGTGGGATTATTCAATGAGCTCTATAGACAGAGCCTGAAAAGGGCCAGAGATTGACTAAAGGGGCATTTACCGAATATTTCACCTTCTCAAGGAAGTGTGATATTCGGAGGCTATCTGGCCCTTTTCAGACTCTGTCTATAGAGATCATTGAAGAATCCCACTCAAAATTGAGCTATAGCAAGATGTAAACAAATACATGAAGAGCAACTTGCTATAATCTCAGAAAATGATAGAAGAAATCATAGCTATTGTATTAGCTCATAGAAGCAAAATAAGTGTACAATATATTCAGGGAAAGAGCACTCAAGAGAGGGAATGATCAACCTCAAAGAACAAGTACATGAAAGAAAGAAATATATTGCTGCATAAACTACCGTAGCTATGACTGTGCAATCTTATGGAGACACTGCTACATACAATTGTGAAATATGATGATATTGAAATATAGCTCAAGAAATGAGGGGGAGTTTTCTCTCAACCCCTAAAAACAATAATACAATGATGATACAACAATCCTCAAGAGGATTGGCTACACTAGATACATGGAATGGAAAAATACCAAAATGCCGGAGTTGCTGGGTAGCAGCAGCAACTCATACTCAAAATAGAAGGATATGGTAGAATCTGATCTACAATATGAATCAATATCCTCCAAAGGATTTCCGAAGTGCAAGGCTGATCCCGACACTGAAAATCTCTCCCTCCAATGTGATGGTGCAAACCCCCACTGCAGACTAAATCTGGAATAACGCAGTCTATGGAAGGGACTGTGCTGATGAAGATGGGAGAAAGCCCGGCATGCTACCAAAATATGCAAGTAAGTTCAATAAAACTTCTCAATGATATCTCCACTAAATGGAGACTCCCCTCTCTGCAAATCAAGTCCCGGAGTGATGTGGTGGAAGCCTCCACTGCAACCCCGGAAACACAATGTCTTCTTGTTGCAATAATAGCACTGTGATGGAAGAGAATGCTTTGGCCTTGAGCCAAGATGTTGAGAAAGCTGAAGATCAATTCCTCAAGAGGTCTCTCATGAGGAGAAAGGAATCCTAAATAGGAATTCCCCCAGAAACTCTGCTAAACAGCAGGAGTATGCTCCTTGTCTCTCAAGACAACGAAATCAATAATCTATTCATGAGAAAAAATGGTTGTCTTGCCCTCCTCTTATACAATTGTGAGCTCCCTCTCCATAAGCCCCACTTCATTAGGGTTTTCCTTCTCAAGGAATCTTCCCTCCTTCTCTATTGCATTGTACCACAATGTGCTTGCCACCTCATATCCTGTGCAGTTTGGCTTTGGTCAACTTGACCTAGCCACTTTGCAAAATAACCCCCTTTCACACATGGAGGTGTGAAATAAAATACAAAAATGATCCCTTCTCATAATATGAGGGATTTTATTGTGATTTTCATTATTCATGGGTCTCCTTACCAATTTATTCTCCTCCTATGTGAAATTAGCAAAAATTAATGTTCCAATTTTCTACATGAAAATTTTGGAACATTACAGTCCTCCCCTCCCAAATGTTTCTTGTCCCCAAGCAACTGCAAGGATAGAACTGGAAGGCCTTCTCTCAAGGCATGGATTCCATGATGTGTTTGAGGAACATCTCCCTCATGTGGACCCTCCATCCCCAAGCTATCAACCATGCAAAATGAGTCACCTTCCAACTAGGCAACTCCTGGAAATAATCCTCCACCTGGTGCTCATGTAGAATAGGTGGGCTGAAATCCTGAACATGGTAAGCTTCATGGCCTACCCCACGCTGTATTCTTCTCCACTCATGATAAATGTGGAGTGAAAGCTGAACTCGAGCTGCAATAATGTTGCCTTCAAGAGGCAAGATGAAGTCTAGATCACCAAGGACCTCTCCTCCAATGCTGCAAATCAAGCTAGCCCAAATCATCTCATTTGTGATGAGTTGGAATTCATCATCATATGGAATCCAAATAGTAATATGGTTCACCTCATGGAAAAACAAATGGCTGAACATGGTGACCATATCATCTCCCATACTCCCCTTGGAGCATGAGCTGCAAAAAAAATGGAGGTCTTCTTTCCCAAAGGGCACATCCACCCAGTGAGTCTCTACCTCCTCATGATACATATGGGGCTGCTGCTGATATATGGCTGAAACATAATGGTCTTCAAGAGAGACCCAAGCCACCCCATCAAACATGTAAACCATGAAATGCCTCCTCCAAAAATTCAGACTCTCTAAATAGCTCCTCCCACATGAAGGAAAGAGGTGACGCTTGGCAATCATGGGCTGCCCATTGTTTCCCCTAAAGCATACATCATGCAAAGTAGGGAGGATCATATTCCCAATGGGCATATCCAGCTCATATCCCACTTTCCAAACAAATCTCCCCATGTAAAAAGAAAACTCAGCAACACATGGAAGTAAGAACAAATAGAAACAAGTTGTCATATGACAACCGAAAAGTGGATCATAGTTCCACTCATGGAACCTGCGCAGTGCACTCACTGCCTGCATCAAAAAATAAAACAACAAGTGCCTTTCCAGCCACTTGCTTTCTACCACAATCATCTCATAATATGTAAACATGAACATAAAATATGGTGTCAATAGTGCCCACCAAGAATCATGTGGCTTCCCCCACAGTCCACCCATGAAATAGCCAATCTCAATGCTGCAAATGGCTCCAAGTACATCATCATATAAAAAATGAGAGAGGATGATCCTCCTCAATACCACATGCTAATAATATAAAGTGAAGGAAGGCAAATAATAATACAAATGTATACCTCCTCTACCGGGTACTATGGACATTGAGCTGAAATGGCTCAACTGAAAGTGCTCCCTTACTCCCAATGAGTAGGAAGGTGGTTGTGACATCCTCATCATCATCATCCAGGCTATTCATCTCTCCATATGCTGATATATATCCTACTGGATGCCCTCCAAAATGAACTCCTCTGCCAAGGAAAGATAAGCATCAAGATGCATGGAAAAGAAGTCCCCCTGTGCTGCAAGTAGCATCTTCTCCCTGAGACTAGAAGCTATAGTCAAGAAGACTCTGCCATGTGAGTAGGTGACCATATCCTCTACCATATATCTATGATCTCTCTCTGGGTCATCAAGCATACTGCAAGCACCAAGATCCTTGGAGTACCCCAATAAGAGTGAAGATCTCTAGTAAGGATCAATCCTCCTAAGAGACATCGCTGGTGATCTGGCATGTGTAGCTCTCCTCCTGCTGTTGTTTGCTACTTTGACATCCCTCATGCCAAAATTTTCCTGTAAACTCTTCACTGTAGAAATTATATAACTAATATGTTATATGTCTAAGATTCTCCTGATCATACACTATTTGAATTCATGCACAATACAAAATCTATTCCACCATTGATCATCATATGTGGAAATTAAATCAATTGCATGCACACATTAAAACCATAAAAATTCACACACATTAACACAGTGATTTATGGGAAAGCTTAAAGCTGAAAACCCCCAACTATATTTATAATATATGTCATAGATATCATGTAACAATCATCATACAAAGCTTCTCACAAGCTCTCAGTACAATCTCCAATCGCTACACACTGATCAGGTCCTGATCTAGAAAATCCATGCACCGATCTTTGCCACCTGCTAGCCTGCCTCTACTGTGAAATCCCTGCTAAATATGGGCTCTGAATGAACTCGAATCCACCTGGTTTGCACTACGCAATCCTCATTGGCATTTCCATCAATGTGTGGTGCAAACTCATGCAACACTATAGTCACAACTGATAGTCACACTTGCTCTTGCACCTACCTCTCCACTGGTCTTCACTGAAACTATCCATGCACTGTAGTTAACTGATGTATTCTTTAGTTGATTAATGAGTTATTAATTAGTGAATTAATTATTAATTAATTCACACCACTCTTACTAGTGTATCAATCAGTTAGACTAGATACAACTAGCTCAACTGTGTCTAACTGAGTTAAACTGAACACAACTCCACCAACTACTTCTAAAACTCCACCAAACTCTGTCACATGAGTTCTAACTGAATTCTCCATGCAATAGCTCCACTTAACCCTCAAGAATAGCATAATTCCTTCTGTCAGCTCCTGTGCCACATCTGTGCACTTAACTGAAGTGCTCCAAGAGAATAAGATAATGTTTAGAGTCCAAATATTATTAAGAGCTAATAATATTTGACATATCTATTTTTAGACTAGCAATATAAAAATAGATTCCACCCAGTATATCTAAAAATATAAGTCCATCTATTTTTCCAACTTGACCAACCATCCACAAATAGCATCCTGCAACTCATAGAATATGATCGACATGTCTAAAAATAAACATAGTCTAAAAATAGATTGTGCACCAAAAATAGCTTGCAGGCCCACTTAGTGAAGGTGACTTCTTTCCACTAAGCTCATCATCTTGTTGCAATCTCAACACTCCCTCTCAAAAAGATAGGGATTATCTGCCACCTTGATCCTACCTCTATGGTATTCAAATTTTCTCCTGGTGAGTGCCTTCGTCAAGATATCAACATCCTGATCCTCCGTAGGAATGTAAGAAAGTAACATGATCTTCCGCTGCACACAATCTCTGATATGATAGTACCAGATGTCAATATGTTTAGATCTATCATGAAATACTGGATTAACCGAGAGTTTAATGCAACTCTGATTATCACAATATATCACTGTAGGATCTAAGTGTGAACCGAACAAACCGACCAGGATCTTCCTCATCCATATAGCCTCGCATGCAGCCAAAATTGCTTCCATGTACTCGGCCTCCACTGAACTGAGTGACACGGATCTCTATTTCCTGCTATACCAAGAAAATTTTGTCGACCCGATACTGAAAATCCCTCAATATGTGCTCTTTCTATCTGTTGGGCTCCCTGCCCAATCTACATCCGTGAAGCCATGCAGCTTCACCTCATCCGACTGTCTGTACCAAAGTCCATATCCCGATGTGCCTCTGAGATATCTCAATACATGCTTCCCCTCCTTCCAAAAGAGCTTGGTAGGCTTAACCATAGCTTGTGAAAGCTGGTTAACAGCATATCATATGTCCGGTCGTGTATTGACTAGATACATGAGCGAACCAACCAACTGTCGATAAACAGTGGCATCCACTACCTCTGCCGATGTAGCATCCTCTTTCCTCAAACCACCAGGAAGAGGAGTGTCGATAGGATTGCAGCCTTGCATGTTGAACTTCTCTAGTATCTCCTGGGCATACTTTCCTTGAGACACAAACAGTCCATCATCACGCTGCCAAATTTCCAATCCCAAGAAATAATGAAGGAGGCCCAAGTCCTTCATCTCAAACTCCTTTGCAAGATCAGCCTTGCATGAGAGTATCAACTGTTCATCACCAGTCAGTATCAAATAATCTACATAAAGTGAAATTATCAGTAACTTACCCTCAACCACTATTTGGTACAGGTTGGGATCTACCTCGCTCTTGGTAAAACCAAGTCCAGTGAAATAATTGTCTATCCGTGTGTACCAAGCACGAGGTGCTTGTTTCAGCCCATACAGTGCTCTTTTGAGCCTGCACACATGCAACTCGCTACTAAAGATCTCGAAACCTTCGGGCTGCTCTACGTACACCTCCTCCTCAATGACTCCGTTGAGGAACACAGTCTTCACATCCATCTGATGCATGTGCCATCCCATCTGCGCTGAGAGCTAAGATGCTCTGTATGGAAGAATACCTTGCGACAGGTGCAAGGGTTTCCTCATAGTCGATCCCTTCAATCTATGAGAAGCCTCAGGCAACAAATCTTGCCTTGTACTTCTCGACACTCCCATCAGCAGCTTGCTTCACTTTGTAGATCCATCTCGAACCTACCATTGATTTCCCTTCCGGCCTTGGGAAAATCTCCCATGCACTGTTTCTAACAATCGAATCATACTCTTCCACCATGGCATCTACCCATGCAGGGTCCTCCATAGCTTCCTCGAAAGAGGATGGTTCTGTCATGATAAACTTGCTCATCAGATCCATGTATCCAGTATATCGATCAGGTGATTGTCTCTATCTGCGCTGTGATGTAGGTGCTCCTACAATCTTCTCTGCATCTTGATTTAGTCGCTCAACTTCTGTAGTGCGCTTTCGCCCTCTGATGGTTGGCGTTGCATGAGTGGTTTCTTCCACTCCATGAACCTCCTCTTGTGGGTGATCCACATCCTAAGGCTCATCTTTAGGAACTAATAGCTCCTCATCTGCATGCAATTGTGGCTCCCTCTCAAGAGAAAACTTCATGGCTTTATCCTCATGAAATTTGACATCCCGTCACACAACAGTCTTCCGACTGTTTGGAAAATACACACGATAGTTGTGGGGTGTTTCTGTGTACCCAAAAAATATCCCAACCTCTGTGGTTGGCTCCAGCTTCTTCCTGGCATCCTTCATCACATGAATGTAAACAGGTGAGCCAAAAATCTTCAAATGAAAAATATCAGGCCTCTTACCAGAAAAAGCCTCCTCGTGTGTACTCATGCCAAGTATCCTATGAGGACAACAATTTTGCACATAAACTGCAGTGTTGCAAGCTTTAGCCCACAAGTGTCTGGGAAGGCCTTGATCATGCAACATCACCCATGCAGCACCCACAATCATTCTATTCTTTCACTCTGTGACCCCATTCTGCTATGGGTTATGAGGTGCTATCAGCTCTCTTCGAATTCCTTCTGCGCTACAAAAGTATTTGAATTCGCCAGAGATGAATTCACCACCATTATTGCTCCTAAGAGCCTTCACTTGCTTCCCCGATTCTTTCTCCACCAGTGCCTTAAACTCACAGAACTTAGAGAATATCTCACTCTTCTTTTGCATGAAGAAGATCCAGTACTTATGAGAAAAATCATCAAAAAATATCACATAATACATGTGCTTTGCTGTCGAAGCTACTAAGAAAGGTCCACACACGTCTGTGTGAATTCTCTCAAGGATCATCGTGGCGTGACTATCCTTCTCATGAAAGGTGGCTTTCACAAATTTTCCCAAAGTACATCCCTTGCACTGATTTGACTGTGCAAGTGTACCCTTGGGAAGCCTGGTAGAAATTTGCTGCAAAATTTTCAAAGCACCATGGTGAAGATGGCCCAATCTTCTATGCCATAGCTCACCCTCATTCTGGCTCACCACTCCTTCTGCTTTTCCTGCCATTACTACACAGCCATCTACCTACAACTAATAAAGGTTCTTAACTCGAACCCCTATCCTCCGGGTTTCACCAGTTGCCTTACTGCACAGGAAAGCCTTTCCCTCACTAAAGACAACATCATATCCCTTGTCTTCCAACATCGCCAGAGAGATCAGATTCTTCTTCAATCCTGGAACATGCATGACATCCTTCAATATGAAAGGTTTACCAGACTCCCTCTCAAAGGAAATGGTCCCGATACCAGTCGCACTGTATCTACCATCATTGCCCATCTCGATGTGCACTCCAAGATCCTTCTCATCCAGATCACTTAAAAAATCTTTGTCTCTGGTCATATGAAAAGACACACCACTGTCAAGAAACCACACTGAACCCATCACACTTGAGACCAAGCATGCGATCAATGAAAAATCCAGCTCAAACTGTGAGGCTAAGGCCTCTCCAGCTGTATATCTAGCAGCCTGCTTATTTTTATTCTTCTGTGGACAATTAGTGGTGTAATGTCCATGTTGGTGACAGTGAAAGCACTTCACCTTGGACATGTCCTGCTTCTTGCATTTCGCACCAGATTGAGAAGTATTTTTCTTGCTCTTCCCCATCCTTTCTTTAGAAGCCAAAGTGAAATTTTCTTCATCTTCATTCTTCAATGAAGATCCATCCCTGGTACTCCGCCTTATCTCCTCCTGCACAAGATCCGACCAAAGTTTCTCCCATCCCGGCAGTTTCTCTCGACCATTAACAGAGTCCTCATAGGAATGCCAACACTTCAGAAGCCCAAGGAGATCCAAGCTCACCAAGTCCTCTTCATCTACAGTAACCCCCACACTTCCCAACTCATCCCTACACTGGAAAAATTTTGTGAGGTACTTGGGTATACTTTCGCCCTTCTCCATTTTTATTTTCCAGAGTTTATCCTTGAGCGCCAACTTCCTCTGGTCGCTATTGGTTTGGAACAAGTCTGTCAAAGATTTCCACATCAAGAATGGAGAAGCTTTACCATGAAGGCTAGACACTATGTGATCCTTCACACCTTCCAACAAAATCCTTCGACATTTTGTTGTCTTCTTTTGCCATGCGTCAAGTGCGGAAGCATCGCTAGAAGCAGGTTTTGGAATTTCTACATCTATGAATTATTTCAACCCATTATCCTCCAGCACCGCCTCCATCCTGTCCTTCCATGCAATATAATTCAAGCTTCCCTCAAGTTCATACTCCAATCGCAATCTGTTGAAATACATCTCAACTTCAACACCAAGAAAACACTACTGCAAATTCGAATTCCACCAGCACAAAACTCAACCACTTCAATGCTTTGCAATTGATATGATGATCAATATCGCTCTGATACCACGTAAAAATTATATAAATAATATGTTATATGTATAATATTCTCCTGATCATACACCATTTTACTTCATGCGCAATACAGGATCTATTCCACCATTTATCATCATATGCGGAAATTAAATCAATTGCATGCACACATTAAAACCATAAAAATTCACACACACTAACAGAGTGATTTATGGGAAAGCTTAAAGCTGAAAACCCCCAAATATATGTATAATATATTTCATAGAGATCATGTAACAATCATCATACAAATCTTCTCACAAGCTCTTAGTACAATCTCCAATCTCTACACACTAATCAGGTCCTGATCTAGCAAATCCATGCACCGATCTCTGCCACCTGCTAGCCTGCCTCTACTGCACAATCCCTACTGAATATGGGCTCTGTATTAACTCAAATCCACCTAGATTTCACTGCGCAATCCTCATTGGCATCTCCATCAATGTGTGGTGGAAACTCATGCAACACTATAGTCACAACTGATAGTCACACTTGCTCTTTCACCTACCTCTCCACTGGTCTCCACTAAAAATTTCCATGCACTGTAGTTAACTAATGTATTCTTCAATTGATTAATGAGTTATTAATTATTGAATTAATTATTAATTAATTCACACAACTCTCACTAGTGTATCATTCAGTTAGACTAGATACAACTAGGTCAACTGTGTCTAATTGAGTTAAACTGAACACAACTCCACCAACTACTTCTACAACTCCACCAAACTCTGTCACATGAGTTCTAACTGAATTATCCATGCAATAGCTCCACTTAACCCTCAGGAATAGTGTAATTCTTTCTGTCAGCTCCTGTGCCACATCTGTGCACTTAATTGAAGTGCTCCAAGAGAATAAGATAATGTTTAGAGTCCAAATATTATTAAGAGCTAATAATATTCGACATATCTATTTTTAGACTGGCAATCCAAAAATAGATTCTGCCCATTATGTCTAAAAATATAAATCCATCTATTTTTTCAACTTGACCAACCATCCAAAAATAGCATCCTGCAACTCATAGAATATGATCGACATGTCTAAAAATAGACTGTGCGCCAAAAATAGCCTGCGGGCCCACTTAGTGAAGGCGACTTCTTTCCACTAAGCACATCATCTTGTTGCAATATCAACATTAACCTCTCCAAAATCCAAGAGCGGTGAATCCCACAACATGATGCCTCTCATCAATGATAGATCTGGTGGTCTCCTTGGTGGGATGCCCCTATGCAGTGAGACATCAATGCCAAGAGTGGACTGTACATATGGTTGGGAAACCTTGCCCTTGCTCTCCCTGCATAGTACAAAATTTCTCCTCTTTGCCTTAACTTTCCAGAATTGAGAAGCATGTGTGCCTCTCATCACATGATGTCGCTCTTTCTCTCCTCCTATTTCTTCCAGCTACAAAATGGCACAATCATGCTACTCACTGATTGTGCTTGGACCTCCATGTATGAGATCATGGGGAACTTCCTGCAATGATGCAAGAATCCCTCTCATTGGAGCATGTGCTCCTCCTTCCTCTGTATGAGGTACTAGAGCAGCTCTATGATTGACAATGCTTTTTCCCTTCTCCTCATCAACATATGTGGGCAAATCCTCCAAAATGAGATCCTCTCTTGAAAGAGAGACCTCCATGACTCCTTGTGCCAAAATGAAAGATGAAGGTCTTGCCTCCAATAAAGCACCATGCAAGATATTAGCCTCCTCTAAGGGTTTCTGCAGTGATATTGAGCCCATGAATTCCTCCATCACATGTAAGGGCTTTGTTTTTCTAGGAATGTTTTTCTCCTCCACATGTGTTTCAGATTTCTTCCCACCAAATTTTTCCATAAAAGCCCTAATGAACATTGCATAGGAAGAAATTTTTGCATTTTTCAAATCAAAAGACTCAAATAACCACCATGCATAGACTTTACCTTCCAAGTGCAGCACTGCTACTCTGATGGCTTCATCATCTGGAATCTGATGCTGTTGCAAAAAAGTGTCTAGCCCTTCAATCCAAGCCTTGGTTGAAAAATTAGAGGAACCATCAAAGATAGATAGAAGAAATATATCCTCATCATGTTGCTTGCTCCTCCTCACCATGATCTTGCAAAACTTTGGGAAAGAGATGTGATCTCTAAACTTATGAGTTTGAGATTCATACTCATGTAAGAAACCACTAAGTGTTCCCTTCTCCAGTATGCCTTCTTCTTCTTTTCTTCTCATGGAAAATCTGGCCATGTGACTGCGCTATAGCCCCTGGTGTGTAGCTGCATGCTCACACTCCTCATGGAAAAATCTAGAGCTGGCCCTTGATTCAACCCTTTCATTTTCTTCTCCAAAAGATGGAGTCTTTCTCCTGCTTATTTCTTGGTCTCCTTGGATGAGAATAGGAAGTGCAGGGTTCTTCCTCTTCTTCTTGCTTCTCCTCCTTTGAGAGGTTATTATTTTCTCTAAAAACTGATGAGAACAAGCTCATCCTCTTCATCATCTTGATTCCTTATTTCTTGGGCTTGAAGGCCATAGGCTGAGCCAAGAAAGATGCTCTGATACCACTGTAATGTTCCCTTTTCAGGAATGTCGACAATCAGCAATCTATTCCAGACATTGAATGAAGGGGAATTTACCAAATATGTCACCTTCTCAAGGAAGTGTGAGATCTAGAGGCTATATGGCCCTTTTCAGACTCTGTCTATAGAGCTCATTGAAGAATCCCACTCAAAAGTGAGCTACAGCAATATGTAAACAAATACATGAAGAGAAACTTGCTACAATCTCAGAAAATGATAGAAGAACTCATAGCTATTGTATTAGCTCATAGAAGCAAAATAACTGTACAATATCTTGAGGGAAAGAGCACTTAAGAGAGGGAATGATCAACCTCAAAGAACAAGTACATGAAAGCAAGAAATATATTGCTGCATAAACTGCCCTAGCTATGACTGCGCAATCTTATGGACACTGCTGCATACAAATGTAAAATATGATGATATTGCAATATAGCTCAAGAAATGAGTGGGAGCGTGCTCTCAACCCCTAAAAACAATAATACAGTGATGATACAACAAGCCTCAAGAGGATTGGCTACACTAGATACATGGAATGGAAAAATACCAAAATGTCAGAGTTGCTGGGTAGCAGCAACAACTCATACTCAAAATAGAAAGATATGGTAGAATATGCTCTACAATATGAATCAATCTCCTCCAAATTATTTCCGGAGTGCAAGGCTGATCCTGACACTAGAAATCTCTCCCTCCAGTGTGATGGTGCAAACCCCCACTGCAGACTAACTCTAGAATAACGCATTCTATGGAAGGGACTACGGTAATGAAGATGGGAGAAAGCTTGGCCCGTTGCCAAAATTTGAAAATGAGCTCAATAACACTCCTCAATGATATCTCCACTAAATGGAGACTCCCCTCTCTGCAAATCAAGTCCCGGAGTGATGTGGTGGAAGCCTCCACTGTAACCCCAGCAACACAATGTCTTCTTGCTACAAGAATAACGTTGTGATGGAAGAGAATGCTTTGGCCTTGAGCCAAGATGTGGAGAAAGCTGAAGATAAATTCCTCAAGAGGTATCTCATGAGGAGAAAGGAATCCTAAATATGAATTCCCCCAGCAACTCTGCTGAACAACAGGAGTATGCTCCTTGTCTCTCAAGACAACGAAATCAATAATCTATTCATGAGAAAAAATGGTTGTCTTGCCCTCCTCTTATACAATTGTGAGCTCCCTCTCCATGGGACCCACTTCATTAGGGTTTTCCTTCTCAAGGAATCAACACTCCTTCTCTATTTCATTGTATCACAATGTGCTTGCCACCTCATAGCCTGCGCAGTTTGACTTTGGTCAACTTGACCTAGCCACTTTGAAAAATAACCCCCTTTCACACATGGAGGTGTGAAATCAAATACAAAAATGATACCTTCTCATAATATGAGGGATTTTATTGTGCTTTTCATTATTCATGGGTCTCCTTACCCATTTATTCTCCTCCTATGTGAAATTAGAAAAAAATTATGTTCCAATTTTCTACATGAAAATTTTGGAACATTACAGTTTGACTAGTGGAAAAGGATGGGGAAACCCACACAAAGGGATGAAATAACTTTACAGCCTCATGTGGCTCTTGAACCATTTGATAAGTGGGGCATGAAATTTTTTGGACTTATCAATCTACCATCCGGACAAAAGAAGTATATCATAGTATGAACTGATTACCTCACAAAGTGGGATGAAGAAAAAGCAATAAAGGTAGCAATTGAGGATAAAGTAGAAGAATCTCTGAGGGATAATTTTTTTTACAAATTTGGATATCCCAGAGAAATAGTCATTTATCAGGTAGCATGATTCACCTCTCATTTCATTGAGAATATTTTGAGGAAGCACAAGATTAAGCATAGAACTTCTACTTCCTATCACCCTTAGGCGACTGGCCAAGTAGAGGTAACTAATAGATCTTTAGAGAGAATCCTCACAAAAGTTGTGAGAAATAGCAGGAAATATTGGGTAGATAGATTGGTAGAAACTACTTGGGCATACAACAATACTTGGAAGACAACAACATGAATCACTCCTTATGAACTAGTCTGTTAGTATGAATCCTTTGTCGAAGTGTACGAAAAAAAACCACTTTAGCTACGCATAACTAATAGCCCTAACATCAAATATGGCTGCAAATATCTTCAGATCTGTAGTTAGTTGATCAAGACAAGAGCTGCAAAAACCAGATCTATGCATAGAAAGACATTAAGCAGTAAAAAAAAGGGTTTGCTCTATATATCCAATAGACAAGACAAGAACAATTTTTGAAAGAATTTTTTGTATTAAGGGCACCTGAGAGGAAAACAAGAAGATGTTTCCAATTCTCCTCAATGGGATGGGTTCTTGGAAGTCCTCAGCACTTCAGATCTAACATTTCTCTCTCCTGTTGGTGTAGAAAACCCAGACAAAGATAGAACTCAAAGGGAGCTCACACAACAAAAAATGGAAAATATGACAATGATAATGGCTCAAAGTCAGACCAAGAGTTTAGATCCAGAGTGATCTAATAGGCAACAAAAGGTGAAGAATGGTAGGAAAAACCCTCCTATTTATAACAAAATATTGGGTCATTCTAGATCTTGGTGCATGATTAAAATAACGTTAACCAAATCTAGATCCACCTTTTATGGAATATTTTATTATATTTGTTGGAGGGAAAAGGTATTTGACTTAGGTCAAATCCCTTTATTTGTAAATAATAAATAAATAAATGATTTATTTATCATTTTAAGGAAGTGGTTGAATGATAATCAAATAAATAATGATTTATTTAATTATTTGTGGGTGATTTAGTCATATTTAACGAGGAATATTATTTAAATAAGATTTAAATAATTATTCCTAGAAAATAATAAGATAAATAGAGATTTATCTAATTAATTTCTTTGTTTTGGGTTAAACATGATGAGGAATAATAATTAAATTATTGTTTAATTAATTATTCCATGAGGAAAATCAAACAAATATAGATTTGTTTAATATTTCCTTTTGGGGTTTCCTATTTAGACCATAAAAAACCTAATAAATGTGGTTTATTAAGTTATTTGACATAGTGAAAGCAATTTTACTTAGGGTAAAATTGGTCTTACATGGTGTACTTGGGTCCATCTAATGATAGTAGGTTAGATGACCAAAAAATAGTGTAACAGATTGCCCCCCAGCGTGCGAGTGTTAGGAGAAAATCGTATGACCGAAGTACGTTGTAAGAACTCAATCACCAGACATCAAGAGGGAAGTCAAAGAGAGAAATGTAAGGTAGACGAGTGTGCTGAAGAACTAGACCCTGAGGAGACGAGACTCGCAGGTGCAACAAGTCTCTTTTTATGAGAGGGTACTTGTGCTAAAGGTGGCGGGGGAGGCATACCTATGCCCGCCGAGACAAAGTACAAAAGAATAGTGTGTCCAGTAAACAAGGGACCGAACCATAAAGTACAACCGGCATAAACATGAGCCGGATAAAAATACAATGAGGGATCCCACATACATGTTGTGCCTGGGATAACAGCCAGGACTTATACAATAATATCTGAGTACATGAGATACAAATACAACCCAAATGCCCCCTATAAGTGGGGAAGGGCTCACAAAATCTGACTGATACATGCAAATCAAAGAGGCGCTGCAAGCTGCTAAGGTCGACATCATCAAATATATGGAGCTGCATCGAGGGCTGCAATGAAGAGGTCATCCGGGCATGTGGGGGGCTACCTGCAGGGCCACCCCCTCATGAGGGCTGAGACATCTCACACACACCCGGGAATCACCAAGATTTGCTACTACATCATTGAACCATCAAGTATACGGATCTCGATCATGCTGAAAAGAGCTGGAGTGGAGAAACAATCAAGTCAAAGGGAGATGAGAGATCCCTTTTCCTGATTCGAGGCACCGAACAAGAGTGGAAGCTGGAACCAAGGTACACCGCCCTCTAGACCTGTCTTCTGGAATGAATGAGCTGATGTCGACAGAAGGAGGTCCGCCATAGGTGAGGCAATGAGAGATCCTCAACTAAGGCACGGGAGAAAATAGTAGAGCGACGGACAGACTAATACCAATGATGATGGTGGAATGGAGGGGACTGAGTAGCGAATGGACGAATTCCCTTGCTAGAGCATAAAGGGCATGAATCACGTGGCAGCGACTGACACAATATCATCAGGGATAAGGGACAGTGGGACTGAAGGCCATAATGTGTGACACAAGAGAGAAACCAAGCAATGAGGGAGGGAGGACTATAGCGGGGTACAAAGGGACGTGGGATCAACTCCATGAATGCGATGATGACTCCACTTGGATTCTCTAAACAAGGGCGACTCGATGGTGTTGCCACACAGTAAAGGTCCAATGGGGGACCATGAAAACATGAGTACAAGATGGTAACTCACGACGAAAATCAACATGAACAAAGACAAGTAAGGAGGCAAAGTGGTGCCCCAAGTACAAGTGTTGTAAGTGAAGAAATGAGATTTTAAGGAGAGGTGAAGTGACCCATCTTGGAAAAAATTTGTCCTGGTGAAGTATCAAATCACAAAAAACTAACAGATACCCATTTGAGGGCTCGGTGAGAGCTTTCCAATGGTGCAGACGGTTTGTCAAATGGAGCTACGGTATGGTCGTAGCAGGCGAAAGAAGAAACAAGGGTTCTCTTTTAATAAGGTAGTTTTCCCTCCAAATCCACTCATTTGCTAGTGTTGCTGTGGTGAATGTAGAGAGGAGAGAAGGCCCTAAATCTTGCGGCGAGTGTAGCAGACAAACCGACTGTTGGAATCGAGATCCGTCAGTTGCAGGTAAGAGGCCTAACCTTACTCTTTCATTTTGATGGATTGAAAGTTCAGATTAGGGCCCAGAATCTCATGAACAACCCCCCTTGCATATTTTCGGCTGGGTCGCAATTTTTGGGCCAAAATCTGAGACCTGGGATGCAGGTTTTGAGCCAAAAGGTGCGACTTGTCCCAGGATTTGGCAGAAAAGTGTGACCTGGAAGATGAGGGGGTTTTAGTGCTGTTTGATGGCTGAGAGTTGGGTTTTTTGTGTTTGGTTACAGTATTCCCTATCTGTAGGCTGACAAAGATGATTTTTTTGTGCAGATATGGCAGATATACAGGTGAACTGGAGAGAGAGAGACCTGGGTACATTACGGGCAGAGATCCAGGCAGATCAGGGTGTCTGTCGTGTGTTGGCCAGGTTTGGGGTTCTGAAGTTTTTGGAGAACCCTTTGATGAGAGTTGGAGAGCCCTTGTTGGCCCGGATTATCAGTTATTGGGATCCAGAGCATGAGGTCTTTGTAGTGCAGGGGCACAGGATCGAACTGACAGTCCAGGATGTGTATTTCCTGACAGGTCTCCCGCCACTTGGGATGGTGGGAAACACGCAGCCAGTGTTACCGCGGGGGCGGAACATCATGGAGTATGTGGAGCGGCATTGCCGACCGGGTCTCCAAGTCAAAGGGACACGGATACCGATCGGGGACCTAGAGAGACTGGAGACTCGGGGAGTGGCCGCAGCGGTGTTGTGGATCCTGGGCAGCCAGGCGTTCCATCACATCACTGGGGGGCAGATGATGATCGTAGAGAGTGTGTTGAGTGGGACCTACTATGGGTGGGCCCAAATGATGTTGGTGTCGTTAAAATGACAGCTGTCACTTTGCAAGCGGCAAGTGAACCACGATTGCTCGTATGGGACTTTATTGTGTTCCTTCTTTTTTGAGAATATCCTGACCCTACGACCTCGTATACAGCTCCCAGATGGGGGCCCGAGGGAGCCCAGGATGCGCCGGTGGGGGCGCCTATTGTGCAGAGGAGGAGGAGGGGCGGTTGGAAGGGTGTTTCGTCCTAAGTTTTTTGCCCATTTGGATCAGATGCCACTATACATAGACGACTATCCCTATAGTGGGATGACTTATTGTGGAGATCCGGACCTGCCACTTCCGCCTGGTCGAGTATGGGGGCCCGATGGTAAGTGACAGATTACTATTCTTGTATGGGCATGTTAAAGTTATTGAATAGTAGATAGGGTACTGATTCATGTACTTTTGGTATGCAGATATAGCTCCGGTAAAACTGGCCGGATATATGGGACGACCGGTAGCATCTGGAGCTGCAGGGCCGAGTGGGTCAAGAGCAGTGCGCAATGAGGATGCAGCCGCCCTTCTGGAGGAAATCCGTCGTAGATGCGAGAGGTTGCTGATCGGAGTTTCAGAGCACGGGTGGCAAGACTTAGACGACCAGTACGTGGAGCCATGTATTGGTCTACCCTCGGAATGGCGAGGTGTCATGCGGTGCATGGCGATGGTTGGTTAAGGCATACGTGATCTATGGGCTGCAGGAACAGAGCCATTGGCTCGGGACCTGCCAGATAGTGAGTAGGTGTGGGGCATGCGGTGCCCCCTAGTGTGTATGTAGGGGCAGGTGGTGCCCCCAGTTTTGAGTTTTTGTAACATGCGATGGGCATGTCATATGTATCAGAGTAGATGGACTCTAAACACATGTTTTGCGACACATATTATGGATATGCATCTTTGTTAATGATTATGAATGTTATTTTCTTGTATGAAATGTGTGTGATAAATGCCAATCTAGAACATGGTTTGCAATACTATCTACATAGTGATTCTGTTTTCGAGGTACATGGTTGAAAGTTATGGTTTCAAATTCATGCATCAAGAGTTTCACTCGTAAATATCATCTAAACAGCACAGGTTTATGCACACGATAAACACCATTTAGTTGCATGACAAGAAGTAGGGAATCTAAACGAACATGCAGATGGAGGATGTGATGACAGAGGGCATCGGCTAAGAGACCACGAACTGCATCATATTCGGCCTGATTGTTGGTGGCAGTACCAATGCAGACCCCGTTTGAGAGTACAAGGGCATGCAAGGGGGTGAAAATGGCCCAACCTGCCGAGGCTAGATTCCGGGAGTAACGACTTGCACCATCGGCGTAACCGATATAGGGTGGGGACAAGAGGTCCCGCGGAATAGTGTTACAAGACAAAAAATGGGAGGAGGAGGGACAATGACGGCAGCGTGAGTGTACAGAAGACATCGAGCGGCAAATTCGGGGGGGAGTGCGATGAACAGGATGTCTATGACTCATATACAAACTAGAGGGATTCGCATATGAGGGCTATAAGAGGTATGGCGAGGACTCGGGCTGCGGGGGTCAACAGAGATACGAGTGGAGTTATCTCATGTATGGGCGGAAAAGAGGGGGTCAAGGGTGGAAAGGACACCACATGACACGGCAAAGTTATCGAAATAATTCGTGGGGGAAGGAAGGCTCGCATACGGATCATCACGGGAAATGACCGAAGAACAGGAAAACAAAGGGTTAAAAAATGGGGAGCCCAGGGTGGTCGCTGAAGGGGGGTCAAGCGAAAAAACAGGGGAGGATTCAAGGGGAAGGTGCTCCAAGGGTCTCACAGAGGATGATAGGTAAAGAATGGTCGGAGTAGACTCCGTCATCTAGACATCAGGGGGGGTAATGTTGATGGGAGCGAGGGGATCCTCAAGCTGGCCCGAAGCATACTGCGCGAGTATGGGAGAGGCGGATTGATTTTGTTCAACCTCATACTCTCGGACTACTTCTAAAGAGACGCGGTAATGCATCAGGTGAGGACAATGGTGGGAGTAATGGCCATGGACACCGCACAAAGCACAGGGTTTGCTAGTGCGAATAGTTTTTGGGTTCTTGGTTACGGACGAGGAAGGAAGAGAAGGGTCGGAGATCGTAGACTCAGGGAACATGACTTTAACCATGGGTTGAATGCAGGGCAACTCAGGACAAGTATGGGTGGCGTGACCGACGACATAACACAAGGTGCAAGGCTTTGCGGGCGGAGGAGGGGCTGGGTCAGTTGGGGTGGCCTTGTCTTTGGATGCCCCCTTGCGAGCTTTGCCTTTCTTTCCTGGAGCTGTCACCGCAGGGGTAGGGTCCTGGGGAGGTGCAGGGGGCATGGTAGCAATGGAGGAAGTGAGGGGGACCGGTTGAACCGGTGTCAAAGCAAGATAGGGTTTGGGGTGACCAGGAGGGGTAGCATCTGGAGGGTCAAGGTACCAGACGGGTATACCCAGGGTCAGGTTAGGGAGAGAGAGGGTGGCCATGACGGGGACCGAATAGACTACAGGAGGGGGAGCCAGGAATGGTATCTGACCAGCAGGATAATGACCAGGAGGGACGACTCCGAGATGGTTAAGGCCTGGGGGAACCGATCCAGGGGGATAAAGGGGTTCAGGGATACCAGTTGTTGGAGAAGGGCCAAAAGGAGGAGGTCCGGCTGGCGGAGATGAAGAGCTAGGAGTGGATTGCGGTGGGCGAGGTTGAGTCTGAGGTTGCTGACTAGCCGAAGCGGGTCGCTTAAGGGCAGCCTAAGATGATTGCATCATGCAAACATTCGACAAGCTGGGATCAGAGATATGAGGAGGGGGAGACCAAGAAAAGTTCCAAGCAGGGAGGAATCTTTGTAGACGCCGGGGGAGACACTGGTCAAGGAATCGATGGTTTGCTTATTGGCTACAGAAGAGATGGTCGTCTCCGGGGAGGTCTGAGACGGTGGCTCATGGTAAGTCAACTGGTCAATGGTGACTATCTTTCCATTGTGAGGAAAAGACATCTTGCGAAAAACCGCGGATGGGACAGCAGACATGGCATAGGTGTAGCTTCGACCCAATAGAATGTTGTAGTCTAGAGGGGCGTCGATGACTTTGACGTCAATGCAAATGGTCTTACCGGCAAGGGTGATAGGACAATTGTGAAAAAGGCCGATGGGCTGGGAGGCGTGGTCGTCCCACGCTCGAAGGGTGATCGTGGAAGGGACCAACTCCGGAGATCCGAGTTGCTTCCAAACCGAAGCAGACATCACACGGGTGGATGCCCCCTCATCAATTATACACCGAGAAACGTTGGCATTCCGGATTTTGACTGGGATTTGGAAGGTGACGGAAGCAGGAAGAGGAGGATGTTCTGATTGGTGGGCGTTGAAAACAATCATTTGGTTATCAGTAGGATCTATAGCACCCACGGCAGATAGCAGAGCCTTCTTTTGGGAAGGGCACGACTGGAGGAGTTCCAATGTGGAAATGGTAGCAGGAGATTGTGCCAAATCATCTACTATACTGTACGAATGAGTAGCTCGACCAGAAGCAGCATTTTGACGTAATGTTCCCTTAGTAATCTTGGTATGAGCCTCAAATTTGGGTTGAGGGATATGTAAGGGGCCATTGGATGTCGAAAGAGGCTCTGTAGAACCTGAAGAAGGGGACTCGGGGGCAGACTGAGCGGGAGGCTTGAGGTACTGGCGAGACCGAGTTTGAAGGTGAAGGTTGACGGGTGGGGAGGGATCAGAGTTCATCATGAGGATCTGGTAATCAGAGGAACCAGAAGGGGAAGGTTGAGTGGCGACCTATCCGTCAGGTGGTTGGGCAGCCACGAATCCTTGCTGAGGGAAAGGATCAGTAAACACAACTGGTTGAGTAGTGGCCACATTAGGGGGAGCATGAGGGGAGGCATGTTGTCCTCGCAATGTGGCTTGAGACTCCCACATCTACCGCATTTGTGGTAAGAGAGGACAATCGTGGGTGTAATGACCGTAAACACCGCAACACAAACACGGCTTATTTGTGCGAAGAGGCCTATCCGGCTTGGGCTGAGTGCCCTGTTGCTGGTTAGCAGTGTTAGGGTCACTACCTTGAGGATTGGGTCCACGAGTATCGGGGGCAGATTGGTTTGGATTGCCTCTCCACCTTCTTTTAGAAGAAGGGGGATTAGTCGCGCCCTGCTGTGCAAATACTTGCCCTGGAGGGGGCTGTAGGTGCTGTTGCGAGGTTGGAGGAGGCAAGGGAGATGGAAGCACATACGCTGGAGGAGCTGGCACACCAAGCTGCGGATAAGGGTAATGGTTAGGTTGGGTAACATTGAGGTAAGCAGGAGGTTGGGCAAAAGGATGAGGCATGTTGTATCCTGGATACATGCTACCTGGAGGAGGAAAAGTGCTAGAGGTGCTGGCCCCTCCCTAAGGGAGACCATAGCCCATAGGAGGTTGAGCATATGGATGAGAAAGGGCTCCAACGATACCGTCGGCGGAATGAGATGCCCCTGGGGTGTTAGCGCCTCTGGGCCTGGGGAGGTCAGGAAGGGCGGTATAAACATAATCAGACTGTGCATAGATCAGGTCATATTTCAAGGCTATTTGGAGGGCGGCTTCTTCGGTTTGAGGGAAATGGGAGGCGACATCTTTGCCAATGGGAACTAAAAGAGAGCAAAGGAACCAGTCCATATAAACCCGATCTTCGAAGGGGGGAGCTCAACATAAGCTCCGTCTTCTTCGCCATTCCTGGACATGAGTGGAAAGGCGGGTCGAAGAGGTTTGCTTGAAAGAGGTCAAGAGCTCCGTACCAGTATCGTATTGGAGAGGGAGCTGGAAATAAGATAAAAAGGCTTGGGAAATGGTCGCAAAGGTGGTATGGGAAGAGGTGGCTTGGTCAACATACCATTTAGAAGCTTCGCCGGTAAGCATGAGTTGGAAAAACCGAAGACGGATGGAATCATCGGTAATGGAATTGGAGGAACACAACATGTGGAAAGATCAGACATGGTTGGTTGGATCTTCTCCAGCAAGGCCTTTGAACTTAGGGATGTTGGAGGGGAGCTTGGTTGGCATAGCAGGCCAACCAATATCGTGGCGGATAGGGTCATTGATCAATTGATTGAAATCGGGGAGGCTGAGGCCTACGATGTACGGTAGCAAGGGTGCGGCCGAGGTAGTTTCTGTGGCGGTTCCGCTAGTAGTAGTGCCGGCATTAGGGCTCGGATTACCGCTAGCATTAGGCCCTAGACCAGACATAGTGAAGGTGACAGGGGGAGAACCAGAAGTAAAAGGAGAACCCAATGAATCAGAAGAGGAGTCAGAGTGCGGACTCGGAGGAGGACTGGCTCGACGATGGTGGGACGGAGCAGGTCGATCGACCGGAAACTGAGGTTGAAGGCCAAGAAGTCTCTGGGAGGCGTTCCTTGGGGGCGCAATGGTGACAACACAAGCACGGCACAAAGGGGAAGAAGAATGACCAACAAAGGCAGGGAGGTGCAGAATCAAGTGATTACAATGTCGAAACAAGGGCAAAAAAGGTGCAGTGTCAATTGATTTTAAAGTCTTTGCCTGGCGGTGTAAACCAGGCTCTTCTTCGCTTAGGGTGAGTGTGTGGCGTGTGTTAATTTTAATTTTTAAACCCTTTTCGTTTTGAGAGCGAGAGAAAAAGTGTGCTATATAACTGAAAATAATGCTGCAAAAACAGTATATAATGCTAAAATAACAGAAAATTAACAGCTACTAGTGCATCGATCCAACCCAAGAAGGCAGGCCTCTCAAAACTAATCTAAGAGAGGGAAAAAATCTAGTTAACACACACTAAAAGGAGGCCAATAGATATAGGGTCGAAAGGGATAGGGATCTAAAGGGAAAAATTGTTGAAAAGAGGTGCAGATCACAGCCAAGAGGTAGAGGCAAGGTGGCTGGAAAAAAGGAGGAAATCAGCAAAAAGCAGAAGGGGCAAGGAGGAGGCCCTAAAAGTGGGTCCAAAAAAATCTTCAAGAGGTGATTTGAAAGGGAGAAGAGCTGATTAGAAGAGATCTGAAAAGGAGGTATTAGATCTGGAAAAAGGGGGGCTGAAACTAAAAAAAAACTGACCTGAAACAGATAAAAACACTTCCACCAAAAGTGGAGGGTATTGAAGCCCTAGGGGGCTATGTTCCCACTTATATGAGCAAAAAAGATCAGAAACAGGTCGAAACAGGATGAGACAGAGGCTGGAAAACCCTGACAGAAGCTTTAGAAAAAACCAAAAAAATTGCAGAAAAACAGCAGAAAAATTGGTAGGTCGCAGGTTCTGACCTGTTTTCTATGCAGGTCGCAAAAAATGGGCTGAAAAGTGCGACCTGGAGGTCCAGGTCATAGTTTATGGGTTGAAAACTGTGACCTGAAGCTCCGGGTGTCTCGGCGGCAGATTTCCGGAAAAGTTGCCGTCTCAATTGCGGCTGATGTCTGTCACCTGCGCAATAGGGCCAAAAACACGCGGAAGTTAGGAATTTTAATGTTTTAGGGTTTTATAGGGGAAAAACAACATGAAAATAGGAAAAAAAAAATTTTGAAAAGAAACCCTAGGGTATGAAGTAGCTGGATATGCAGGAATATGAAAAACGACAGCGGTCGTAATTGAAAACCCGTGTGGAGTCGCCAATTGTTAGTATGAATCCTTTGTCGAAGTGTACGAAAAAAAACAACTTTAGCTACGCATAACTAATAGCCCTAACATCAAATATGGCTGCCAATATCTTCAGATCTGTAGTTAGTTGATCAAGACAAGAGCTGCAAAAACCAGATCTATGCATAGAAAGACATTAAGCAGTAAAAAAAGGGGTTTTCTCCATATATCCAATAGACAAGACAAGAACAATTTTTGAAAGAATTTTTTGTATTAAGGGCACCTGAGAGGAAAACAATAAGATGTTTCCAATTCTCCTCAATGGGATGGGTTCTTGGAAGTCCTCAGCACTTCAGATCTAGCATTTCTCTCTCTTGTTGGTGTAGAAAACCCAGACAAAGATAGAGCTCAAAGGGAGCTCACACAGCAAAAAATGGAAAATATGACAATGATAATGGCTCAAAGTCAGACCAAGAGTATAGATCCAGAGTGATCTAATAGGCAACAAAAGGTGAAGAATGGTAGGGAAAACCCTCCTATTTATAACAAAATATTGGGTCATTCTAGATCTTGGTGCATGATTAAAATAACGTTAACCAAATCTAGATCCACCTTTTATGGAATATTTTATTATATTTGTTGGAGGAAAAAGGTATTTGACTTGGGTCAAATCCCTTTATTTGTAAATAATAAATAAATAAATGATTTATTTATTATTTTAAGGAAGTGGTTGAATGATAATTAAATAAATAATGGTTTATTTAATTATTTATAAATGATTTAGTTATATTTAACAAGGAATATTATTTAAATAAGATTTAAATAATTATTCCTAGAAAATAATAAGATAAATAAGGATTTATCTAATTAATTTCCTTGTTTTGGGTTAAATATAACCAGGAATAATAATTAAATTATTGTTTAATTAATTATTCCATGAGGAAAATCAAACAAATATAGATTTGTTTAATATTTCCTTTTGGGGTTTTCTGTTTAGACCATAAACAACCTAATAAATGTGGTTTATTAAGTTATTTGACATAGTGAAAGCAATTTTACTTAGGGTAAAATTGGTCTTACATGGTGTACTTGGGTCCATCTAATGATAGTAGGTTAGATGACCAAAAAATGGTGTAACATAGTCTATGGTAATAAATCTCTACTTTTAGTTCAGTTTGAATTCAATACTTTAAGAATGGTAGCTGAATTAAATATAGATCTATCAAATGCTCAAAAAGAGAGGTTGTTGCAACTAAATGGATTGGATGAGTTCAGAATGCAAGTACTTATTCACACAGAGGTAGTTCAGATGCAAAGGAAGGTATGGCATGACAAGAAAATCGAAGAAAATACCTTCCAAGAAGGAGATTGGGCGTTGTTGTATGATTCAAGGTTTAAATATTTTAAAATAAATTTGATGACAAGATGGTTAAGACCTTACGCAGTGGAAAAATGTTTTGATAATGGCGTAGTTTAAATTAGAACCACAGATGAGGAAGGAATCCCCTTGCTTGTTAATGGTCATAGAATTAAAGTTTACAAGAAGTATTTGTCAAAGGAAGAGTTCATAAATTCAATAAGTAGAGAGGTTTATGTGATGGGAAACTCCATAGTTTCCCACACGTCCTAAAAAAAAGGAAAAAGGAAAAAATAATAAGGTTGTGGGTTGAAAACCTCGATGGAGGCAGATCACTTGCTCACAAAAAAAAGAGAAAAAGAGAATACATATCCATGGTTCAAGACCTCTTTGAGGCGCCCAAGGAAAGTTTGTGGGTTGAAAACCTCCATGGAGGCAGCCCAATTTCTTTAAAAAAAAAATGGAGGAAAAGAACAAAAAAAACAAACATCTACATCTCTGTGTTTTCTGTGTTTTTTATTTTGTAGGTTGTTAATGGTTTCTCGAAACATAGGGAAAAATTCATCTTCTTTTCCCTTAGTCTATCTTACCATGCATCCCGTTATTCACTCCATTCACTCCATTAATCTTCATAACTTCCTCCATCACCTCCATACACCACACTCCTCCATTCCTGAGCACAATGTAGGAAGAGAAGCAACACACAAACATCAGGAAGTTCCTTAAAAAAAAAACAAAGTTGTTCATGGACTTCCAAGAAGAACAAGAAGGAAAGTTGCATAATGGACTCCAAGAGAATGAGAATTCCACCTATTTCCTTTTGATTCTTTTGAATGGATAAGACAACATCAAAGTAAAGCAAATTAATAGCTGGAGCAAGTAAGATAAAGCCCCAATGCTTCAAGTGCAAGCCGGGAAGCCCCCACTTCCACCACGCCACATCATTCATCACCCATCATGGATTAACGCCTGTTCTAATCATCGAGCAGTAGTTAAATAAATGAACGATAATCTCAGTTCAACAGAAACCCATGGGCATAAAAAACCCACAAGTTATTAGTGTTGGTGCCTCCACTGTTGACTCCTTTAGAAGTTTTCTAACCACATATCTAAGACACACGATAGCTGCAGGGATGGACCCTTGATGGGTAAGCCATACCCTAGATCACCCCTGCAATGACATAAGAAACTCGTCATCTGTCTACCACGTCACTCATACCCCCGCTCATTGCACATCGCTCCCCAAAATCCTTAACTCTTACCTTCTGTCCTGCGCCACTAAATCTTGCGATATGCGATCTAAGGTCAAGGCCCCACTTCTGTCTGGCCATCACACTTTTTAAAATTTAACCTTCACTTCTCACACAAAAATATTGCAATTTGTGATGTGTGGGTGACCACACCTCTATCGAGCCATCACACATCGCACAATGCACTTTTACCATTTAACCTTTGCTGCTCACACATAAATATTGCGATTTGCGATGTGTGGGTGAGACCCCACCTCTGCCTGCCACGCCACTTCTGCTTCCACCATCCTTCCCTCAGCTCTACTCCACAACAATACATTTGATGGCTCATGATCTATTTCTCAAGTCTGTCTCTTGTGGGTTCTTTCTCCGTTCTTTCACAATGCCTCTGCATGTTTTTAAAGATTTTTCTCATTGTTTTATACTTGGCCCATTTAAGAGCCATCAAGCCTCACAACCTCCTGAGCCCTCTCACAGTATAGGGAATTCACATTAATTGACTCCAACGTCTTCTCCATCCTTGAACCACCAAAACCATTATTCTCTTATTCAATATTATATAAGAGGCATCCTTATGGTTATCTACATTTAACCTCTAATTTTGAGATGTCATAGAAACTGGTATTTTTCAACTCAAGGCTATCTCTAGGAGCTACAACACCACCCATGGCATATCAAGCACCCCATGCGACATCCACAATAGAGAGAAACTACAAGTAAAGATTAGCAACTCAATCAGGAAGCTGCTCATTCAGAGTATAGGAATATGGTGAGGAACACAACATCTAAAAGGCTTGTCTCCAACCTCCGTCTCCTGCAACTGCCTTGGAGACAACAGGTAAATTAAGCTATAACTTCTCACCCCTTGCTACACATCCATAATAGCTAGAAATATTTAATTTGTAGACTTAGAGTTTAAGGGGCAGAACGGTTGCTAGTTAACTCGGCCACCACCATGAGGTATGACTGGAATAAAATTGGAAGTACATGCCACATGGGCATGCAAAAGAAAATAATTTAAATAAAGTGTAGTAGAGGAGAACGAGGGGATGAAACACGCAGTCCATCATGAACTAACAAGACAAGGAAACAAATGTCTACAACAGAATTGGAGCTGAGCTGAGTTACATAAGCACTCCAAAATTAGTTGTGCTATCTAATAAATGGAGATGTCGTCTCATCCAAACTAGTAGATTGAAAATTTTTAAAGGGAGAGAGACCGACGGAAGCACACAATGCTTAAATAAGAAGAGGAAGAACCATAAACAAGAAGAAACAAAAGAAGAAGAGGAGGAGACAAAGGGCCAAAGAAAAAAAAAGAGATGGCCATAGAAGTCATAGATATGACAGAAAATGGGCGAGAAACAGAGTCACAACACAACACCACATCCCCCCAATACAAAAATATATTTTCCACCATAGCTCTTCTAAATGCAAGGATAAAAAGGTATACCTCTAGGTATTCTAGAGATGAAAAGAATCAGAGAGAACCAGAAACTTCTCCCACAAGCCCGATTATCATTGAAGAATCACCAAGGGGGGAGGAAAGAATTGAAGAGATAATTTTGAAGGAGAAACTGCATAAGGCATAGGTAGAGAATGTAGCATTGAAGGAGAAATTCCAACAAAAAGAGGAGCAAGCCATGGGGGACTTATGCATATAAGCCCTTCATCACCGATTCTCCTCTGAATCATATGTTGTGTACCTCAAAGAACAATGGCTTCTATTTAAAATCAAAATTCTAGCCTCCCATTGATCACTACCTTTCCAAGATTTTAGGAAATTCATGAATTTCTACAAGCAAGCTAACATGTTTGATCAGGAAAAGATGGAAGATTTTTATGTGCATAACTTTGTGCTAACAAATTTGGATATTTGGGACCCCAATCCTACAATGGGGGATATGCAGTTAATGGCTCTAGCATCTTGGAAGGCGAATGAAGACACTAGAGCAAAAGATATATGGAAGGTCATGGGAAGAAGAAATAGAGAACCCTTGTGTATCAAAATAGAATTGTTCAGCCTAAGAGGAGTCATCCTTAACCATCGAGAGATTGAAAGGACCCTACACTGGTTGAAAGCTACCTTCAGACTCAAAACCATGTGATAGGCCACTTTGATGATGTCTCTAGGCGGATAGAAGACGAATGAATTATAGCCAACCAAAGGAGATGGAACACCCTCCCTCACAGCCTCAAGAATAGGGAGTACCATACTCCATAAATACTAAGGGGTGCATTGGAAAGGGCACCATTATACAAGAGGGCCATGCAAGAAAAAAATATCCAATGGTTGGGACTAAAGCTCAACCCACCTTTTCTGCTGGGGCTAACTGATGAAGAGGACATAGATGCACAAGATAGAGAATGGGAGAATGCAAAAAAGAATAATTATTTTTACCCCCTTGGGGAAAACCCCACACTTTTTCCTCAACAAATCAGGGGGGCTGTCAGAGCCTTAAAGGAAATGCAGGAGGAGTATTAGTTTCTCAGAGGATGAGCAACCATTCAGTAGGGGGGTGATGATGAGCTCCATCATTAGACATATTTGGAGGGGTTAATAGTCACCTTTTTGCCTTCTTAGATCTATTTTTCTTGCATTTTTATTAATATTTGGTTTTATGATGCTAGTATAGGTGGTGATTAAGGCTAACATACTTTGAGTGCCTAATATAAGGTTTAGTGCAGAAAATCATGAGTTATTAATAATTTTTATAAGGATTTTATCATAAAGACTCAGAGGAGACAACAAAGAGGAGTTATAAGAGGATTGTCCACCCTCAAAGGTAGCCGAAGGATCCCAAAGGTTTTCTCTAGCAATTCAAATTCCAAAAGTAGCCAAAGAATCCACAAGGATTCTCTCTAGCAATTCGAATTCCAGAGGCAGCCACACAACTCAAAGAGGAGTGTACCCAATCCTTGTTCACTGGGAGTCAAGTGGACTCAATCACCATTTTCTAGGGAGTTGTTGGTAGCTGCCTTGTAGAATAAATATAACATAGCTAGAGCTAGGACGAGTTAGTCTATTCTAGTATCGATTCCATTTACAACTATTGTTGTGAGCTATTGAGATTTTTGTTTTATTCAGTGATCAAACTCACAGATATGTATGAAGTTATTCTTTTATGAAATGAGCAAGCTGATTTCATTCGACTGATTTAAGTTTCAGAGGGCTGAGCTCATGGGTTAGGGCCCAATCCATGTGCCTCATCTTCTCTTTTGTTCCCATCATTTCCTTTCTTTCATTTCGCTCATTTTTATTCTGCCGTTTAAGTTAGATCTGCTTCTGATAAGTTTCATTGTTGTTTAGTTTTTGTGTTGCTGTAGTTTTTAATTGCTTATACATAGTAAAATAGAGGAAAAAATCCAAAAAATCTGGTCAAGTCTCCCCCTCTCATCTCTGTCAATAGAGTTCGAGTAGGGCATACCTTCCCACAGGCCAAAATTTCTTTCTGTTTGAGTTTTGGGAAGAATTTTTATTACCGTGTCCAAGCCTTTCTTTCACTTGTTTATCCCACATTTTTGTATGTTTCCCGTGCATGAATTTGTTGGTGTGTTTCACTTCTAAGCACTTCACTTATGCCTCCATTCCACTCCTTTTCCTCTCATTTTAATGTTGTACATACCTTACGCACTTAAGCCCTTCAAGCCTTATTTCTTTTCTTTTATCCGTTCACGGTTGCCTTACCCTTTTTATTCAAAACACGTGCAAAACGATTCAAAATCATTAGAATGTGAAATCCACCTTTTCTCCTCCAATATCCCGCCACCATACATCACAATCGCATTTTGCAACTCTTTCCCTTTCTCCCTTAACACTTACCGTCATTATTTGCGATTGTGATATTGTGAAATCACAAATCGCACTTCGCATCATTTAACTTTTACCTTTAACACTTACCACTCGTTCTTTGCAATTGCAATATTGCGAAATCGCACTTCTCACCGTTTAAATTTTACCTTTAACACTTACTGTTGGTTCTTGTGATTGAGATATTGCGAACTTACAAATCGCACTTTGTCCCATTTACCTTTTCTCCCTTAACACTTACCGTTGATTCTTACGATTGCGATATTGCAAAATCATGCCCCGTCGTCAATCCAACCGCGACGTCGCCCATCGCAAATCACACTTCACATATTTTATCTTTTACCTTTAATCACTTACTTCTTGTTCTTTTGATTGCGATATTTTGAAATTGCACCCCACCGTCGGTCCCACCGCCACATCGCCCATCGCAAATCACACTTTGCACATTTTAGCTTTTACCTTTAAACACTTCTTTTTCTTGCAATTACTATTTTGCGAAATCAAAAATAAAAAATTGCACCGTTTACCTTTTCACATAACATTTACCGCTTATTCCGTCGATGTGATAAATCCACCACATTAGTCACCGCACTTCGCACTTCGCTGAACTTACCACATCGCACATCGCAGCCTGCAAATTTTACCACATCGTAAATCGCACTTTGCACATTTTAGTTTGTTCTTGTCAATCCTTACTGCTATCCCTTTAAACTTGCGATATTGCGATTGCGACATCGCATATCCCAAATTTTGTCCTCCATCGCACTCTGCCACATCACGCTTCGCAAATTTCACTTCACACATTTTAGTTCATTCCGTTAACCTTTACCTCTATCCCTTTAAACTTGCGAATTTGTGATTGTGACACCGCACATTGCAACTTTTTTCCTCCATCGCACTTTTGAATTCTTTCCACTCAAAATTCATTTCTCACGCTATAATAATGTTTTATAAGGGTTTAATCCCCTCTTTCTGTTTCCAAACCTCGTTTCATGTGTTAAACCCCCATTAACCTCATTTACCTATTTTTCTTCCCTCGAAGCTGTAAATTAACTCTTTTTAATTAGAATTAAGTCATTGATAGCCTAGTTGTATGGATAGAAGCATGGTAGATAGACCATAGGATAAGTAGAGTGAATTTATCCATTTTTCCAGGTTAAGTGCGGTTTAGGATTCTTTCCCTTTCTACTATTTGTTTTCTATGAATTAAATTAGTTTCCTTCGTGTCATTTATTTTCAGTGATTTAATTTAGTTTCTTTCAGTCATTTCCTTCATGCACATTAAATTAGTTCCATTTCTGACATTTCCTTTTTGGAATTTAGTTTAGTTTCATTGAAGTGTGACAAACTTCACTAAGAACCCCTAGAAGTAGCACTTTCAGAAGTAGAAGTAGTGATGACATGAACATAGCCATCTTCGTGTATATAACACTCACACTTCGAATTTTGTTCACAACTCCCAAGATAAAGTGAAATAGGCAACCGCTAGAGTTGTAGCACCTTGGTGCAATACCGTATCGACTAATAGTCACTTAACTGCACCAAACAATCAAAATAAAACAAGTAATCAAACATAATCCTAACTAGCCTAAAATTCTATTAAAAACAAATTTAAATTTTATTAGAGAGATGCCTCTTTGAAGCTCGCAGGCTATATCCTAGCTTCCAAAGAGGTTTTGATGTTGTCCCTCCGTGTTTATTCTCACAATCTCATAAATTATAGAACTATAAAAAATATAGACAACGTTGACTAGTGATTGAGAAAATGGCCCAGAATACTAGTTTAAATTTTAACTTTCGACACAGCTTGATAGGAAACAATATTCTCCATGGTCAGTTGAGTGGGGTCCCCTAAGTCTGAAGGATCAATTTTGATATATTTTGTATTATAATAGTCATGCGCAAGGGATTTGCGGTGGGTCAAATCCCGTCATGAGTTTTAATGGGTAAAAAGGGTAGATCAAGGGGCCACACGCCACGGTTTGCAGACCATAGAGTAGCGTAGGCTAATAGTATAAATAGATGTCTAGATCGAGTCTAACAAAGCGTTTTTTGGATAAGTCTGAATGCGAATGATAGATTTCGGTACTTTGTGATATTTTGTGCATATTTTTCTAGGTAGAAGGCTCTTTTTGGTTGTGTGCATGGAGACCTTAGTCCTGATGTGTGCAGACCCCGCTGGCTGTATGCGCGATTTTTTGAAGGGTTTTGTATGAAGGATTTGAACTGATATTAATAAAGGAATGTTGTTGTGGATATCTGAGTTCTATATGCATCTTTTATTTATGTTATGAATGTTTTTGCATCTAATCTTTGATTTCTATACCGTTAGCGAATAGATCTCTTCCACAACTATGTTATATAAATTCTTATTGGATGGATCTAATGGTATAAGGTTCTGATACTATGTGTTAAGGGTTGTTACTTTGATTATAGATGTTGTGTTAACTTGTGCAAGATGTTGGAGTTCGTGATTTGCAAGATTGGAAAAACAACTATATAAACCACATCAAATCGCTTTGGATTCCAAGAACCTAGTTTTCCCGGACTCGTAGAGGGCTATCTCTATGTTTGTGATGAAAATTATACATCTTTATGCTTAAGTTTTTTGATTTTAGGCTAGTTATGAAATTCTAGGATTGTTTATTCTATTTGGTTGGTTGGTTGATCGATTAATTAAGTGATTGCAATGTTGAATAGATAGACTGTGAGAAGCATTAATCCATTGGGCTATGGAGTCATAAAAGGATTTAATTGTACATCAACTCTGCAAGGGTTTTCATAGGGAAAGCTAACTATATCAAGTGGATCTTTTAGAATATATGAAATATGAAATGACAGCAAGTTGAAAAATCAGTAAAACTAAATGAAATTAAGAATACTTTAATTATAATTCAACAAGAAAATCCTTTAAGATAACTATTTAAGAGGAACTAAAGAGCAGGGAAAACCATAAATTCCTTTAGCCAAACTCTACTAAGTAAACCTTAAGACAACAATCCACCAATCCTAGAGAGCTCCAGGACACCCCTGAATTCTCTAGCTATTACTTTCAGAAAAATAAAACATTCAAGATAACAGTCAGGGAAACTAAAGAACCAGACACCCCCAAATTTTTTAATCAATCTTCAAAGAAGGCCTTTAAAGTAAAAATTTAAGAAAAACCAAAGAGCAGGGCAAACCATAATTTCCTTTGGCTAGACTCTACTAAGTAAACTTCAAGGCAATAATCTAGGTGGAACTAAAGAGCAGGACACCCCTGAATTCTCTAATCAGACCTTGCAGAAGAAAACATTAGGATGAAAGAAGCAGACAAAATTAAGGTGCCAAGACAACATATCTTAATCTAAATTTCTGTTCTTCTATCAAATAAATGATGGACAATATGGAAAACATAATAGAAACATTGACAAAGAAGGATAACATCACCATTAACATAGCTCAAGAAGCCTATGAACGTGCTTGTATTACTGATGTCCAAAACAATTACAATACTCCAGTGCAATGATCTTTGCAACTCAGAGTCTGATCAAAATCCAGTCTAGCAGCTCAACCAACTAACCAATCAACCCACCAACAATAATAATGAATAATACATGCAGTATTTATCTGCAGATGAGGAGGTGATCCTAATCTAGGGTTTCAGGCTGTAGTTATTACAGAGTAAATGTAATCTTGACCTTAGATACCATGCAAGGCCCAAGGAAAAATATCACTGGCTAACTTGCTGTAATAATAAATTTTAACTTAAATGCTGAGCTAACTTTAGGATATTTTTCGAATTTTTGGATTTTCATTAACTTTTACAATAATTGTTGAGCTGCTTAAAATATCTCTGACTAAAATCATTAACCGAGGTAAGCTTATTAAATTTAAACTTTAGATTGTAGGTGGCCAATGTGTTTTGAAGAAGCAGTGTCGTATTTGGCTCTTGTCATTCGAATTTGTATTCCTTTGCTAATGTCATATGATTTGTCTAATATCCTCTCGATTTTATCTTCATACTTGGATTTTTCGTTTCCATGATTCTCGTTTATCTCTCTAATCTCTCTTGACTATTTTGAGTTAGTGTAAACTCTTCCTTAATCATTCTTATTTGTCTGGTGTATCTTGTCTTCTAACCATATCTTTTATTTTTCGAATTTTGATTTAATCTTTTAATCCCTTTAACTCACCGTCACTATAATTAACCGTGTTCTATTACATTTGTATTCATCTATGCCCGCGTTGCTTTTTGTATAATCTCTTCATTTTCCTCTTTACTCGTCTCTTTGAAGAATATTTGTTACTGTTTCCATCATGCAGCTTAACTCCTTGGCAACAAAGTTGTTGGATTTTCACCTAGAGAGTTTTTTTTAAATGTTTTTAGGACTTAGAAAATCAAATTATGTGTTTTCTCATCCCTTGGTCACCTGCACAATTTAAAAACAATTACTAATTTAAAACCTGCAGGACTTCTGCTTTTGTTTATGGCCTATCGGGTCTTCGGAAGGGTTGTACGGGTTAACACAGAGGATCGGGGGCTTATGGCGAAGGCAAGGGGCTTTGCAAAATTTGGAAGGGGTCGATGGTTTTTTTCTAGGCGAGAAGGCGGTATCGGGGTTTATTGCATGCTGCGTGGGCGGTAAATGGTATTGGGCGTAGGGCATGTGATACCATTGAGGGAGCGACGCATGGAGGGGAGGAAAAGCAGTAATACAACCCATTTCGCAAGGTCAAGGGTTGTTTCAACAACAAGCCTTTAGAGGATTAGGGCCGTCAGATTGGAGGGTGGAGATCCGACGGTGGTCGGGGTTCAACTGATCGTGGGTTGATTCGACGGGTGGGGCATGGAAGGTTTTAAACAAAACGCGAGGTGTTTTATGAAGCGAGGGGGGGGGTAAAATAACGTAGTGGGGTGTTTATACTGTGGGGCCGGGAATAAAAATTAAGCGAAAGCGCTCAACGTTAGGTGGGGCCATGGTCGTATGAGAGCGGAGGTTTAGTTTAAGAAAGTGGGTATATAGATATAAAGGGGTCGAGTAGAATAGACATGGTCTATTCTTGAAGAGTGGGACCCGAAACAAATAAATTTTTAGTTTAAAACAATGTAAAAAGGTTTTTTTTTACATTGTTTTTAGAGGAAGAAGGGAAATGAATGAAGGGGGGGGAGGGGTTTGAGCAATGGGAGTGGGGTTTTGGGAAGGGGAGAGGGTAAAAATGAGGGATCCAGGTCAAACATGGGTTTTTAGAGCATGAGGGTATTTTAGAAAGGAAAAATGAGAGATAGTGAATTAGGTAAAATAAATATAATGAAGAAAGTGATATTTCTGAAAATAAAATGATAGCCAGGGAATGTTTATTTTCAGTAGTTTGTAGAAAATCCATAGTCATCTAGTGATATTGTAGAGTATGGGAGGATAATAGTGGATCCAGCTGGGGAGGGCAGCTCCTTTAGGAGGTGTCAAGAACCTCAGATTTCAGATCTCTGGATTTTGTAGATCAGTGCCTTATGTGCTTGGTTTATTTTCCATTTTGTAATGTTGATCTGCTGCAACTTTTGTAACTGTGACCTTTAAATATTGAAAACCATGCTTCCTACAAACAAATTCTGCCTACCCATCACCTAATCTAACATTTTTTTCTTCATTTTTGGAGGTGTATTTAGACTTGCAAACCTTGACATCATTTTTCTTTTGAAAGAAAAAACTATACATTTCTACTCTTATATATTCCAAAGGCTCAGATTAGATTGATGAGCTCTTTTATTTCTCTACCTAACTAATTTTTTGTCAAGATTAAACAATTTGATAGATTTTCATTCACTATCTATCAATAGGAAATTTGAAGCATGAATAAATCAAGATTAAGCAGTGTGATCATCATGCATTGTGGCATTTTGGACAAGTTGCACACAATATTATTTTGCAAAAAGTAAAACTAAACTGAGGGTTTTGTTCTTGAATCTTTCATTTATCATTCATCCCTCTTTTTCCTTATTGGTTCCAGATTTAAACTTTTGAACCAATGTCATTTCCTATCTTTCTACTGATAAGCCAAGTTTAAACAGTTTGGAAAATCTTCATTTTCTAACTTATCAACAAAAATTCAAAATTTGTTCAATAATGATTAGGCTGTATGACTGAACAAGACTTCCTTTTCAAAAGTAGTGGCATTCAGACTTGCATACTTTCGGAAACTTTTATTTTTTGGTATGGGGCTTTACCTTTTCTTTTTATCTACCCTCTTTTCTTCTTTTATTTCTTTCTTTTTGTATTATTTTCCTGATATTTTTGTTTAAGCAATGATATGTACAATGAAGAAACTTAAAACTTAGAAATATGTTCAACTAAAGTAATGCTTTAGCATCCTACTATTGACAGGACCTCCAAATAATTATGTTCCATCCATTTCTTGTAAGAAAAATACATTATTACCTCTTGCAGAATGGATAGTGTATGGACCTTTCCATAGATTGTCAAATTTTCCATGCTTGCCCTTGTCCTCTCTCCTTGAATCTCAATTTAGTACTTTGTCTCCAATGTTGAAATCATTTTCCTTGGTCCTCTTGGCAAGAAGCTTCTTGATATTTTCCTTCACTAGCTGTGTTTTGTTGTATATGCATTCTCTAGTTTGCTACAGCTAAATAGTTTGGTGTATTCTTCTTTAGATGTCATTTTCTTTAGACTGTGCCTCTTGAATGAGCTTCATTATTGGCACTCCCAAGGATGTTGGGAAGATCGGTGACTGCTTCCATAAACCAGTTTGATAAGGAGACAGCTCAATTGATTTCTTACTTGTTAGGTATTTACATTGCAAAATAAGATGATAAGCTTAGTGGAAAGAGTCGCCTTCTATCAAGGGTCGGTGTTATTTTTATGAAAGTCCATTTTTGACTATGTCTATTTTTAGACATATGGATCATGTTCTATGAGTTGCAGGATGCTATTTGTGGATGGTTGGTCAAGTCGGGTGCCTAGATGGACTTCTATTTTTAGACATACTGGGTGGAATCTATTTTTAAATTGCCAGCCTAAAAATAGATATGTCAAATATTATTAGCTCTTAATAATATTTGGACCATAAACATTATCTTGTTCTCTTGGAGCACTTCAGTTAAGTGCACAGATGTGGCATAGGAGCTGACAGAAGGAATTACGCTATTCCTGAGGGTTAAGTGGAGCTATTGCATGGAGACTTTAGTTATAACTCATGTGATAGAGTTTGGTGGAGTTATTGAGGTAGTTGGTGGAGTTGTGTTCAGTTTAACTCAGTTAGACACAGTTGAGCTAGTTGTATCTAGTCTAATTGATTGAGACACTAGTGAGAGTGGTGTGAATTAATTATTAATTAATTGACTAATTATTAACTCATTAATCAACTGAAGAATGCACGCTAACTCTGCATGGAAAGTTTGTATGGAGACCAGTGTAGAAATAGGTGAAAGAGCAGGTTAACTATCAGTTGTGACTATACTGTTGCTATTTGCAACACACAAATAGGTGGAGTAGCCCATGAGGATTGCACAGTTCAAGCTAGGTGGTTTATCTATTTAATGAAGCCATACCATAGCATTAATTACACAATAGAGGTTGGCTATCAAGTGGCAAAAGATTGGAGCATGTGTTTTGTTAGATCTAGCTTGATAGTGTGTAGCAATTGGAGGTAGTGCTGAGAGCTTGTGAGGAGTTTTGTACTATGATTGTTACATGATCTCCATGACATAATAAACAGATAGTTGGGGTTTTCAGCTTTAAGCTTTCCCATTAAATACTGTGTTCATATGTGTGATTGTTTGTGGTTTTAATGTATGCATGCAATCGATTTTATTTCTGCATGTGATGATCAATGGTAGAAGAGATTCTGTATTATGCATGAAGCTAATATAGTGTGTGATCAGGAGAATCTCGGTGAATAATATATCAGTTATTCAAAATTTCTACATGGTATCAGAGGGATATTGATCATTGGATAAATTGCAAAACATTGAAGCGGTTGAGTTTTGTGCTGGTGGAATTCGAATTTGTAGCAGTGTTTTCTTAGTGTCGAAGTTGAGATGTCTTTCAAAAGATTGCGATTGGAGTATACCCTTGAGGGCAGATTGAATTATATTGCATGGAAGGACAGGATGGAGGTGGTGCTAGATGACAATGGGTTGAAGGAGTTCATAGATGTAGAAATTCCAAAGCCTACTTCTAGTGATGTTTCCGTACTTGACGCATGGCAAAAGAAGACAAAGAAGTGTCGAAGGATTCGTTGAGGGTGTGCCACATCACATAGTGTCCAACCTTCATGGTAAGGCTTCTCCATTCTTGATGTGGAAATCCTTTGGCTGCATTTATTCAGCAAAGAGCACTGCAGGGGAAGTTGGCGCTCAAGATAGACTCAGCATAAAGATGGAGAAAGGCGATGATGCCCAAGTACCTCACGAAGTTTGTCTAATGTAGGGATGAGCTGGGAAGTGTGGGGGTGACTGTAGATGATGAGAACTTGGTGAGCTTGGCTCTCCTTAGGCTTCCGAAGAGTTGGCATTCCTATCAGGACTCTGTCAATGGTCAGGAGAAATTGCCAGGATGGGAGCGACTTTGGTCGGATCTTGTGCAAGAGGAGATAAGGCGAAGTACCAGGGACGGATCTTCATCAAAGAAATCTGATGAAGAGAATTGCGCTTTGGCTGCCAAAGCAAAGAAGGGGAAGAGAAAGAAAGCTTCTCAATCCGGTGGGTACAAGAAGTAGGACATGTCCAAGGTGAAGTGCTTTCACTCGTCACCAACAAAGACATTATGCCACTAATTGTCCAGCGTAAGAAGAAAAAATAAGCAGGCCGAGATCGACCAGCAGTACTGGGAGATGCCTTAGCCTCACAGCCATTTGGATTTTGGCTGATCGCATGCTTGGTATCAAGTGTGATGGGTTCAGTTTGGTTCTTGGATAGTGGTGCATCTTTTCACATGACAAGAGATCGAGATTTGTTTTCTGATCTGGATGAGAAAGATTTTGGAGTGCACATCGAGATGGGCGATGATGGTAGATATAGTGTGATCGGTATCGATACCGTTTCCTTTGAGAGGGAGTCTGGTAAACCCTTCGTATTGAATGAAGTGATGCATGTTCTAGGATTGAAGAAGAATCTTATCTCTGTGGCGATGTTGGAAGACAAGGGATATGATGTTGTATTTAGCGAGGGAAAGGCTTTCCTACGCAGTAAGGCAACTAGTGAAACCCAGAGGATAGGGGTTCGAGTTAAGAACCTTTATCAATTGCAGGTAGATGGCTGCACAACAATGGCAGGCAAAGCAGAAGAAGTGGTGAGCAAGGATGAGGGCGAATTGTGGCATAGGAGATTGGGCCATCTTCACCATGGCGCTTTGAAAATTTTGCAGTAGATTTCTACCGGGCTTCCCAAGGGTACACTTGCGTAGTCAGATCAGTGCAAGGGATGTACTTTTGGAAAATTTGTGAAAGCCACCTTTCATGAGAAGGATAGTCACGCCACAATGATCCTTGAGATAATTCACATAGACGTGTGTGGACCTTTCTTAGTAGCTTCGATAGCAAAGCATAGGTATTATGTGATATTTTTTGATGAATTTCTCGTAAGTGCTGGATCTTCTTCATGCAGAAGAAGAGAAAGACATACTCAAAGTTATGTGAGTTCAAGGCACTGGTTGAGAAAGAGTTGGGGAAGCAAGTGAAGGCTCTTAGGAGTGATAATGGTGGTGAATTCATCTCTGGCGAATTCAAGGACTTTTGCAGCGCAGAAGGAATTCGAAGAGAGCTCATAACACCTCATAACCCACAGCAGAACGGGGTTGCTGAGCGGAAGAACATAATGATCGTGGGTGCTACATGGGCGATGTTGCATGATCAGGGCCTACCCATTCACTTGTGGGCGGAGGCATGCATACTGCAGTATATGTGCAGAACCGTTGTCCTCACAGGATACTTGGCATGAGTACACTCGAGGAGGCATTTTTTGGTAAGAGGCCTGATATTTCCCATTTGAGGATTTTTGTTTCACCTATTTACATTCATGTGACGAAGGATGCTAGGAAGAAGCTGGAGCCGACCACAGAGGTTGGGATATTTTTGGGGTACACTGATACGCCCCACAACTATTGTGTGTATTTTCCAGACAGTCGCAAGACTGTCGTGCGACGGGATATCAAATTTCAAGAGGAGAAAGCCATGAAGTGTTCGCTTGAGAGGGAGCCACACTTGCATGCAGATGAGGAGATATTAGTTCCTAAGGATGAGCTTTAGGATGTGGATCAGCCATAATATGAGGTTCATGGACTGGAAGAGACCACTCAAGTAGCGCCAACCATCAGAGGGCAGAAGCGCACTACAAAAGCTCAGCGACTAGCTCAAGATGCAGAGAAGGTTGTAGGAGCACCTACATCACAGTGCAGATAGAGATAGTCACTTGACCGATATACTAGATACATGGCTCTTATGAGCAAGTGTATCGTGACAGAGCCATCCTCTTTTGAGGAAGCTGTGGAGGATCCCGCATGGGTAGATGCCATGGTGGAAGAGTATGATTTGATTGTCAGAAACAGTGCATGGGAGATTGTCCCAAGGTTGGAAGGGAAATCAGTGGTAGGTTCGATGATCTACAAAGTGAAGCAGTACCGATGGGAGTGTGGAGAAGCAAGGCAAGATTTGTTTCCCCGAGGCTTTTCACATTAAGGATCACCTTATGAGGATACTTACACTAATACGCAAGGTATTCTCTCCACAGATGACGATTTTGTTTCGGGGCCACATGGGTGGGTACATCTACCGATGGACGTGAAGACTACGTTCCCTCAATGGAGTCAGCCTTGAGAGGAGGTGTACATAGAGCAGCCCAAAGGTTTTGAGATCTTCAAGAGCCGAGTCGCATGTGTGCAAAGTTCGGCAGAGAGTTGTAGGCGTGCTGGTGCAATCACCTCATGCTTGGGTACACACTGATAGAAAGTTATTTCACCGGACTTGGATTCTCCAAGAGTGAGGCGGATCCTAACCTATACCAGATTGTGGTGGAGGGTAAGTTGCTGATCATTGTACTTTATGTAGATGATTTTATTTTGACAGGTGATGAGCTGTCAATACTCTCATGCAAGGAGGATCTTGCAAAAGAGTTTGAGATGAAGGAATTGGGCCTCCTTCATTATTTCCTGGGATTGGAAATTTGGCAGCGCAGTGGTGGACTGTTTGTTTCTCAGGGTAAGTATGCCCAAGAGATATTAGAGAAGTTCAACATGCATGGCTGCAAGCCTGTTGATACTCCTATTCCTGGTGGTTGGAGGAAGGAGGATGCTACTTTGGCGGAGGTAGTGGATGCCACTTTTTATCGACAGTTGGTGGGGTCGCTTATGTATTTGGTCAATACACGACACAACATATGCTATGCTGTTAACCAGCTTTCACAAGCTATGGTTAAGCCAACCAAGCTCTTCTAGAATGAAGGCAAGAATTTATTGAGATATCTCAAAGGCACATTGGGATATGGATTATGGTACAGAAAGTCGAATGAGGTGAAGCTGTGTGGCTTCACGGATGCAGATTGGGTAGGGAGCCCAACGGACAGAAAGAGCACATCTGGAGGGATTTTCAGTATCGGGTCGACAGAAGTTTCTTGGTACAGTAGGAAGCAGAGATCCGTGGCACTCAGTTCAGTAGAGGCTGAGTATATGGCAGCAAGTTTGGCTGCATGCGAGGCTATATGGATGAGGAAGATCCTGGTCGGGTTGTTCGGTTCACACTTAGAGCCTACTGTGATTTATTGTGATAATCAGAGTTGCATCAAACTCTCGATTAATCCAGTATTTCATGATAGATATAAACACATTGACATCCGGTATCATCATATCAGAGATTGTGTGCAGCGGAGAATCATGTTACTTTCATACATTCCTACGGAGGATCAGGATGCTGATATCTTGACGAAGGCGCTCACCAGGAGCAAATTCGAATACCACAGAGGTAGGATAGGGGTTGCATATAATCCATATCTTGTTGAGAGGGAGTGTTGAGAATGCAACAAGATGATGGAGCTTAGTGAAAAGAAGTCGCCTTCACTAAGTGGGCCCGCAGGCTATTTTTGGCGCAAAGTCTATTTTTAGACTATGTCTATTTTTAGACATATGGATCATGTTCTATGAGTTGCAGGATGCTATTTGTGGATGGTTGGTCAAGTCGGGAAAAATATATGGACTTCTATTTTTAGACATATTGGGCGGAATCTATTTTTAGATTTCCAGTATAAAAATAGATATGTCGAATATTATTAGCTCTTAATAATATTTGGACTATAAACATTATCTTATTCTCTTGGAGCACTTCAGTTAAGTGCACAGATGTGGCACAGGAGCTGACAGAAGGAATTACGCTATTCCTAAGGGTTAAGTGGAGCTACTGCATGGATACTTCAGTTAGAACTCATGTGACAGAGTTTGGTGGAGTTGATTGAGGAAGTTAGTGGAGTTGTATTCAGTTTAACTAATCTAAACATAGTTGAGCTATTTGTATTTAGTTTAACTAATTGATACAATTAGTGAGAGTGGTGTGAATTAATTATTAATTAATTCACTAATTATAAACTCATAAATCAACTAAAGAATGCATCATTTAACTTCAGTGCATGGACAGTTTCAGTGGAGACCAGTGCAAAAATAGGTGAAAGAGAAGGTTAACTATCAGTTGTGACTATACAGTTGTTATTTTCAACACACAGATAGGTGGAGAAGCCCATGAGGATTGCGCAGTTCAAGCCAGGTGGTTTATCTATTTAATGAAGCCATCCCATAGCATTAATTACGCAATAGAGGCTGGCTATCAAGTGGCAAAATATTGGAGCATGTGTTTTGCTAGATCTAGCTTGATAGTGTGTAGCAATTGGAGGTAGTGCTAAGAGCTTGTGAGGAGTTTTGTACTATGATTGTTACATGATCTCCATGACATATAATATAGAGATAGTTGGGGTTTTCAGCTTTAAGCTTTCCCATTAAATACTGTTTTCATATGTGTGATTGTTTGTGGTTTTAATATATGCATGTAATTGATTTTATTTATGCATGTGATGATAAATGGTAGAAGAGATTCTATATTATGCATGAAGCTAAAATAGTGTGTGATCAGGAGAATCTCAGTGAATAATATCTGAGTTATTCAAATTTCTACAGTTGGTATGTCTGCCCATAGTGCATGAACCAATCTACTATGCCATGATTTCTTGTTCTCTTCCAGCAACTTTCTGATGATGTTCAGCAAGATTTTGTTTGAGGATTCAACCAACCCATTACCTTGATGGTTATAAGCCATTGAATGACCCAAAGTGATGCGATATTTGTGGCAAAAATCCACCATTTTCTTAGATCTAAAAGCAACAGCATTGTCAGTAATGATTTTCCTAGGACAACCAAATCTAGATATAATATTGTTTTCAATGAATTTGATAATCATCGAGTCCGTGGCAGTCCTGGAAGGGATATATTCTATCAAATTTGTAAAATATTCAGTTGCAGTGAGGATCCATTTATGCTGGGCAGAGAAGGCGGGATGGATTTCTCCAATAAAATATAGTCCCCATTATTAAAAAGGAGCTTCAACCGAGATAGGTTGTAATGGAAAAGGTAATAGTTTTCTTTTACCCTCAAAGATTTGGCATTTATGGCAGGAAATTACTATTTTTTGGATATCTTGGAAGAGGGTAGGCCAATAGTAACCAGCCGTAAGGATCTTATTAACAGTGGTTTTCCAATAGAGGTGGCCTCCACATTCTCCTTCATGAAATGCATGCATGATCCTATCTACATCTTCTTCAGGGAAACATTTAAGCAATACACCACCAGAATTTTTCCAATATAAAACTTTATCCAAAATGTAGAAATTTACAACCTTTAGTTTCAAGAATTTGGCCTTTTTTTTGGACAAAATAGGAGGAACATTTAGATTAAAAAGCACATATAATATATCAACATACTAGGGTGAGTTTAGAAATTCTTCCTTAATAGGTGGAATCGCCAGCTCTTCTTATTCATCCAATGCATCAATCATATTTATGTCTAGTGCTTGAAAATTTGTTTCAGCCATGAGTTTAGTCAGTCCTTGTCCCTTGATTATCTTGGTAGGCTTGATTTCCAAATCATATTCTAAGATAACAACAATCCACTTACCTCTTTTGCCATTAGGATCTTGTGTAAGTATGTCTTTAACCACTGTATGAGGCACAAATACAATTATGTGTGAGAGTAGAATGTAGATTCTGAAATCTTTTAGTGCTTTGATCAAGGAAAAAGCATGTTTTTCCATGATATTATATTTCAGAGGTGCATCTCTTAGTGCCTTGATGAAAAATTCTATGGGTTGCTCCTGTCCTTCTATATTTTTCTGTAATAAGACAACAACTACTGTGTTTTCTGATGCAAAGGAGAAAATGAATAAATCTTTGGTGAAGTCAAGGCTAATCAGAACTGGTGTTTGTGTAAATGCTTGTTTCACCAAGTCAAAATATTTCTTTGCCTCTATGGTCCACTTGACTCCTATTTCTCTTTTTAGAATGTTAGTGATGTTTCTTAGGAGTTCTGCAAGATTTGATATGAACCTTATTAAGAAATTTATCTTTCGAATGAAATATTGCAGCGCTTTGAGGTTTCTTGGTGACTGATTTGCAATATTCGCACAACCCTCTTTAGTTCAATATTGATCCCTTCTTCAGATATGATATGGCCTAAAAGCTTCCCTTCTTGAAGGTTGAACAAATTTTTCTTTGGATTTAAAGATAGACCATACTTTCTGCATTTTTCAAAGACCTTTCTTAAATGAGCTAGGTGTTCATCAGTTTTTTAATAGATAGTGATGTCATCAAGGTATATCACAATGAAGTAACATATTTCTTCTGAGAAATAGATATCCATGGCTCTTTGAAAAGTTGCCCCAGCATTCATTAACCCAAAAGGCATTTTAACATACATGAAGGTGCCCCAAGGTGTGAAGAAAGTTGTCTTGTGTTGATCATCTAGATGTACCAGCACCTGATTGTACCTTGAAAAGCCATCAAGCAGAGATATTCTTTTGGAGCCTATTACCCTTTGCAATATGTGATCCATTTTTGGTAAAGGGTAGTTGTCCTTTAGGGAGGCTTTGTTTAAATTTATGAAGTCTATGCATAGCCTAATTTCTCATGTTTTCTTCCTCACCGATACAAGATTTGACACCCATTCTGAGTATCTGAGTGGGACTATTATTCCAGCATCATACATTTTCTTAATTTCTTTCTCAACCAGAGGCAGTCGGACAGGGTTTATTCTGTGAAATTTTTGTTTAAAGGGCTTCTGGCTTTCTTTGAGAGGAATCTTGTGCTGAATGATATATGTATCATATGACTTCAAGTCTTCATAGCTCCAAGAAAAAACATCACTGAATTCTTTGAACAAATTAAGATATTTCTGTTTTATAGGTGCTGGCAGTGTCTTTGGTAGTTTTATTATTTTGGATTCTTGTTCACTGCCTATATTGCATTCTTCTATATTTGCTTCAGTGGATTCCATCTTTGGCGGCTTAGCAACATCATTAAAATGAAACAGTATTTCTAGAGGGACCAGTCCTTTTGGAAAGGTATTGTCTCTGAATTGTAGCAAATAAAAGTCTTCTTTTTCTGGATCTGCACTTAGTTCTGTCTTATGTGGGTCATCTTTTGCTAACAGATTTATATGAGCCTCATCAGGGGGCTCTTCTTTGTAAGTTTGTTCCTTAGCAGAGAAGTCTTCTTCATGGTCTGAGTCTGAATTTGGCATTTCAAACTCATTTCTAAATGACAGGAAATATTCAATCTATTTGTCACCTTCAAAAAATTGCCAATATGTTATATTATCAGGGATTACTGGTCTGTATTTGACTTGTAATGTGTATTTTTTTTTATGATAAGGTTTTTGACAAGTACTGGCTGCAAAGGCTAGCTCGTGGGCAAGGAATTTTTTATTTCTTGGAACAAAGGTAAGATCATATTCTTTGAATGTTTTTAAGAGGTCAAGGGAATCATTCCTATATGCTCTTATTCTAGGATTCTTAGCTAAATATTCTCCCTTAATCTACCTAATGACTAGCTCAGAATCCCCATTGACAGAAATCCTTTTGGCTCTTGATTTCTTGAGTAATTTTAGCCCTAGGAGAAGTGCCTCATATTCTGCTATGTTATTTGTGCATTGGAAGTTCAGTTTATATGAGTGACCCTCTCCATGGTTGTTCTATGTGTTGTGTCCTCAAAAACCTGCTCCTGAACCAGTTTTACCACAAGAACCATCAAAGCTCATGCTCTAAAGAGGTTCAATTTCAGGTTTACCATTAGGTTTATCATTGTGGTTGCCACCATGTTGGTCATTATGTTGTTCATTTTCTAGTTGGTCTGATTGTTCCGACTATTCTTCCTATTTTTTAGTTGTTTGCTCACTTAATGCTACTTGTTCATTAATGTTTTCATCATTGTAAAGGATAAATGAATCAAGGTCTATGTGGATAGAATAGAGAGGGGAGTTATCAGGCTTTTCTTGACTGCTGACCACGTATTTCATATGGGTTTCCCTATATAGTATTCTTGGTTGACTAAAGACAGGTATGGTAGCATAGATCATGTCCATTTGGAGGGTGCCTTGAAGTTTAGCTCCCCAGGAGTGTGATAAGAGAATGCCATATTTAGGTGGAATGTCAGCCACTACAATATCCATTACTAGGCTTTTGGTTTGTATTTGTGCTAGATTAACACAAATATCTTTGATTAGGCCTAGACATTTAACTCTACTGGAATAAAAAGAGTATAAATATTTGTATGGCCTAGTCATCTTAAGGCCTAGTCTTTTCATCATTACCTTTGGCATGAGGTTATGTGAAGCTCTTGAATCTAACATGGCATTATGGAGGATATTATCATGGATGTTCAAACTGACATAAAATGGAGGAACACTTTCTTCTTGGAATTTTCCTTCTAATTCTGGTCCAAACAAAAGTTTAGGTTTGTCATCATTTAAATTTACAGAGTTAGCATTTTCTCCTATGTTTAAAGCTTTCAAAACTTGGGATCAATTGTGAAACCAGCTCCAAAAATAGAAGAAAAGAGATATCAACGGCTTAGAAATAAGCCTCTTCAAGAGGGAAACCTCCAATAAATTGCATGAATGAACAATTCTTGGATGATACAAATGAAAAAACCTCCTTTCTATATATAGGAGTCCATGGGGCCACAATGTAATCCTAGCCGACATAACAATAATAATTTAAGGGCACAATAATAACAATATGGGGTGTACAGGGGTACAACAATAACAATAAGGGGATTACACTAACAACAATAAGGGACTATATTGGTAATATAAAAACCTAACATGCTCCTCTCCTTCAAAAAGGTTTTGTTCTGAATGAATGAGAAGCTCCGAGTGCTTTTGTATAAAATTCTCATCCTCCCATGTAGAATTTTCCATGGGTAAGTTCTTCCATTTGATGAGATACTCTGAAATTGATCGATTTCGTAGTTTTCGAGTTCTTGTTTTCGTGACTACTTCAGGTTCCAATATGTTTTTTCCTTCTTCATCAAGTTCTGGAAATATTGTTTGAACTAGAAGTTTGTCCCCTATAACCTTTTTTAAGCATGAAACATGGAAAACTGGTTGCACTCGCGAAGAAGCAGGAAGCTCCAATTTGTATGCCATAGTACAAATCTTTTGCAAAACCTTGTAAGGACCATAGTAATTTGGCAATAATTTATTATCCTTCTTAGCTTGCTTTAGGGACATTTGTTTGTATGGTTGTAGCCATAAAAATACCCAGTTTCCCACATCAAAACTTCTCTCACTGCGATGTTGATCTGCCTATTGTTTCATTCGATATTGTGCCAAATTTAGCTTATCCTTTAAGAGTTGGAGAACTACTTGTTGATGCTCGATGTGATCCTCCACTACTTGAACCCTAGAATTTTCCCTTAAATAAGATGTGATGGATGGTGGATGATATCCATAAAGTGCCATAAATGGGGTCATTTTTGCTGCAGTATGAAGGAAGTGTTATACCACAATTCAGCCATAGGTAACCACTTGACCCATTGTGCTTGCTTATCAAATACAAAACAACAAAGACATCCTTCTAAAAATTTATTCACTATCTCTATTTGACCATCGGATTGAGAATGATAAGATGAGCTATGAGCTAGTTGAGTACCTAAACAAGAAAATAATTCTGTCCAAAAATTTCCTATAAAAATGGGACCTCTGTCACTTACAATAATCTTTGGGTTTCCATGTAGCTTTTGAATTGTTTCCATAAATGCATTAGAAACTGTACTCACTTTAAATGGATGATATAATGCAGAAAAGTGTGCATACTTGGTAAGTCTATCAAATACCACCATGATGACACTCCTTCCTTTGGACCTAAGTAAACCTGTGATAAAATCCATTGAAATCTCCTCCCAACGTTGACTTGGAATGGATAAAGTTTGTAGAAGACCCGGGGTCTTAATTGTCTCCACTTTATTTTGCTGGAAAACCAAACATTCCTCCACAAAATTTTGAATATCAGATTTAAGGCCATCCCAAAAAAAATATTTCTTCACCCTGTGGTAAGTTTTTAAAAATCCCAAGTGTCCTCCTAAAGGAGAAGTGTGCAATTCCAAAATAATATTTTGTTTTAGTTGGGAATTCTTGCAAATATATAAGCAATATTTGTACCATAAGGAATCACTTTTCCAACTAAATGTATTAGATGTACTAGGATCTTGCTGCAACTTTTGAATGAGAGTCCACACATATTCATCCTTCTTCCATTCATCCCTTGCTTCGGTTATCCAATCTGGTTGGATAATTGAAATGTCACAAAGCAATGCTTCCACCTATTCATTCTTCTTGAGAGTGCATCTGCAACAACATTTAGCTTCCCTTTTTGTAGACGATTTCAGTCATAACCCAACATCTTTGTGACCCATTTTCGCTACTCTTTTGAAGATAGTATTTATTCCAAAAAGTCTTTAAGACTATCATGATCAGTTTTTACCTTGAAGTGTCTTCCCATTAGGTAAGGTCTCCATTTATTTAGTGCATGTAGTATTACCAACATTTCCTTCTCATAAATAGCCTTTTGTAAATACTTTCCATTGATTGAACGACTTTCAAAAGCAATGGGTCTTCCTTCTTGCATTAAAATAGCACCAATTCCATTTCTTGAGGCATCACATTCCATAATAAAGGTTTTTGTGAAGTCTGGCGTAGCTAAGACTGGTGCTAGGCACATTGCCTCTTTAAGATGTTCAAAGGCCTTAGTTGCTTCAGAAGTCCATGAAAATGCATCTTTCTTAAATAATGTTGCTAGAGGTGCTGCCATTCTCCCATAATTCTTAACAAACTTGCGATAATACCCTATTAATCCGAGAAATCCACGCAACTGCTTTATGGTTGTGGGGACTTTCCATTCCTTAATGGCTTTAATTTTGTTAGGGTCTACCTTAACACCCTCGTGAGATACAATATGACCCAGATATTTCACCTCTTGTACTCCAAAGAAACATTTGGATGTTTTTGCATATAATTGTTTCTCCTCCAATGGTTTGAGCACCCTGTAAACATGTGGAACATGATCCTTCCAAGACCTGCTATAGATTAGTATATCATCAAAAAATACTAGCACAAATTTTCTAAGGAATGGTTTGAAAATGGAATTCATCAACCCTTGAAATGTAGAAGGTGCATTAGTAAGGCCAAAAGGCACGACCAAAAATTCATAATGACCCTCATGAGTTCGAAATGCTGTTTTCAGAATATCTTCAGTCTTCATTCTAATTTGATAATATCCTGAACAAAGATCCAACTTGGTAAAATAAATTGCTCCATGTAATTCATCCAATAATTCATCAATCACACAAATGGGAAATTTATCTTTAATAGTGAGCTTATTGAGCTCCCTATAATCCGGACACATGCGCCATGATCCATATTTCTTTTGCACCAATACTACTGGAGCAGAGAAATAACTTTGACAAGGTTGAATTATACCAGCCTCTAACATTTCTGCAATCATACGTTCAATTCGATCTTTTGGACATAAGGATATCTGTAAGGCTTGATGTTTGGAGGAACACTTCCTGGAATCAAATGAATATCATGATCATGATCACGAATAGGTGGGAGTCCTTTGGGAGTATCAAACACCTTGGAATGATTGTCCAAAACTTTTTGGAGATCTGGAGAAATAGATGATTTTGATATTGGAACTTCTAGCGAGCATAATTGTGCAATTACGCCCTGTTGTTATTTCTTCAGAATATTTTTCATGAAATTAGAGCTTATTATCTTTCCTGGATTCCCTGCAATACCCCTTAATTCGATTTACTTTCCTTCCGAAAAAAATTTAAAGAAAATTTCTTGAAAATTAAAAGCTATCGTCCCCAAAGATTGTAACCATTGTACTCCTAGTACAACATCAGCAACTCCCATTGGGATGGAAAGCATCGGACTATTCAATACATATTCCCCCATGTCTAGCTTGATATTATGGCATTTTCCAGAGCAATTTATAGTTCCTCCATTTTCAACCATCACTTGAAATTCTGGTGCTGGGTATAGGAAACAATTAAATTCCTTGGCTACCTTACAATGAATAAAATTGTGGGTACTACCCGAATCAATAAACACTATTGCCTTTTTCTTCTTGATATGTCCTTCTATCTTGAGAGTTTGAGGAGTGGTAATTCCTGCCAATGCATTACATGATATGGTAGGACTCATTTCTTCTTCTTCTAGTGTTTCTTCCTGGTGTATATCCTCTACTTTTGAAGTTTCTTCTTCATTTTATTCCTCCTCTTCACAATCTATGTAAAATAATTTCTTCTCAGTGCACTTATGACCTTTAGTGTATTTGGTATCACAACTATAGCAAAGCACTTTTGTTCTTTTTTCTTCCAACTGTTGTGGTGTCAACCTTGTAGGTTGTGGAAGTCTAGGAGTAGCAACACTTCCATCTTTATTGATGTGAGTGGTAGGCTTCCTTGTCGCCATAATTTTACATTCAATTTTTATTTCCAACCTGAATGCCTTCTCCAATGAATCAGGTTCCAAAAATTGAACTTCATGTTGGATGTTATCCTTTAAAGTCCCTATGAAGAAATCAATCATGTGTTCCTCTGGAATATCACTTACCCTTATATTCAATTTTTGGAAGTCCTCAATGTGCTCCGCCACTAAACCCTTTTGTTTGAGATTTATCAATTGGCTAAAAAAGGTGTTGCTCTTTGTATCCTCATAATGTGCTATCATTTCCTCCGTAAACATTGACCAAGTGACAATTTTTTACGGGAGAAAAGCCATCGATACCATACAAATGTATTTTTTTCTAAATGTAAAGTTGCAATGCGTAACTTTTGTGTGTTTTGCACATTATTGAGATCAAAATATTGCTCCATATGTAGTATCCATGTTACAGGGTCCTTGCCATCAAACTTCCTCATATCCATCCTTGGAATATGGTGGTTCTTCCATCCAACATTAGAGTTTATGAAATCACGATTAACATTTATTTTGTTCTCATCATGAGTTTCCTCTACTATCTTTTCGCCATTAGGAAACATTTCTTGTATCAACTTTTCCAAACCTTCGATGTCTACTTTTAGATCATTCTTCATGTTTTTCATTTTTCCTTTCATTTTTTCATCGATCTTAGCTTCCATGTCATCCATCTTAGCTTCCATGCCCACTTCCATGCCATCCATCTTAGCTTCCAAACCATTCATCTTAGCTTCCATGCCTTTCCTCAAACCATCCATCTTAGTTTCCATGCCTTTCTTCAAAACTTCCATTTCATTTTTTGTTGCTCTTTGCGATAGCGGAATTTGGTGCACTTGCTCTTGTAATTTTGATATCTCATGTTGTGTTTCTTTGTCTTCATGAGTCATAGTAGAGCCTTCTGAAGGTTTAATGGGTGTTGAATTTTTTTTAGGGGGAATTTTAGAACCCAATACTAATATATATTCTTCAATATGCCCTTGGAATAATTTCAAACTAATTTTTTTCAAACGATATTTATGTAATTCGCAAAAAATACACACCTTTTTCTTACTTTTAAGGAGTTCGATATTGAAACTAAATTATCTCTGCGATTTCAGATCTTCAATATCTGAAATTTGGCCCTCAGGTATCCCTCTAAATCCTCTTTTGAATTCCACAGTTCTTACCTGATTTGGATTCTTCAAGACAAAGTTATGTCCACTCTCACACAATGACCTAATTATGGATTGGTTCAGTAGAGAAAAAATTTACGACTTTCCATGTGTCACTATTTTCTCCTTTAGCTCTGAAATTGATAGACATGAAACTATAGTCTGTGTGATTTTAGGAAATTTTTATATAATTCCATTCCGATGCTCAAAGAGAGAGTTATGAATATTTTCCCACGATCACCTCTTTGAGATGAAATTCGGGAGCCTAAAAAAGACCTAACTTCCACAGATCATATCTCCGCAAATGTTGCGAACTGAGCTCTGAATTTTGCGAAGATGTTCCTCAGGAGTTCTGCTTCGTGCTCTAAAAATTTTAGCTTCCGAAACTTCGTAGTAAAAAATTTATAGCGAACATTCCACGATGACCTGTTTAGTGCAGTGAAAACCTATAATCCAAATCTCTGATACCAAATGTTGTGAAACCAGCTCCAAAAATAGAGGAAAAGAGATATCAACGCCTTAGAAATAAGAGACTTCGAGGGGGCAACCTCCAATACATTACATGAATGAATAATTCTTGGATGATACAAATGACAAAACCTCCTTTCTATATATAGGAGTCCATGGGGCGACAATGTAATCTTGGTGGGGCCACAATGTAATCCTAGCCGACCTAAAAATAATAATTTAAGGGCACAATAATAACAATATGGGGATTACAGGGGTACAACAATAATAATAAGGGGTTTACACTAACAACAATAAGGGACTATACTAGTAGTATAAGGACCTAAGAGGATCTATATACATCTTGGGTAACTAATTCAGTAAGAGGTATGGAGATTTTTATCTTGGCAATTTCATTCTCAATATTAAAGGGTGTCTGTGTTTTTAGCAGATTTGAATCAGTTTTATCAGACACTGTTTTCACAACAATTTCAGCTTGTTTTTTTGCACTAGAAATATCAGTTAAATCATTTCTTTTAGGGCTGATATTCGATATACTAGTGCTACTTTGGTCACCACTATGTTTGATGCTTTTGTTTTTATTTTTATTAGAATCTTTAACCATTGTGTTTGAAGTTTCTGCTGTCTTTTTAAGATCATTTTTAGGAGTCTTCCTAGAAACAAATTCTGGGTTGTTTCTCTGGGGAGCATCTTGGGTTTTCTTACTTATGAGGTCATACTATCTATGTACTTCCATGATGGCATTTTCAAAGCCTTGTTTATAGTCTTCAGATTATAGGCTTTCTTCTTCAAATTGAGTTGGGAAAACATGCCTTGTTCTTCCTCAATGAGGAAAACAATATCCTCATTATTAACTCACATTAGATTGATATGACTTTCCTCTGGTAATTCAATTTCTCCCTCATCCTCATCAACATAGCTTTCTTGGAAAGGAGGCCTGATTTGGTGGTCTGGTCCTCTATGTCTTATTTGAAGGGGATTTCTTCTAAAGTTTTGGTTTTGTTTCTGTTTTTTATTTCTGTTTTGAGAAGCTGCTTGGTTTTCTTTGGGGTAAGCCCTCTCATTCATGTTTATTTTCTCCATCATATTTTCCATAGTCCTAACTAGGTTATCAATTTTATTATCAGATGTGGAGGCTACAACCTCTTCCCTATATGTGTCTCTCTTTTCATTTCTCATTCTAGCTTTTTTGGCAATCAAATTTTCCTCTACACTTACTGCACCCCTATGCGTGTCTTGTAAAGTTGGAGGGTCTCTTTCTCTTAGTTGATAAGCCATTTCTGGGTCAAATCCAACTAGAAATTTCATTAAGGCAAGACCTTGTGGAAGTTTCATGTGGGTAGGGAGGGAATTATATACACTATTGAACCTATTTCAGTATTCTTGGACACCCTCTCCTACTTTTCTCTTGATCTTTTCATACTCTGATAGGATTTGGAGAGGGTTTTTCTTGACTTCCCATTTGTTTGAGAATACTTGATGAAAAGTAGGGAGGTCATGCATACTATTATGGTTAGGCATTTAAACCATTTTCTTGCCTCTCCTGCTAAGCTTTGAGAAAACATTCTTAGTTTAACAGTTTCATCATCTATTTCTTACCTTTCAAAATAGTCATTCATTCTATCCACATGTTGTTGAGAAGCTGTAGAACTACTTGCATCATATAAGGGAATCTTGGACTAATAGTCATGTGGTAGAAAAACTAAAGGCAATGGTAGAAATAATGGGGCATGCCAGGTTTCCATGGCTGGGGGTTGGGGAAACAAAGGATGGTTAACAAGTGGAGGGTTTACAAAAGGAGGTAAAGGGTTAAATGGAGGAAGGTGAACAATGGCTGTTTGAATGGGGGTTGAGGTTAGTACAATAGGATTCTACTGTAAGGTGGATGAGTCTAAAGTTATTTGGGTTATTCAACTCTATGATCTAGTCCTGGACAAGCTTTGTCCTAGTGGTGAGCCAAACCAGACATTCTACAAGTTTTTAAGGTTTTCGGGTAGGGAACTTTCCTTGTGAATAGGTCTGCTAACAGTTGGATTTTTAAATATAGAAGATTTCCTTAGGATTTGCTCTGTATTTTCAACTATTGCAGGAAGGTTTGGGTCAGGATGGGATCTGGTACAGATTCCTCTAGAAGCCAGAATTTGGACCCAGGGTTCATAAAGGTTGAGAGTTTTATGGAAGTTTGAAAACAAACCAATCTGTGAGAGAAATAATTTATTCACAAAGTATTTTGACTGGGCTCTATTTTAGGTTTGATGATGTCAGGATTTCTCAATGATTTTCTCAGTGGAGTCTATTAGAAAACTAGTGGAGTCACCAGGTGGATGATTTTAACTGTTTTGAGGCTGGCTGTTGTCCACCATCAACAACCATAGACCAGTCTTGGATAACACTTGACTCATCTAAATTTTGAATGGGGTTTTTGAGTCCTTGATGGAATATGAATCTATTTTAATAACTCATATCCCTAATATGGTTGCCACTATGTTGGAGCCCTGTGATTTGCAAGATTGGAAAAGACAAATCTGCAGGGAACCACATCAGATTTCTTTGGAGTCTAAGGACCTAGCCTTCCTGGACTTAGAGAGGGCTCTCTCTATGTTTGTGATATGTTTTCTAATTTTAGTCTAGTTATGAAGTTCTAGGATTGTTTGTTTTGTTTGGTTGATTGATTGATTGATTAATTGAGTGATTTTTTCGATTGAATAGATAAAATTTGGGAAGCATTAATCCATTGGGATCTGGAGTCATAAAAGGATTTAATTGTACATCAACTCTGTAATGTTTTCATAGGTGAAGCTAACTATACAAAGTGGATCTTTTTAGTTTAGATGAAATATGAAATGAAAGCAAGTTGTGAATTCAGTAAAGCTAAAGGGAAATTAAGAATCCTTTAACTATAATTCAACAAGAAAAAGACTTTAAGATAAATATTTAAGAGGAACTAAAGAGTAGGGAAAACCATAAATTCATTTAGCCAAACTATACTAATTAAACCTAAAGACAACAATCCTGCAATCCTAGAGAGCAGGACACCCCTGAATTCTCTAGCTATTACTTTCAGACAAATAAAAAAATGAAGATAACAATCAGTGAAACTAAAGAGAAGGACACCCCTGAATTCTTTAATCAAACTTCAAAGAAGGCCTTTAAAGTAACAGTTTAAGAAAAACTAAAGAGCAGGGAAAACCATAAATTCCTTTGGCCAGAATCTACTAAGTAAACTTCAAGGAAACAAGCTAGGTGGAACTAAAGAGCAACAAACCCCTGAATTATTTAATCATATCTTGTAGAAGAAAACATTAAGATGAAAGAAGAAGATAGAATTAAGGTGCCAAGGCAGCATATATTAATCTAAAATTTATGTTCTTTTATTAGAGAAATGATGGACAATATGGAAAATAGAAGAGAAACATTGACAAAGAAGGATAACATCACAATAGACATAGCTCAAGAATCCTGTGAACATGCTTGTATTAATGATGTCCAAAACAGTTACAATAATCCAGTGCGATAATCTCTGCAACTCAGAGTCTAATCAAATTGAGCCTCACAATCAACCTAGAAACCAACAACCAACCAACAATAATAATGAAAAATACATGCAATATTTATTTACAGACGAGGAGGTGATCCTAATCTAGGGTTTCAGGCTATAGTTATTACAGAGTAAATGTAATCTTGACCTTAGAGACCATGCAAGGCCCAAGGAAAAATATCACTGACTAACTTGCTGTAATAATAAATTTTGACTTAAATTCTGAGCTAACTTTAGAATATTTTTGAATTTCTGGCTTTTCATTAACTTTTACAATAACTGCTAAGATGCTTAAAATATCTCTGACTGAAAGCATTAACTGAGGTAGCTTATTAAATTAAAACTAGGTTGTAGGTGGCCAATGTGTTTTGAAGAAGTAAAGGCTAATTTGGCCTTTGTCATTCAAATCCGTCTTCCTTTGCTAATGTGCTTCTTATTTGTCTCTTACCCTTTGATTTATCTTCATACCTGGATTTGTCTTTTCCTTGATTTTGTCTCTTCATTGATCTCTCTTTGACTGTTTTGAGTTAGTGTAAACTCTTCCTTAATCATTCTTACCTGTCTTCTGTCTTTAATCTTTGTCTTCTAAGCATGTCTTTTATTTTTGACCTTTGATTTAATATTTTAATCCCTTTAACTCTCATTGTCACTATCCTTTAACTGTGTTCTCTTACATTTGTCTTCATCTGCGCCTGCGCTGCTACTATATAATCTCTTCATTTTCCTTTAATTTGTATCTTTGAAGAAGATTTTTTTCCTCTATTCCATCATGCGATTCTAATCCTTTTGATAAATAATGCTACTAGATCATCACCTAGAGATTTTTTTTTAAACGTTTTTAGGACTTAGAAATTGTGGGACTTCTGCATTTTTTTATGGCCTATCATGTCTTCGGGAGTGTTTGTAGAGGTTTCATGGCGGCCCAGAGGCTATCACGATGATACAGGGTTTGAAATTTTTTAAAATGGGTCAGTGGTTTCGGGTTTTGGCACAAGGGTGGTAATCGACTCATCGCATAGGGCCAGATTGGTTAATGGTATTTGGCAGAGGGATGTGATAGTATTGAAGGAGCGACGCATGGAGGGGAGGATAGGCGGTAATACCACCCATTACGCAAGTTCGAGGGTTTTTTAAAAAACGTGCCTTTAGGTTTGTGATAGAGGATTGGGGCCGTCGGATCAGAGGGTGGAGATCCAACGGTGGTCGGGGTTCGACTGATCGCAGGTTGATTCAACAGGTGGGGCCGGGGAGGTTTAAATGGAGTGGAAGGTTTTAAACATAGCGTGGGGCTTTTTATGAAGTGGGGAGTAAAATAAAAAAGTGGGGTGTTTATAATGTGGGGCCCGGAGCATGGATTTAAGCAGAGGCGCTTAATAAGTGGTGGGGCCAAGGTTATATGGGAGTGGAGGTTTAGTTTAAGAAAGTATTTTTATAGATATAAAGGGGTCGAGTAGAATAGACAGGTTATATTCTTAAAGAGTGGGACCCAAAAAAAAAAAAATAGTTTAAAAAGATGTAAAAAGGGTTTTTTACATTTTTTTTAAAGGAAGAAGGGAAATGAATGAAGGGGGGGGGGGGGGGTTTGAGCAATGGGAGTGGGGTTTTGGGAAGGGGAGAGTGTAAAAATGAGGGATCTTGGTTAAACATGGGTTTTCAGAGCATGAGGGTATTTGAGAGAGGCAAAATGAGAGATAGTGAATTAGGTAAAATAAATATAATGAAGGAAGTGATATTTCTAAAAATAAACTGATAGCCACGAAATTTTTATTTTCAACAGTTTGTAGAAAATCCATAGTCATCTAGTGATATTGTAGAATACAGGAGGATAACACAAGATATTTTTCATATTTGACCTAAATCTATATGTAAGGGTTTCTTGGTTAGGGATTATGTTGCGAAGGTCTATTTATGATTATTTTGGATCTGAAGGCACCCACATCATTAAAACCTTTCTCACGGTGTGGAAACCTACTTCCAACACCTCCCATACTGCTTTAGGTGAGACTTTGACTTGTGCAAGCAAGTCACTGCTGAAAGGGCTAGTCGTAAGAGGGTTTTTTTGGTCAACCTCAACTCTGAACCTGGGTCAAGACCCCTCAAGCAAAAAAATGGTTATGTTTCTGGGACTAGGAACATTTTGAGAGAGGTTGGGTGATGCCGAGAGGTCATTGGAAGCCATTAAAGCTTGAACTTGAGGACTAGTTTGAAAAGTAGATTTAGGAATTTGCCCTAAAAGAAAACAAAAGTAAGAAGCTATCTGCTAAAGAGTGGAAGAATAAGTATATTTTCACTGAAGTGCATGAGATATTATTCGTAACCTTTGCACATGAACTGTAGGATTGGTTGGCAAGGTTAGCACAATTCCAAACCTGTTGGAAGGACGATCATGTCACAAAATGGACGTCTAAATTGATCCAACAGTTGGAGAATAATAACAATTTCATTACCCGAACTGTAGATCACTGGGTTGACAACATATTGGGTGGGTTTGTAATAGAGTTGGCAGTCGATCATTTTGTGTCATACTCGGAAGCTGAAAGAAGATTTTTCAAGGGATTGAGAGGGATGTTCTTAAAAAATTTGCCTCTGTTGATTAAGATGCTATTTTGAAAAAGGGTATTTTGTGCAGCCACACCAAGTGAATGATCCCTAAAAAGAGTGAAAGTACTACGCGCAATGGTAAATATTATCGGGTCAATTAGAGAGGGAATTGATTAGTATATAGTCCTCTAAGAAACTCCCCTGATATAAATGAAAGTGAGGCTGCACATGTTGAGAATAGCCCTCATTCTATGCCACCATAAAATTAACGCAGGGATAAGAATCCTCCTACCCCACCACCGCCCCCACCTGCAGAAGATATGGCCACGCATATGAAGCAACCAAACTTCAAGGGTTTGGGGGATGAGGATATGGACCGATTTTGGTTTGTGGTGAATGCGGCGTGAACTAAGTAGAATTTCAATATCGATGTTGTCAAGAGAGTGCAAATGACTATTGCCTTTGAAGGTCGTGCTTTAGATTGGTTCATGGGATACCTTGCTCAGCATGTGGATCCCAAAGTTCAGGAGATTAAGGATGCCCTGAAGTAGTAGTTATAAAAACCAAAATCCTATTCTCAATACGTAATAGAACTGAAAGATATAAATCAAGGACCGACAAAATTAGTTTGGGAAGCTGACCAATGACTAAAGCAAACCATCAGCGACGAAAGATTTTCTTACAATGATAAGCAACATAAGGAATGGTTCATCGCCATGATATTTCCACATCTGTGTGGGCCTATGGGTCAACAGAAGATTGATTCTCAAGAATAAGCTCTGGAAGTTGCTATGAAATTAGAATCTGTGTCGAGGGACGATGCTCAATTTGGAGCACTACAAATTTAGAGCCAATTAGAAGCTATGCACTTAGAAATTCAGAATTTATGAAGAGATCAAGGTAAATAAGTTGGCACAGATGTTTGATGCATATGCTATAAGGGAGTTGGCCACACCAAATATTAGTTCCCTCTGCTGCCGGATTATATGCAAGCTAGGGGACTGATTCCACTGCGCCCAAAGATGTTGATGGGCCTAATACCCCCACACTGTGGTGCACTGATTTTCAGGTGGTTGGGCATCATGACAAAGACCATAGCTCGAAGTTAGGAGCCTATGTACCAGAATTGAAGCAACATTGGTGCAGATTCTGCTCTTCAGTTGGTCACGATGAGCACAACTATCGAACCTCTCCCCTGATGCTCGATAGAGAGAACCTTTACTGAGTGCACGCCGACTCTTCATCGCTAGAATATCCCTCCAGATGAGGAGGAACCCCAACAATAGGATGGGATTCGGGAGAGGTGGAGGCACATGTCGAGGGAGAGGAAAAATAATCTGTTACAACTGTGGAGACGCTGGAAACTATGCACGAGACTACCCGAACACTGCGCGATAATCCTACATGTATTGTAGGCAATTTTACAATGTAATGGAATATTTTTCTGTTTTAATAGATAAAATGAAGGAAAATCAGTAGACATCGACGTAGAACATACATATGGTTAATGTTGAACCATGGTACGATGGTCCAAGTGTAAATGTAATTACATGCAGTTGTATTGCCACCAGAGGAAATGAGGAAAAGGCTGTTGTAGAGCCACTAATCAGAAAGGCATCTAAAAAGAAGGAAGGCCTAAACCTGTAGAAAGGAAAAGAAATTTTCATTGAGGCGAGAAAGGATTTTGCTGATGCAGGAGCATCCACGTCCAGAACTCCCATGGAACCAAAAGTTGATGATGAAGTTAAACCATTCCTACAAGCCTGCATTAAGCTACTGCACAACTAGAACACAATAGATAATATCCATGCCCTAATAGACAACTGCGTGGATAATGAGGTGTCTTGAATAGAAACCAAGGCCATGAGAAAGGTTTACAAGCTGAAGAAGAGAACTGGTAGGGAGATGTGGATGACTGTGTAGATCGAATAATATGAGATGGATCAGGTCATCTTGGATCTGGGGTCTCATGCAAATGTCCTACCTAAGTAGACCTGGCAGAAGATAGGAGAACCAAAGTTAGAATGGTCCACCATTGATATATGTATGGCTAATCAAAAAATGATCATTCCACTTGGAAGGCTTCCATAGGTTGTGGTAGACATTGCAGGAGTGAAGGTATGTGTAGATTTCAAAGTAATACAAATTGTGGATGATGTAGACCCCTACCCTGCGTTTTTAGGATTATATTGGGCCATTGATATGGGAGGCATCATTAACCTAAAGCGTAGAAGTATGATTTTTGAGAATAATGGTACACGAGTGATATTCCCACTAGATCCAACAGAAGGAGAGCGATGCACAAAGCTATTAGGTGAGGGGGATGATGTCAACCATATACTGACTGCATGGGATGAATACTGGATCAACCCTATAGCTAATGGTATGTTGAACTCAGAGAAGGATAGCTCGTGTTTTTATGATTTTGATGGTGAGATGGAGAACTTGTAGAACCGGTTTCATGATGTCTCTGCATTGCGCTGCCTCAAGATCACAAAGAAATTCCGGTGAATCTCCTCATAGGTAAGAGAACTACCCTACTTCGACAGTTATGGTAGTGTCAAAGAATTTTTGGAAGCATTGGAAAAATTTGACCTAGAGGAATGAAGGTTCTGGGTGCTTGATTTGGCTATGCATGTAACTCAAGTGCATTGGTGGGAGACGCAAAAGAGAGCCTTCTAGGACTGGGAGGATTGTAGAAAAATTATGATGTTCCGCTTTGAACCTACAACCACCCCACCAATTGAGCTCTTTGATGGTCAAGGGGATCCGTGGAAGAAAATGGTCATGTGGATGGAGGTATGGGATGAAAAGACATGGAATGAATGGGGTCATAGGTTTTTCCACTCGTTGGGACTGGTACCTAGCACCTGGTATCTAGAAGTTGAGCTACATTGAGGTACTCAAGACTAGTTTACAATGATGATGGTTTTCTGGCAACCTTTAGCTCTATGGGTGGCTCAAAGAAATTGGATGAAGCCCTGCAAGACATAGATGCTCTGGTCTTTGATGAATCCTGGCCCCGAAAGGAATGTGTTGCACTAGCTTGGGATGCGCAGATGAAAGAAATCGTCAACTACAGAAACCTATCAATCGAGGATAATGAAGATGACCCAAGTAATGTTAATATCCTGGAGTCTGAAGGAGAGCACGTTGTTGCAGGGCCTGAATTAGGGATAGTGGATGTTATTAAACCTCTGAAATTGAAGGAAGTAAACATTGTGAAAGAAGAGCAGCCCAAGTTGGCCAAGATTAGGGACTATTGGGATGATGATATAGTAGGAAAGATTACAGAGCTACTGACAAAGTATAAGGATTTATTTCCTACAAATTTCTATGAGGTAAAGGGAATTGTATAGGACTTTGGTGTTATGAATATCATGGTGAAACCAGATGTGTGCCCATTCAAGTAGTGCCCATATCGATTGAATTCCAAATATAAGCATAAATTAAAGGAGGAGCTAGAAAAAATGGTGGCTGCGGGCATCATTGAACCGGTCAAACAATCTGATTGGGTAAGCCTAACGGTGGTTCAAGAGAAAAATACCAAAGGAGAAATAATTATTTGTATAGATTTGTGCAAGTTGAATGATGCCTGTGTGCATGAACCCTTCCCTACTCCATTTTCTGATGAAATCCTAGATAGTGTAGGAGGACAAGAATCTTATTCGTTTACTGATGGATTTTCAGGGTATCATCAGATTTGAATTGCGTTGGAAGACCACAACAAGACAACCTTCACCACTGAATGAGGTTCTTTCCAATATATTGTCATTCCATTCGGATTGAAAAATGCACCTGCAATATTCTCGTGCGTGGTAGTGGTTGTGTTCAATGAATTCATGCATAAATTATTGGAGGTATATTTTGATGCCTAGAAGCTGTTTGGATTGGTAAAGAAACATGTGTCGAAGCTTTGCACGATGCTTGAAACCTGTAGGAAGCACCATATTTCTCATAACCTGAAGAAGTGCATATTCTGCATGCCTTTTGGGATTTTGCTGGGGCATATTGTATGTCAGAAAGGATTGATGGTAGACCCAACCAAGATTGTGGTTATCATCAACTTTGAATTTCCTACCAATGAGAAACAACTGCGCTCCATCCTAGGAAATATTGGTTACTATAGGAAGTTTATCAAAGGCTATGCTCTGACCACTATGCCAATGGAGAAATTTCTAAAGAAGGATGCAGTGTCTTTCTGGGATGACGAATGTTAGAAAATATTTGAGCTGCCAAAGGAGAAAATGGTCACTGCACTTAATTTGATATTCTTAGACTGGTCTAAGGTTTTTCATGTGCATGCGGATGCATATGGTATAGCACTTGCGGTTGTTTAGTGCAGTCAAGAGAAGGAGACATTGATCACCCACTCGCTTTTGCCAGTAGGAAGCTCTCTAGCGCAAAGTGGAACTACTCGACTACAGAAAGGGAAGGATTGGCCATGGTATACGCGTTGCAAAAATATAGACACTACCTGCTAGGAGGGCATTTTAAAATGTTCACTGATCATTTTACTTTGAAATACCTGGTTAATAAGCCTGTGTTGGGGAAAAATATCTGTCGATGGTTGTTTCTTTTTCAGGTGTATGAATTTCAGATTATTTTGAAGCCTAGAAGACTAAATGTTGGGACTGATCATCTATCACGAATTGAGAATGGGGAAGAACCAACTAGTCTCGAGGATGGGTTACCTGATGCGCAAAACTTGGCTATCAAGGTGGTTGATGAGCACTTTTCTGATATTATTCATCTTCTAACCATGCAAACAACACCTGCGGAATATTCAGTCCAGCAAAAGAAGGATTTGGTTCCACATGCAACTGATTTTACCTTGATTACAGGTCAGTTGTATAAATTAAGAGAAAATGAAGTATTAAGAAGATATGTATTGGAACATGAAAGACAGGTTATCTTGGCTGAGGCTCATGGAGGAGTGGCAGGAGGCCACTATGCTGGAAAATCCACTGCGAAAAAGGTGTTGTGTGCTGGATTGTGGTGGCCCACACTACACAAAAATGCACAAGCGTACTATCGGGTCTGTGATGCATGTCAGAGAACTGGGAAACCTTCACATAGATATGAAATTCCCCTAAAACCACAGATGGACTTGCGGGCATTTAATAAATGGACTGTAGATTTCTTTTGACCAGTCAACCCTCCTGGAAAGAAGACTGGAGCGCGTTATATCATTGCTACAATTGACTATGTAACCCGATGGGCAGAGGCAAAGTTAGTTAAGGATTGTGTTTCAGATACTATTGTGCACTTCATCTTTGAGCACATTTTGACCAGTTTTGGATGCTCGAAGATTTTGATGAGTGATAGAGGTATGCATTTTGTTAACAAAACAATTGAAGCTTTGACAGAGAAATTCTAGATCCATCACAAGAAGAGTACCCCTTATCACCCACAAGAAAATGGCGCAGTAGAAGCTTTCAACAAGATATTTGGAGAAAGCTCTCATGAAGATCTGTAATACCAACTGAGATTATTGGGACATGTACATAGGAAAACATGTAAAAATTTGATGGGAGAAACTTCTTTCAGGATGGTCTATGGGAAGGAAGCCATCATGCCAATGGAGTACATTGCTCGAAGCCTACACATCACAACTTTCACTATTATGGTCGAGCCTAACATTATGGAGGAACGGTTGGTGCAACTCGTTGCCTTATAAGAGGATCAATTCATTTATAAATTCCACCTGCAAGTGCAGAAGGCCCGCGAAAAATCCTAGCATGACAAGCACATCAAGAAGAAGGTTTTCAAGGAGGAAGACTTGGTATTTCTATATGATAGTCAGCTTTCACACCACCCAGGAAAGTTTAGAAAGCATTGGTTGGGGCCATATATTTTAAAGGATATCATTGATGGCGGTGCGGTGTGCTTGGCCATGCTGTGCAAAGAGAGCTTTCCTCGGTACTTCAATGGAAGTCGTCTAAGGCCGTATAAAGAAAATCTGGTGCTGACCAAATTACTATATGAATAGAGCATCATAATCAAAGGGTCTGCACATAGTAGAGAGGGATGGCATAGGCATGTGTGACAGAAGTGTAGGGGTGATGCACAGGATAGGCAACTAGCCATTGGAACAGTGCAACTGGGTGAAAAAGTAAAATTACCATTGGATGGTGCGGACTTCTCACATTTAATGAGGTGATCTTGGAGGATTTTTTACCGTTTTATTGAAGGTAATTGGAAATTAATGATAATCCGACCGTTTTTACCATGGATCACTTATAAAAAGGTGGGCGTAGGTCTCAATTGGTTCCTTTGCTGTTTGAATATTTCATGCCCTGTGATTGTTTGTAATCTCTGTTATCCTACTGTCTATGAGTTCTATATTTCTGGTTGTGAATTTCCATTTGACATCAGTAATATTGAGCTCATATTCTGCCCGAGAATGACGACCACCAATCCTGCGGAGGAGCATTATGTGCCCCTCACTACCGCTACGGAGATGGGATCATATGAGGTTAGAGAAATAGTCTTGGAGGTAGAAGAAGTCATGTCCATACTAGTGAAAGAGAAAGGAAAGGGGAAAATATCCAAGTGGACTAATTATAAGTTGTGCACCTCTCCGCGGAATGTAAAATCCCCAAGGCAAGCCACTAAGGACCAATCCCCCATCAAAAATCCCTCAAAGCGCCCAATGAGTGATAGACAAGAACCGATGTTCGTGGAACCTATCTAATGGTGGCCACCCTATGTTAACTCGTAGAAGCCCTCTGCGCACAAGCCACAGAAAATCGATATTGTTCGGGATTATCTACAGATGTCATTGATTCCTCAGGATGTCCCTCTGATTGGCGAAATATTTGGCACGATCCCTCAGATGAAGTTCAATGATTATCATCTCACAAATGAAGCAACGTTCCCTAAGCTTGCACTAGAAAATTACTTGGAACGGGTTTTGTATGACGATATGCCAAAGGTGGAACCAATGCCTTGGGCACGTGGGCTGCATAATGTGGGAGTCCTCAATCTGCTGAGGATTCCACACTTTGGAAGGTACCTGATCACTAGCATTTGTTTGTGCCAATTTCTGGCCTTGGTACACAATGGATACTTATGGATTCAGGGGTGAATTCCTATAGATGCCGTGTTGATCCATCAGATCACCAACCTGTCCAAGAAGGGGGCCTATCCGATGAATGGATTTAGGAAGAGCAATGAGTTGAAAGTGGCAACGGATGTGAAAAACAAATACAAGGTGGGACGGGATAAGCAGGGATTTCTGGTCCAAACCTTTGCTGACCCAGCAATGCACCTAGGCACCCTCGTCCTCGGCTGTAAGCTCATGAGGAAGTGTTGTCCTAAAATCGTCACCACGCATGCCATTGCCTTGGTGAGGAAATGTGAAAAGGGGATTTTGCATAACTGGTCACATCTTTTGTGTGACGAGTTTCTAGAAAATGTGCGTGAGGTGAAGGAACTGGGGAAGCAGTTCTACTACTCATGGCTTCTATTGTTGATTGCACTGGTGACATGGGAAACCCTGGAAGACGTAGTCCTTCCTGAGATAAATCCAGGCGTATGCGAGGGGACGCGCTACGTGAACTTATAGGACTCATCAAACATTCGACGAGTCGAAGAAAATAAATTTTTTTGGGTATGCTTTGAAGGCACATTGGCAGAACCTATACATTCCAGAGCAAGAATCTCATTGAAAATGCATGATAAGTACAAAACTATTGCAAAATTTCATGTGACCATGAAAAATGTCCAGATCAACACATGCAAGGACTCAAACTGGTATATCTTGCCCTATATCGTCACAGAGGCAGAATTTGATCAGGTCATGGCGACATGGCCAAATGCATGGAAGACCAGGCTTGGATCCACCCATCCTATTATGCCATCCACGTCCGCCAAAGATACGGCTCACAAAGATAGAACAAAGCCATGCATAGAGACGTGAGCTGAGAAAACTGGAGGGAAAGACTAGAGATGAAGAAGAAAAGGACCCAGATGTAGAAAAAGACAAGGATCAGGAGTTGGGAGGATACCATAAGGACGTGGACCTCAAAGGTTTGGATGGCCTCAATGGGGATGGTGCCAAATCTACGCGTGGCACCAAGCAAGGTAGAGAGACATCAAAAGGGCCATGCAAGAAGTGGAAATGGTTCAAGGTTGGTGGCAAGGAGGAGGTTACTATGACCGAAGTGGACCTCTATAATATTGCAGAAGCCATTACTTCAGCATCAGAGGACCATTGGAACATGATGGAGACACAATACAAGGCCGCAATGGAAGCCTTGCAGTCAAGTTTGTAGGTCCTACAATTGAAGGCAGATACATTGCAAGTGAGCGTAGACCAAGAGAGGTTGGTGAAAGCAAGCCTACCATCTACATCGATCATCATAGCAGTAGAAAGCAGAATATGCCCATTCCCAGGTGCGAGAGTATCCATGGAACAAGCAGAATTTTGCGCGCAGGTCTAGACCTGCCCCAAGGTCGGCATCGAACTTGCGAATTTTCCAAGTGGGAAGCTACATTCTCTCCACATCTTCATATCAACATAAATACAGAGCATAGAGGCTCACACACAACACCAGATTGGCGAGGCCGAGTAGATTGCAGCAACAAAGACGACAAAGTCTACCCAGGCTCAGACAATGCAACAAATAGCTATAGCTCAGCACGCGGAGCTGGAGAACCTCATTGATCGATTATGTGGTGAAATACCTGATGTAGCCATCTCGGCCTCCGCTGCACAACAAGAAAAAATCGAGAGCTTGGTCACAACCCTCAAGGCTTCCAGGTCCGAAATTTAGTCAGTTAAAGAAAATTTTGAGCAGCAGATTGCTATAGCTTGAGACCCCTCCAGAGGTGCGCGCGCAATGGGACGCCCTGGTGAAGACAACATTTTCCAGAATCTCCACGAATGTTGATAAGGGATTAGCACTCTTGGAGACAACCATGGGACTTTGGACCTCTGTGCAGACATATCCACTAGTCAAGAAAATTACCCAAGAGTTGCACACGAAAGAGCAAGAGTTCGAAGGCTTGCAGGATGCTTTACCTACATTCATCCATGCTCAACGAATAGCATGCCTTTAAAACAACTAGTTGTTGTGAGATGAAGTTGAGGAGTTCCACTGCAAGAAGAAAATCATCACAGATCATATGAATCCATGGGCAGATGAGGCCTTGAAACTCTCTCAGGACCTTGATCTTGAAATCCGGAACCTAAACCTGACTTTACAAAGTGTAACTTTGGCCACAGAAAGGACGACTTCAAAGAAGCTGGTGGAGACCGTGCAGAGTGCAGTAGACCAAAGTGTAAGTGCCTTGGCACCATTTTCAGCTGCTATCGAGGAGCTCAAGGAAAAAATGAAGAATCCAGTGCCAGTGTGACTCAGGACAAGTCACAAGATTGTGTTGGGGGCCTGTTGGAGTGGGTTCCCCTAAGTTTGAATGACCAATTTTGATTAGTTTTACATAGGGGCTTTGGGCGGGTCAAATCCCCTCATGAATTGTAATGGGTCAAAAGGGTATATCGAGGGGCATCAAACCACGGTTTGTGGACCCTAGAGTAGCACAGGATAATAATATAAATAGATGTCTAGATAAAGTCTAAGAATTCAGTTTTTGGATAAGTCTGAACATTGATGTTAGATATGGTAACTTTGTGATATTTTGTGAGGAATTGTCTGGGTAGAAGGCTCTTGTTTCCTGTGTGCATAGAGACCTTAATCCTATTGTGTGTGGACCCTGATGGCTGTGTTCGCGAGTTGTTGAAGGGTTTTGTATGAAGTATCTGAACTGATATTAATAAAGGAATATTGTTGTGGATATTTGAGTTCTATATGCATCTGTTGTTTCTGTTATGAATGTTTCTGTATCTTATTTCTGATTTTTGTACTGTCTGCAAATAGATCTCTTGCGCAACTATGTTCGGGTTTAGATGAATTTTTATTGGATGGATATGATGGTATAAGGTTATGACGTTATGTGTTAATGGTTATTACTTTGATTATAGATCTTGTGTTAACTTGCGCAAGACATTCTGCATATTTGACCTAAATCTGTGTATAAGGGTTTCCTGGTTAGGGCTTCTATTGTGGAGGTCTTTTTATGGTTATTTTGGATCTTAAGGCACCAAAATCATTCAAACCTCTCTCAAGGTGTGGAAATGTAGTTCCATTACCCCCTATATTGCTTTAGGTGACACTTTGACTTGCGCAACCAGGTCACTACCGAAAGGGCCAGTCGTACTAGGGTTTTGTTGGTTAAGGTAAACTCCAAACCTAGGTCAAGACCACTCAAGCCAACAATGGCCATCATGGTGACATTCCCAATTTCAATCACACAATCCCTGCATCTCGGGTATTCTTCTTCCTCTATTCATTACTCAATTAGAAAAATAAAAGTGGGAGTTGGAAAACCCAAAAATATGCGGTTTTTTTATCATGTTGGATTCAATTGTCACATGTCTATTGATATCGCATCTCACAATGCCAACAATATTTCCCTTGTGTGAAATAGAGAAAGATAAATTGCAGCTCCTAATGCAAACTTGCTAAACCTTGCTACTTCCCCAAGTAACCAAGAATTATTATTTCCTGATAGCTTTTAAGAACTTATACCCAATGGAGTAGTCTGGAAGATGGTCATCTTATTTTTGATCAGATTTCCACAAAAGATATATTCTCATGGAATCCGATGGTCAGTGAGAATATCAATCAAGGACAGTTTGATGAAGCCCTTAATCTTTATTGCAAAATGTGTGCAGTGGATATGGATATATGGGGAGATGAGTTCACATTTTCTCGTGTTCTCAAGGCATGTGCAGCAACATCAACTCTTCATCTAGGCAAGGAGATCCATTATCATATAATTAGAAGTGGGTTTAGTTCATATTTTTTATATAGAATTCTCTCATATCAATGTATTCCATGTGTAGGCATATAGAGGATGCACGTAAAGTTTTTGAAAAACTGCTTGAACAGAATGTCCTCTCATGGAATGCCATAATTGTGAGTTATACTCAGAACGATCATGGTGAGGAGGCATTGGAATTGGTTCGTGCGATGGAAATCTGAGGCACTGCACTGGATTTAGCGACCATGGCCTTTGTTATTCTAGTCTATGCTAGATTAGCATCTTTGCAGTAGGGCAAGGAAATTCATGCTTATGCAATATGAAGCGGATTTGCATCAAATGAATTAGTGGGGCATTCACTCATTGACATGTATGAAAAATGTAGAAGCTTGATAGAAGCACTCCAGGTTTTTGAGAAATTCACACAATAATGTGTGGGTTCTTGGAATTCTTCCAATAGAGCTTAGGCTTCAAATGGTAATCATGTAATGGCATTGGACATGTTTTATAAAATTAATCTTCAAGGTTTCACTCCCAACATGGTAACCCTTACAAACATCCTTTCAGTCTGCACCCAATCAGGAGCTCTGCAACATGGCAAGGAAAACCATGACTATATAACTAGAATGGGTTTGACTCTATTATTGATGTTGGGAATGCACTCATAGACATGTATGTCAAGTGTGGGGATATGGAAGGTTCTCATGGTGTATTTTGTATAATGTATCATAGGGATGTGATCACATGGAATACGATTATAGCAGGCTACTCACAGAATATAGAGCCTGTAGGGGAATTACAATATTTTCCTCAAATGCAACTAACACTGAAGCCAAACCCATTAATCATTTCATGTATTCTCCCAGCATATATGAGCCTAGTAGCTTTGCAACAAGGCAAGGAAACTCATGGTTACACAATTAGAAATGGTTTATTATCTAATGTATTTGTGGGAAATTCCCTGACAGACATGCATGCTAAATGTGGGAGAATAAAATATGCATGCAAGTTGTTTCAAAACCTGTCTCAAAAATATTGTGACATAATTTCAACAATACAAAAATGACACCCAAAACCCATACATGGCTGATAGCTTGATACAAGTGACTTATTTCAACAAATGACTGTCTCACATATGTATATCTAAACCCATGAGTATAAAACCAACTTGACTGAGTGATAGGAAAGTACATACAAGGCTAGATGAAATTGGTGACCATCACACAAGGATTTCCTTAAAAACATACCCATTCACTAATTGTTTTACACCCAGTGGGCAAGATAGACCTAACCATTAAAAATTATAGTTCACCATATAAAAATTTGGAGACAAGAAAGGGTAAAATTGAAAACTCAAGGTGTTGCTACATTGTTGAATGTTGGATATAGACCTATCATCAATTACTATGCAAGATATATGCAGATCTCCACTCCAACCCTCAATCACCTCACAAGAAGATCGATTTCCATTAGCAAACCCACATCTATAAAACAGTTTATATTGGCATTCATGTGGCCACAAACAAATAAAGCACATTTTCCCCATATTGACCAAAGACTAACTTATGCAAAAGGTAAATTTAAGGAGGATTCCAATATTTATTTTCACTGAGTCCATACCTTACGTGATAATTGTAGAAATATTAATAAAATTATGTATTTCCTATATTCTCCTGATCTAACAATTATATGCCACTATTAAATACATAATCCTTCTACTAAAATATTTGCGGAAATTTAATCACCAATTGCAAACACATGAAGAAAGATTAGTCACACATAACACATATGTTTTTACCGGGAAAGCATAAATCTAATAACCCCACTATCCTATATTATGTATATGTCATGGATCATGAAATAATCTCATACAAAACTCTAATCCAAGAGCTCTCAGTAAAATATACAATCGTCTCACACTATCATACAAAAATTGGCATATTCATGCACCAATTTACTTCCTCCTGACAGCCTGCCTCCACTGCGCAATCCCTCCTGATCAAAATCCATGAATAAATGAGATAATTCCTTTCCTTGACTGCGCAATCCTCATTGGCATCTCCAATGTGCGTGTGGTTGCATGAGTGCACCCACTAATTTCACAACAGATAGTCAAACTGTCCCTTTCACCTATCTCTCAACTAGGTATCCACTGGATCTGACATGCATGTAGCTAACAGTAGTAAATATTCAGTTGCACGTGAGATCAATCCATGTGAATTAATTTAATATTTAATTCATTTATCTCTCATTAGTGTATCTTTAGTTACAATTATTTACAACTAGCACAATTGAGTTTAACTCACCTAACTGAGTTAAACTACTTTACAACTCACATAACTACACATCCAACTCTGCTACAACTTCGAATCACTTAGTTACAACTAAGTCCACTTGCATGTCCCACCAACCAACCTTAGAACTCGAAATTCCTTTAGCTAACTGGATTTCCACATTAGTTAACTGAAATCAAGTGCTTTAAGAGAATATATTATTATTTTTTGTCCAATTATTATTAAGAGATAATAATAACCAACATGCATTCTATTTTTAGACATGCGATTTATAAAGAGACTTCACCCATGCCTCTAAAAATAGAAAATCATCTATAAATATAAATTTACTCACCATCATAAAAACAAAATTCCACTATAAATAGAATTTTCTCAACATTCTAAAAATATACATACACCTAAAAATAGCCTGTGGGCCCCACCTAGTGTAGGTGCTTAATTTTCACTAGGATCATCATCTTGTTGAATCTCAACAATACTCCAAAAGAAGCTTGTACTGGGGTCATATCTTGAAATGGTATCAACACTATCAAGAGCTCCCAAATATCAATTCCAAAGTTATACACATCAAATTTTCTTGTATATGTATTTTCCTTGATCATCTATGGTACCATCCAGTGGTAAGTACCCATCAAGCCTCTCGTTGTGTCACATTGGGACTCTAAACATGGCAACCCAAAATCAGCCACTTTCACACACATCTCATCACCCAAGAGGAGATTCTCTTATTCTAGATCCCTATGCATTATACCTTGAGAATGAATATATTTCATTCCCCAGTAAATATCAAGGTCCATATTAAAAAAAAAATCAATGGAATTGAATGTGGCTCCTGCTTATGAAGGTATATCCTCAATGAACCTCCAAGAAAATATTCAGTGATGATGCAAAATACAGGAGGCTTCTTGCATGCTACAACAAACTATAAAATCCAATTGTGTCACTTTGTCAGTGAACATGTTGAAATAAAATGGCTATCTTCTTTGACCATTCCACAGGTTTACTGGGATAATAGGAGGCTTCATTATTGAAGAAAATGCCACATGAATAATACAAGAAGTATCTTCAAGTGCACCAACAAGATAAATTTTTCAACAAAAGAAGAATGAGAAGGCATGTTTCCAGTAGCATCACATTTTTAATCCATCATCAACTTCATTGACGTATGGTCAACTTTACTGCTTAGAACTAGTGTAGAGCTCGATGAAGGATGCAACAAAGGGTTGTCCAAAGAAAATCTCCCAGCTGTGATTCCTTGGAGGTGTTGTCTCATGGACCATAATGATTGCAGAGTATGGTAAGAATGGGCATGGTAAATATGCTCTCCTTATTTTTTACCAAATGCAAGAGGCAGGCATTATGCCTAATCACATAACCTTCACTACTATTCTTTGTGCCTGCAACCACCCAGGCTTTGTTGAGGAAGGCTAGAAGTTCTTCAAGCTCATCATCCTTGAATAGCACATCATATCGAAGCTGGAAAAATATTCCTGAATGGTTGATCTCCTTTGCCACAGTGGACGCCTAGATGAGGCATATAAATTTATTAAAGGTATGTCATTGGAACTTGATGCTAGCATCTAGGGTACATTGCTTGAAGCTTGCAAAATACATTTCAATATAGAGCTTGGAGCTCTTGTTGCAGATCAAGTTTTTGAGTTGGAACATGAAAATGTTAACTATTATATAACTCTGTCAAAAATTTATGTTGAGGCTGAAAGATGGAAGTCAATACAAAAATTAAAAAACAAAATGAACGCTATGGGAATGACAAAGAGTCTAGGGTGTATCTGGATTGTGTTTAGGAACAGGTTTCATGCATTATCTGTGGGAGAAATATCACACCCACAAGAAGAAAATATATATGTCATGTTAGAGAGCTTGGCTGAGCGGATGAAGGAGGAAGGGTTTGCACCACAAGCAAAATATTTTGTTCCAATGGAAGATGAGAGGAAGGAATACAATTTCAGCAGTCACACTGAGAAACTGACCATTGCATTTTCACTTATCAACACAGATCCAGGAACATATATTTGGATCACCAAGAACCTTCATATGTGTAGTGATTTCCACATTGTTGACAAGTCCATATCCAATATTTTTTCAGTTATTCCTCCAAATCCTTGTTGTACGACATCTATGTAGATCCACTTTCAAATTCTTGCATTGTGTCAACTGCAACACCTCAGGCGAGCCTCCTCCAACATGTCCCAAAAGAGCTAAACATCAAAAGAGTTAAACTTAAAACAAAAAGGTTTTTCAAAACCCCTCTTGCAGGATTAAATCGTTATTAAGTGCTGCTAAAATCATGTTAAATTTTTAGGAAAAACACTAATTCTTTTTATTTTTTTTGGGTTTGGTTTAGTTAAAAGAAATTTTTTTTATTTGTTTTGGGTTGGGTTTAGTTAAAAGTTGGTTGGCAAGAATTTAATTTTCAATTTTTTTTATATAATATTTGGATTTTCAATACTTAATCCATTTTTATATTAAAAAATTAAAAAGATTTAACCAATGAAAAATTATTTTAGATTATATTTTCAAATTAAAATTATTTTTAATATTTATCAAGAAAATCAAAGTGGTCGTTGGATGGAGCATATTGCCAATAATATTTAATGTTGATGTATTTGAATGATATTTCCAATTATGTTTATTTTTCAAGTTAAACTAAAAGAATGAAGAATGATTAACCTCTTAGGAGCACAAGAGGCCATGATTATGTGACATCAATGATGAGCAATGTTATTAGAATATGCCAAAAGAGATCAAATAATATGAAAAAAAATAACAAGTTTAGGCCTCCTTACTCACCTACAATGTCATGATCCTCCTATAAAATATAGCAAAGGTTGACGAAAACATTTTTTGATTTATTTATTTCGCTTTTTCGTCTTTCCTGATGCATTCTCGTTAAGATCAAGATTCTTGAGCCCTGCAACTAGAATCAGAAATATTATGGCAATGTTGTTGGCATATAATATCAATTCCTTTGCAAATGAAGCTCGCTTGCATGCCATGTTGGCAAACTAGTAATAAGAAACAATGCAATAAAGTATGAATAAACATGCAACATAATCTCAAATGTAGTTTAGGCATATATTTTTCTTGGCATCAAAGTAAATTACTATATCGTAAAATTAGGGTATTTCTCTTTGGTTTTTTTCTTGAAGAAGATAAAGAGTAATTTTGAAATTTTCCACACAATTAAGGTAGTATTCTTGAATTGATAGTTGATTAGCAACTTTATCGGTTCAATTTTATGGGTAGTTGAGGTAAATGGCTCTTTGGTTTGGTGCTTGAAGAATATAAAGAGTAATTTTCAAGTTTTCCACACAACTAAGGTATCTATCAAAAACTAAGGTATTACTCTTGAATTGATAGTTGATTAGAAACTTTATTTTGGTAAAGGCCTTTTTAGAAGACACATTTTTTTTGGGATTTTAGGAGTCAACAATGGTCATCACAATTAATGCGGGGAAGAAATTATAGACAAATTTTAGAGTAAATATGGTATAAATATATTTATAGGTGGTGGTGTTGTTTTTTTTTGCAATGTTAAATTAGGTGTTAATCTAAAATTGAGGAAGATAGTTTATTTTACTATTCTCCATATTGTATTCTTCTCTTTGCAGGTATTCTTCATAATGTATTTGACTCAGTTTTAATCCTTTGAATTTTATTCCTTGTGAATGTGATCAAAGGATATAACCTTTAAGGTGTTAATCAACTCCATAATTCTAATCGTCTATTGATACAATAAAGAAATGTTCAAGTGTAACCTTTCAGCCAATTTATAACAACCTTTGAATCCCCTATCACTTGTAAGTTCATATTGTTGAAGTGACACAATTAAAATGACTAACGCAAATGGCTAATTTGTATTATTGTAGTAAATTTTAAGTAGTTGTATTTTTTTTCCTAAACTAAATTAGTCATTCACGTTAGTCATTTTTAGTTGCATTACTTATTATCTAGTTGTATATTTTAACCCGAGACTAAATTAGTCTTTTATGTTAGTCATTTTTAGTTGGGTCACTTAAGATTTCTCATTTTTGGTAGAATTTCACTTGGAAAAGTTGTGGTGACCAACGTTTTTAGTCACCTTGTCCCTAACTTCATCATTTTCTACTAGTGCTATTTAGAAAATATCTACGAGCGAAGATTTCAACATGTGAACTTGAATCTAGTACATTTAGTCATGTTCCTAGATCCCAAAATCACTATGTAGACACCATTGCAAATAACATTCTAGATTGGCATTTATCACATTCTTTTAACACAAGACAACCTTAAAAAAAAATGGCAACCCACAATCATCATATAAAAAGATGCATATCCATATTATGTATCATTACATAAAAACATAAGTGTTTTGAGTCCACTAATCTAAATACATCCGATATTCCCATAACATGTTACATAAACCAAAAAATGGGGCACCACATGTCCCCACCCCTAGTCACTATCTGGAGGCTCCCAGGCTAATGGCTCTGCTCCACGAGCTTGTAGATCACGAACAACTTGACTGGTCATCACCATGCACTGCATGATCCCTCACCACTATGAGGGAAGACCCGTACACTCATCAGTATTTTGATCTTCTGGTTCATGTCACCTGATCTCTGATACCCTGGTCAGCACCACATTGCATCTATGATGGAGATCCTCTAGCAAAGGCTCATAATATGGTCTCTAGTGTGACATCAATCCACCCTGTTCCGTAGCCCCAGGAGCTGTGGCACATCCTACATATCCTGTCAGTTTTACCGGTGTTATATGTTCATACCAACAGTTAAGAATCAATACCACATACATATTATAAAAAATTTAACTACACCAAAAAATAGTGAATTTGACTTACCATCTAGTCCCCTTGCTCGTTCGGGCAGAAGTGGCAAGTCGGGATACCCCTGATAGTTCATACCACTATATGGATGATCATCTTTGTATAATAACATCTGATCCCAATGCGCAAAAAACTCTTGTCGGAACACACTCATGACTCCCCTTGCCTTCCTCGACGCAATAGCTACCCCCAACGATGCATCCTGGGCTATTGTGGGCCCCCATCATGGATCTACACATGAGGTCGGATAGTCGAGATCTTCTCAAATAAGAAAAAGCATAGCACTGTCCTAAATACACAGTAATGGTTCACCTATTGTCTGCATAGCGATAGTTATAATTTCACCGACGAAATAATCATCTGGGCCCACCCATAGTAGGTCCCACTCAAAACACTCTCCACTAACATCATATGCCCCCCAGTGATGTGATGGAATGCCTGGCTACCCAAGATCCCCAGCACCACTACGGAGACAACCTAAGTCTCTAGCCTCTCTAGATCACTAATCATGATGGTCATGCCCTTTGCATGAGCATTCAGTCCACAATGGTGGTCCACAAATATGTTATATTCCTCCCACGAGGTGACACTAGATGTATATCCCCCACTACCCCTAGTGGGGGGATTCAAGTCAAAAAATATATATCCTAGATGGTGAGCTCGATCTTGTGCCCCTACACCATGAAGGCCTCCTGTTATGGATTCCAATATCTCACAATCGTCGATAGAAAGGGCTCACCTACCCTCATCTTTGGGTTATCTAACAACTTGAGAACCCCAAACTGAGTAAGTGCTCCTCTCACCACCTGATTCCCCTGAATCTCGAAGTAAAGAGCATTCTATTCTTGTTAGTGCCAATTGATTTTTAACTCTTACATATTTTCAAAACATCACAATGTCACGTTAGTTCAAAGCTAAAGAAATTTCACCATATCATCTCTATCCCTATCCTCATTTAGCCAACAACATAAACCCTGTCTCAGCCCCAACTCACACTTTTCTAGTAAAAAAATGCGAGCTCGCAGGTTTTCCACCATTTCCTATGATCCAGAACACAGTTCAGGCCCTGACAATTTTGATCTGGGCGTGAGCAAGGGTTGGGGTCTCTTACTGAGTTCTCAAGCCCTAATATGAAAAACTAATCCACTAAAAATTAAGAGTTAAGGTTAGGCCACCTACCTCCCACTAAAAAATCTTGATTCCAAGAGTCAGTTTGTCCAATATGATCTCTGTAAGATTTAGGGCCTTCTCCTCCTCTCCAAATTCACCACAACTAACTTAGTAAATGAGCATAAATTGGAGGGAAAATTCCCTTTTATAGGAAAACCCCAGTTTTTTCATCATTTATTGCGACCAAATCGTAGCTCAGTTTGACAAACTATCAACACCATTGGAAAGCTCTCACCGAGTAATATAATGGATCTTATTTTTTTCGATAATTTGACACTTCACTCGGAAGCCATTTTTCCCATGAAGTTTCATTTTGCTGCCAATTCAAATCAAATTTCTTCATATAATTTTCTTGTACTTTGGCACCACTTTAATTGGTACTTGTCGCCTTGTGTGTCAATTTTCATCATGATTAATGATTCTTTACTCATGTATTCATGGTCCCCCTTGGCCTATCCTGTGTGTTATCATCATCGAGTCACCCTTTTTCAGAGAATCTGAGTTAAGTCATCATCGAGTCACCCTTGTTTAGAGAATCTGAGTTGAGTCATCATCACATTCATGTAGTCTGTATCGAGTCCCTTCATCTCCTGTTACATTATTCCATCCATATTTTTGTTGCATTCATCATGTTTTTCCCATTTTGGCCTACAATCATAATGTCCTTCATCCCCTTGGGAGTCGAGTCAGTCATTGTCAAGTCAACCATGACTTTTATGCTCTAACAAGGGAAGTCATTCGGTCGCCTCTAATTTTTCCCCCATACCATCATCATCCATGGTGTCAGTCCATCAGTCACTCTACTATTATCCTTCGTGCCTTAGTTGAGGATTCCTCACTGCCTCATCTATGGCAGACCCTATTCTGTCGACTTCAGCACATTCATTGCAGAAGAACGGTCTAAAGGGTGGTGTGCCTTGGTTGCAACTCTAATTATTGTTCAGTGCCTCATATCAAGCAAAGGGAATTAATATTTCCATTTGACTTGGTTGTTTCCCATGTGCTCGACCCCAACTCATTATCGCATGATTGAGGTTTGCACACTTAATGGTCTGATGATCTAGTTGATTGTACCACTGATTCCCCAGTGTGTGTGATATATTATAGACCTCATGAGGGGGTGGCCCTTCAAGTAGCCCCCCACATGCCCGGATGAAATTAGATTATGCTACAACCTCAAATGCAGTTTATCAGATTTGATGGGCTCAGTTTCATCCACTTGTAATACCCATAGCATGCATGTCTCATTTAGATGATCCATTCAAATTTTCAGAGCCTATTTAGCAGGGCTTATTTGGTTGTTATACCCACCTCCCCTCACCATGTCATATGCAAGGTAATTATTTACGTCTCATGTACTCAAATGTTATTGGCTTCAGTCTTAGCCCTTATTTTTCGATGTGCATTATGTATATGGGATACATTGTATTATTTTCTTTCCCATTGATGTCACCATATCATGTATCATGTATCATACATTTTGTAGCTCAGTCCCACATTGTTGGGCTCACCATTATTCTTTGTACTTTGTCATCTCGACGAGTATGGGTATGCCTCCCCTGCCTCATTGAGAACATGTACTCCAACATAAAAGGAGACTTATATCACTTCATAAGTCTTGTCCCCTCAGTTACTGTACTCTCTCACTTCGCTTCATTTACGTCTTTGTCTCTCTGACTCCCCTTCGGTGTTTAGTGATTGGGTTCTTACAACGTACTTCGGTCATATGTTTTTCACCTAGCACTCGTACATTGGGGGCCAACCTGTTATCACCAAAAATTGATCATCTAGAAATTCCTAACTATATGAATCGAAGTACACCATGTAAGGAAAATTTTACCATAGTAAAATTTCTTTCACTATAAGAAATCATTTAATAAATCATATTTTATTAAGTTATTTATGGTTAAAACAATAAAATCCATGAGGAATATTTAAATAAATCATTATTTATTTGATTTTACTCTAGAAATAATTAATTAAACCATTTTTTAATCAATATTCCTAGTCATATTTAATCCAATTATGAGAAATAATTATATAAATAATTATTTTTCATATTTTTATCTAGGAATAATTAATTAAATCATTATTTATTTATTATTCCTTGTCAAATTTGACTAAATCACCTAGGAATAATTAAACAAATAATTATTTGTTTATTATTCTTTAACCACATTCTCGAAATGATAAATAAATCATTTATGTGTTTATTATTTCCAAATAAAGGTATTTAACCAATTTAAATACATTTTCCGTCCAACAAAATATAATAAACTATTCTAAGCGGTTAGATCTAGATTATGGTTATTGTTAGCTCCCTGTAATTAGCAAGATTGGCAAAGTCCGACTGCAGGGAGAACACTATTTCAACCACTTTCGGATTCTAGGATCTAGCCCTCTTGAATCCGGAGAGGGATCTCTCAAATAAGTGAAAAGATTGATTTATCTTTAAGGCTTTTGGGTAATGATATTAGGCTAGTTATGAAGGTCAAGGGTTTGTTTTGTTTTTGGATGGTTGAGCATGATTATTAGTTGAGTGGAAAGAGCTTCAAAGGGGTGAATTTGCAAGCAATGAGAACAAGATTTGGCTGAGAAGATATATATAACATTGGTTATTAGTCCATTGGGCTATGGAGTCATAGGAGGATTTAATTGAAACAACAAGGTTCAAGAGTGGTCCATGGGGCAAGTCATCTATGTCTAAGGATCTCTTTAAAGTTGATTTTATGGAATGAAATGATACAACAAGAAGGGGAAATTAAACAAATGAAGAACAAAGAGCAACCTAAGATCAAGTAAGTACTTTGAAACTATCTTGCTTTTGGCATGAACTTGAGAGAGACATAAAAGTAATCTAAGATCTAGTAAGTACTTTGAAACTAGCCAAGTTTTGATGCACTTTCAATAGAAAAACATTTTAAACACAAAGGGAAACTTTAAAAGCAAGTGTTGGAGAAGAAACTAGAGGACAGGGCTCACCATAAACTTCCCTAGCTTTGCTTTACTTAGTAAACTTTCAAGACCAACACATAAGATAACAAAGAATGGTCTAAGATCAGGTAAGGACTTTTAACCTAGCCTGCTTTCAACACACTCTTAGGGAAACTTTTAGCTAGTTTTTGGGGATAAAACGGCTCACCATTACTTCCTTAGTTCATCTCTACTTAACATAAACTAAAAATAGCATTCAATAACAACATTCAGCTCAGACAGTAGGACAAGGGAATGCCAGCATTCCTAACTGCTTAAATTGAATTAAATCATTCCTAAAAAGCACAATTTGGAAGAAAACATGTAGATAAAGCTTATCAGTCAGAGAAGGGTATTGATATACAGTAAATCCTAACTCTATGCTTGTTGTTCTTTATCAGAGAAGATGGACAAAGCGAAAACATAAATAAAATAACAATTTACAATAAGAAATAACATCACCGTTGACATAGACCAGGATCCCATAAATCAGCTTGTATTGATGCTTCAAACCAGTTACAGCTTCAAGTCCAATGTTTCAGTTTAGCAATCATCTTCACTCCTCAGCCTAACTTATTTAATCACAAGCAAAGCTTCAAGAGCCCGTGAACACTATTTACAAGTAGAAGTTTCAAGCTTAAGTATATTTCAAAGTTCTGCAACCAATGTTTACAATGAACACCTTAATAAGATTTTATAGGAGGATGAGGAGGTCGAAAGAGAAAATATATAAGGGCTCAATTAATATAGATTTAGCACTTCTCAGCCTTTGAGGGGCTCAATGGAGAAGTTTACAGATATTTCCTGGTATTAATTGATTTATATTAATTATTTTAAGCTCAGTGGGATTATTTTGTTGACTTTAAGGCTCTGTACCATCTCTGTAGTAACTCAGTGGATATTTTGCAATAAGTTCTTCAGCTGAATTAACTATTTGGCTGTCATGAGGAAAATATCCTCTGTTCTAGTCATTATTCAACCCTCTGTTGAATGCTTTGAGGCTACATGTGGCATTAGGTAGCTGAGAGGAATCAATTTTCCCTTATGTGGCAGTGGAGGCATCCTCTGACTGATAAATATTTTGATTTGTCTTTAATTGTGTTTTAATTTGGAGGATTAGGCTTTTGATTTTCGATCTTAGCCGTAATCCTCCAAAACTGTGAAAACGGTCTTCAATCCTCTGTTCTGCTGTGTTTAAGTATTCAACACTGATACTCTTTTGTTTGATTTAATTCTCTGTGTCTTGTTGATGTGTAGGTATAAAAAGGTCCATATGGAATCAATGCCCATGAAGCATCGACGAAATGTGAAATTTAATCCTGTGGAATGATCTTTCTGTATGCACAAAGGCACGGGGATCGTCATCCCCAACCTTTGGTTTTCCTTTGATATAACGGAAAAACCATATAAAACTTGCAAAAATACATAAAAAAAATTAAGAAATCCTGCGTATTGGGTAAAAATTCTTAGGAGGCTGCAGTTAGGAGCATGGTCGTTGGATGACAGCATCCAACAGTGGAGATTCGTTTGTGGGGGCCAAAGGAGGAGGTAGATGAAATGGTGGGGAGTTTTTAAGTCAGAACCATTAATCGTGGAGAGATCAACGGTCAGGAATAATAATAATATCATAAAGAAAAAGGGTCACTTTACAATGGGATAAGTGGAAAATGTGATGAAATATAGAGGAAAAGGGAAAAAATCCCTTGGCAGAAGAAATCTGTGTTAAAATGGAAATTGGGGTTTCGGGATGATCATGGGCCGTCGGATGAGATTAGGCCACGAGATCAACGACATAGTTTGCACATTGAAAACCTTTGGTAGAGGCGGAGGGTGATAGTATAAAATGAAAATGATCTGGGACCGTTGATCTAGAGAGATCAACGGTCAAGGAGGAACACGATATAATATAGTGCAAAAGGGGATAGGTGGTTTCGGGAAGGAAAACCACGGGTTTCGCATGACAGAAGGGCAAGAAAGTGGTGTTAGATTTTTGAACGTGATACGCGCCAGAGGCTGACACGTGGATTTTAAATACATCTTATATCGCATGATTTTGGGAGATTAACCTTTGCGTTTGAAATTATGTGAAAACGCACATCGACCGTTGGATCTAAGGTCTCATATCTCACGGTGAAGAGTGAGCGCGATACAGACCAGATGCGCGGGCGATAATAGGTGGGGTGGTTTCAATATGGGCCATCAGATCAAGGATTGGATGGCTGAGATTAAAAACAGAGGAAGGCAGGACTCACAGGGGTGAGGCCTGACGGGGTTAATATAGGTCGTCAGATGTAGAGGTTCGACAGTCAGGATTAAAACTAGGGTTAAACGAAATAATATACAGGTGGAGAAAGGGTGAAGAAGGACCATTGATCTGCAGAGATCAATGGCCGGGATTTTGCCTAAAACATTATGAAGCAGGCACATGAATTTAACCAAAGTCGGGAAATACAATTTGGATCATCCGATCTAGACACATGGATGGTCCATATGCAATCGGAGGCATGCGATCGGTGGGGGAAGAAATTTGAATGGTGCCGATGCGATTAAATGTGGGTCTTCGATCTGCAGATTAGATCGATGACGGAGAACTCATCGGGAGTTGACCAATTGGGGGTGGCATAATATTAACGTGCCCAATGAAACATTTTTGATGTGATACAACGTTGGCCATCGGATTGGCCCAATGATCAATGGCGGAGAAGGGCTCCGACCAATGAATGAGACGGACCTTTTATATTATATGAAAACCCAAAATTAACGAAAATAAAAAGGTTTAATTACATTGGGCGGGTTTATATATATGAAATGGTGCCTGGTTGCAGGGCCTGTGGTTTATATGGAAAAAAAAAGGCCCAAGGCTTATACATAGAAAGGGCTAATCGGGATCAGGACTTCGGATCAGGCTTTTCAATCTACCCATTTAAAACCTCTAATGTGATTAGCACTTCGAGACTTTAACTCTTGGTCCCGGGTGTAGGTTTATATGGAGAGAAGCGGAAGGCGGGGGTTTATACAGCAGGGCTCAATCGCATCGGAACAATCATGCGGGACTTTTCAATCTACCCATTTTCATTAAGAAACGTTGTTCTGGCGGGTTTAGACCAAAACTTAGGAAAAGTGCATTTTTTGAATTAACAAAGGGAAATATGCATCGGAGATGGGTTTATTCAAGGTTTAGCACCCGATTGCAGGCCCAGGGTTTATATGAAATAGAAATAAGATCGAGGGTCTATAAACAAAGGGCTAATCGCATCGGAGGCTTTAACGAAATAAATAGACTTGTGTGGGCCGATTTCTCCGATGCGATAAGCGCCGAAAGGGCTTAGCGCTTGGTTCTAGCGCCAGGGCACATGTGGGGAAGTGGTTAGGACTTAGCCCAAAGGGGCTTAAGCCTGTAATACAAAAAATGCATTTTTTATGAAATTTTCAATGTTTTTTGATGGATTTGGGGGTTTCGGCAAAGTTTAAAAGTGAGTTTTAAACTTTGTAAAAGGATTTTATGAAGGAGAAAATGGGACAAATGGAAAATAAAGGAATTTCATGGGGAATAAAAGCGTAAAAAATGAAGGTTATTTTGAAGTGAAAGGAAGGGAAAAATGGTGATTTTGCAGCAGTCTTTTCTTCATGGAAAACAACAAAATTTCTGAGTTTTGAAAGGGAAACAATAGTGAATATAAAACAGAGGGCATGATGTCTTTATGAGTCTTCAAGAGGTAAATTTTTTTGCAATAAAACTTGTTCCTTGAAGGCTCCAAAAAAATTTTAGCCACCTTTTGATATAACAAATTTTATAGGTGGCTAACAGTGGCTCCACTTGGGGATGGTGCCTTCTCGAAGGCATCAAGAACTTTAGACTTGCATTCTCTGGGGGCTGATCAGTGCCTCATCCATTGGGCTGAAAATTTCTTCACTTGAATGATATTTTGCTCTGAAAAATGTTAGCAGCCATGAAAAACAATGGATCTTCATTAACAAGCTTTCTACCTACCCAATCCTACTGATCTAACATTTTTTCTTCTTTAGAGTGCACTTGGATTGGCAAACTCTCTTACAAAATTTTATTCTTTTGAAAGAAAAAAATCTAATCTATTTCTACTTCTTATTTATCCATGAACTCAGATTAAACAATTGAGTTCATATGATTCTCTACCTAATCTACTAATCTATTAGGATTAAACAGCCTAACAGATTTTTATTCTCTAATTTCTAAAACAGAAATTTAAAAGCATACAAGTCAGGATTGAACAGTCTAACTTGATGTTGATCGATGGCATAAAAAACAAGTTGCACATAGATATTATTTTACAGAAATTTAAATCAAAATGGAAGGCTTAAGATCTGAAAATTCAAAACACGACCTTCTCTTTTTCCAGCTCTGTTTTTACTTCTGTTTGAGCTCTTCTTTGCTTTTTCCCTAGTTCATATTTTGAGCTGATTAGACCTAGTTTTACCTCTGTTTTGACTCAGAAATTAAAACATATTGGAGTCATTCTTGATTGGAAACTTAGGTTCATATTTTGAGCATGTTTGAACCTTTAATTTCTAGCCTAATCTACCTACTGATAAGCCAAGATTAAGCTATTTTGGAAAATTGAATTCACTATCCTATTAGCAGTTAATTTAAAACTAATTAGTCATGATTAGGCCGTATGACTAACTAGAAGTGTGTTTTTCAGGAGTGGCATTTAAGCTTGCACACTTTCAGACTTTGTTTTTCTCTCTTTTGGTATGGGGCTGTACCTTTATTGTTTATACAATCTGCCCTCTTTTCTTTCTTCTATTGTTTTTGTATTTTTTATTTTTATAACTTTGAATGCAATGATGGATGAAATATTTATAATGGAAAAAAGATAAAAATGCTTCAAAACATGGCATGGATCAAGAAAATTAATGTTTGAGAATCCTGCCATTGACAGGACCTCCAAACAATTCAGCTCCATTCAACTTCTGCAAAAAATAGGCATTGTTACCAGCAGCAGAATAAATGAGATAAGGGCCAAGCCATAAGTTTTCAAATTTCCCATGCTTTCCCTTGTCTTCTCTCCTTGAATCCCACTTTAACACTTTGTCCCCAATATTGAAATTGCTAGCCTTGTTCTTCTGTCAAAAAGCTTTTTGATGCTGTCTTGCTTTTGTAATGCTTTGTTATAAACCTCCTCCCTAGTTTGCTGAAGGTGAATGGTCTGATTTATTCTTCTGATCATGTCATTATCTTCATTTTACAACTCTTGAATCAACTTCATAACTGGCACACCAAGGCTGGTTGGAAAAATTGCATCGGTACCATACACAAGCTGGAAGGGTGACATACCAATAGATTTCTTCAATGTCAATCGATCAGCCCATAGTGCATGCACTAGCTTTGTGTGCCAAGACTTCTTGTTGTCCTCCAACAGCTTCTTGATTATGTTCACCAAACTCTTGTTTGAGGATTCTGCTAGCCCATTACCTTGAGGGTAATAAGTAGTGGAATGACCTAATGTAATCTGATATTTTGACAGAATTCAACCATCTTCTTGGATCCAAATGCTGTTGCATTATCAATGATGATATTTCTAGGAAATCCAAATCTAGAGAGGATATGGGTCTCAATGAATTTTATGATGACAGAATCATTGGCTTGCCTAGAAGGGATGGATTCTATCCATTTGGTGAAGTAGTCTGTTGCGGTGAGAATCCATTTATCCTGGGCAGATGATGGTGGATGGATTTCTCCTATGAAGTCAAGTCCCCACTGTTGAAAAGGAGCTTCAATAGTGATTGGATGCAAAGGTAAGGGTAGTAGCTTCCTTTTTCCTTCAAAAAGTTGGCATTTATGACAGGCAATTATCATCTTATGGACATCTAGAAAGAGAGTGGGCCAATAGTAACCAACCCTTAGGATTTTGTTGGTTGTTGTCTTCCAGTACAGGTGGCCTCCACATTCTCCTTCATGGAATTCATGCTTAACCTTCTCTGCATCAAACTCAGGCAAACATTTAAGAGATATCCCACTTTCATTCTTCCAATAAAGACATTTATCTATAATGCAATAGTTTACAGCTTTTAACTTCAAAAACCTTGCCTTTGTTTTTGATAAACCAGGAGGTGTATTCAAATTGAGAAAAACAAAAAAATATCATCATACCAAGAGGAATTCATAAAATGGTCTTCAACAATGGGAGTTGAGGTTTCCTCTTGTTCATCTAAAGCATTAATCATATTAATATCAAAAACTTCAAAATTTGATTCAGCCATTAATCTAGCTAGACCTTGGCCTTTGATGAGTTTAGTGGGCTTGATCTCTAAATCATATTCAAGAATAATCACAATCCACTTACCTCTCTTACCATCTGGGTCTTGTGTTAGAATGTCTTTCACAACTGAATTTGGGACAAAGGCAATGATGTGTGAGTGAAGGATGTATACTCTGAAGTCCTTTAAAGCTTTGACCAAAGCAAAAGCTTGTTTTTCCATAATGTTATACTTTAAAGGAGCATCTCTCAATGCCTTGCTGAAGAATGCAATAGGCTGCTCTTGTCCTTGTGAATTTTTCTGTAAAAGGACAATAGCTATTGTATGTTTTGATGCAAATGAAAAAATATAAAAATCTTTTGAAAAATCAGGACTTATTAGGACTGGTGTTTTGGTTAACGCTTGTTTCACCAGCTCAAAGGACTTATTTGCTTCCAAGGTCCATTTCACCCCTTGCTCCTTCTTCAACATGTTTGTTATATTCCTAAGGAGCTCAACTAAGTTGGGTATGAACCTTCTTAAGAAATTGATCTTTTCGATGAAATATTGTAGTTCCTTGATGTTTCTAGGATGAGAGATTTTCAATATGGCCTCAATCCTCTTTGGATCTATCTTTATACCCTCCTCTGAAATAGTGTGCCCAATAATTTTACCTTCTTGGAGACCGAATAGTGTTTTCTTAGGGTTTAAAGATATCCCAAACTTTCTGCATTTCTCGAAAAATTTTCTCAAATGTTCTAAGTGCTCTTCATCTATCTTTGAAAACACAGTGACATCGTTAAGGTAAATAATGATGAAGTAGCCTAATTCTTATGAGAATTCTATGTCCATGGCTCTCTGAAAAGTTGCTCCAACATTCAGTAGACCAAAAGTCATTTTCACATACATGAAAGTGCCCCAAGGTGTAGTAAATGTTGTCTTTAATTGATCATTAGGGTGAACTAAAATCTTATTGTACCCTAAATAGCCATCAAGCAAAGAAATTCTTTTTGAACCAACTACCCTTTGTAAAATATGGTCCATCTTAGGTAAAGGGTAGCTTTCCTTGAGTGAAGCTTTGTTTAAGTTTCTAAAGTCTATACAAAGCCTAATCTCTCCTGTTTTCTTCCTGACTGACACCATATTAGACACCCACTCAGAATATCTAATAGGGATAATAATACCAGCTTCATACATTTTCTTGATCTCCTTCTCAACCAAAGGTAACTGAACAAGGTTTATGCTGCACAATTTCTGTTTGAATGGATTTTGGTTTTCCTTGAGAGAGATTTTGTGCTAAATTATTTCAGTGTCATAGGATTTCAGATCTTCGTAACTCCATGCGAAAACATCAGAAAATTCTTTAAACAGCTCTATGTATTTGAGTTTAATGTGAGTTGGTAAAGTCTTAGACAGTTTGATCATTTTAGGTTTAATTTCACTGCCTATATTACACTCTTCAACTTCAGTCTCTACAGGCTCCAGTTTTGGCTTCTTGGCCACATCGTTGAAATCAAACAACTCTTCTAAAGGGGACAGACCTTTTGGAAAACTCTGATTTTCAGACTGTAGAGTTTCTAATTCCTCTGTTTCTATCCTTTCAATCATTTCTGTTTTATTTTCAGGTTTTCTTGACAACATATTTATATCAGTAAGCTCAGGAGATGGTTCTTCTTCACCAAGAAAATTTTCTTCACTAGGGCAGTCTATTTCATAGTCTAAATTTGAACTTGGTAGTTCGAATTCATTTCTGAACTGCATAAAGTCTTCTATTTGTTTGTCTCTGTCGAAAAATTGCCAATATTTGTCATTATCAGGGATAGCCAGTCTAAATTTAATCTGATTTGTGCATTCTTTGGTTTCATATGGCGTTAAACATGTGCTGGCTGCAAAAACTAAGCTGTGGGACATGTTATTATTTCTTCTTGGGAGAAAAATTAATTGGGACTCCTCAAAAGTTTTCAACAGATCCACGACATCGTTTCAGTAGGCCCTAAGTTTGGGGTGATTTGCATTGTATTCCCTGTTTACTTTCCTAATAATTAGTTTCAAATCCCCATGCACTTTAATTCTTTTGGCTCCTAATTTTTTCAACAAATGCAAGCCTAAAAGAAGGGATTCATATTCCACTATGTTATTAGAACACTGAAATTTTAATCTACAGGAAAGGCTTTCTGTGTGGTTTTTTTCAGTGTTTCGTATCCAGACCCCTGCACCATCATTGCTCCTAGTGCAGGACCCATCAAAGTACATACTCCACAGAGGACTAGTTTTAGGTTCTTTCATTTGATTACCGTGCTCTTCAACTAGGGTGCTTTCGGTTTGTTCTTGAATATCAACACTCTGTTGAATCCATTTTAATTCCTTTGATTTTTCATTGCATTGAGGAATTATTTCTTGATTTTCAAGGTTAAAAAGTGATGGACGCGTGATTTGTAGTTCAAGACCGATGTGTTGTTTGCTGTAATTCACAGGTTCAACAAATTGTTTTGACACTTCTGTGGTGTCTTCCTCCTCCTCTCTATCGGCCATTAATTTAGTTAAAGTGACTTGTTCACTGAATTTTTCATTGTTAAATAGGATAAAATAATTGTGGCCTATATTTATAGAATACATAGGAGAGTTTTGAGGTCTGTCTTGGCTAGTCACCATGTATTGCATATGGGACTCCCTGTATAGTTTTCTTGTCTGATTAAACACAGGGATGGTCGCATAGGTCATGTCCATCTGCATAGTCCCTTGTAACTTAGCCCCCCAAGACCTAGATAACAACATTCCATACTTTGGGGGCACATCAGCCACAACAATATCCATGACCAAACATTTGGCTAGAATATGGGCTAAGTTAACGTAGAGGTCTTTGATTAAACCTAAACATTTTACTCTGTTTGAGTCAAAGGAGTACCAGTATTTATAAGGTCTGGTGATTTCAAGACCGAGGCTCTCCATTACAGCTTTGGGCATTAAATTATGAGAAGCCCCTGAGTCATGCATAGCATTATGTAAAATCTTCTCATGAACGTTTAAACTTACATAAAAGGGAGGAACAGGTCCCTCCTGATATCTACCTTCAATCTTTGGACCAAAAATAAGCTCTGGCTGGTCATCATTAAGATTGACTGTGTCATTATTATCCTCCATGTTTAAAGCCTTCAAAATTTGGGTTCTATATACATTTTGGGCAGCTAGTTCAGAGAGAGGAACAAAGATTTTAATTTTGGAAATTTCCTCCTCTAAACTGAAAGGCATCTAATTCTTTGAAGTACTTGTCTCATCCTTATTAACTGCCGCTCTGTCAGCAAAACCTGTCTGCTGATTTTCTCTATTTACATTTGACAAAATTGTTTTCACGGGAGTACCAACTGAGGTATTATTACTACTAAGGTCTGCACTCTGTTTTTCATTGTTTTGAGTGCTTTTCTCTTTACCTTTATCAGAATTTCAAGCCATTGTTTTGTCCTTTTGTTTCAAAATTTTGGGCTTATTTACAGTGTTGTTTTCTGAATATTTGTCAGAGGTTTTGTTGTTGGGAGTTTTTTTATTGCTTTTACTCCTAAGGTCATACTATTTTTGAGACTCTATGATGACATTCTCCATGTCTTGATAATAACTTTCATCATTATCTCTTTTTTCATCATAAGGTGTGTATAGACCTTGTGTTATATCATAATGAACCTCAAAGTCATCATTATCTACTTCCAACATATTCATATCATCATCCTCTGTTTGTTCTATTATGTCCTCAACCTCGCTTACATAGTTTTGATGAAAGCGAGGAGTGATCTGTTGATCATCTTCCCTTGGTCTATTTTGAGGCTGGTTCCTTCTGAAATTCTGATTTTGGTTCTGGTTTCTATTTTGAGGAGCAGTTTGGTTTTGACTTGCTTGTGCTCTCTCAAGAATTCTCATTTTCTTGATCATCTCCTCCATCATTATTTCCATCTTTGAGCTGGAATTAGAAGGTGTAGTTTCCTCTCTGAAGGATACTCTCTTCTCATTCTTCATTCTTGCTCTTTTCTCCATCAATTTAACTTCCACAGCAAGAGCCCCTTTTTGCATATCTTCAAGGCTTAAAGGGTCTCTTTCTCTCAGTTGATAGGCCATCTTGGGATCTAACCCCTCAGGAAACTTGTTTAACACTGAGCCTTGTGGAAGTTTTAAATCTGGGGGAAGGGCATTATATACACTATTAAATCTAGTGCAGTAAGCTTGTACACTTTCCCTAGTGTTTCTGCGAAGTTTTTTGTAATCAGAGAGTATTTGAAGAGGGTTTTTTCTCACTTCCCATTTGTTTAGGAATGTCTGATGGAAGGCTTGGAGATCATTAATACTGTGGGGGGTTAAGCCTTTAAACCATTTTCTTACTTCTCCCCCCAAACTCTGAGAAAATAGTCTAAGTTTGACATAATCATCATCAATTTCATTTCTGTCAAAGTAGTCATTCATTTTATCCACATGCTGTGATGCAGTTGTAGTATTACTGGCATCATACAATGGTATTTTAGACTGATAGTCTTGTGGAAGATTGATTAAGGGAACAGGAAGGACTAAGGGAGCATACCATGCTACCATGATATGTGGTGGGGGTGGATTTACAAGAGGTGGATTAACAAGAGGGAAAGTGGGCTGGAGTGGAGTGATTTGGATAGTGTATGTAGGATGAACAAATGTGGATGGACTAGGAAAAGGTTGTTGAGCTGATCTTGGATGAGAGACACCTAAATTGTGAAGGAAATGTAAATCAGGTGGTGTTGTTTCTCTACTACCAGGATGTTCACTTGTTTTTGGGGATGAAAGTGAAGTTCAGAATCTAACTAATCTAAATCATCAAGAGACCTAGTTCTAAATTGATTTCTAAAGTCTACTTGTGATTGTTGTAGAGCTGCAAGATTTTCAGGAACTGAATTAGCTCTCAAGGGTGATCTGAAAACAATTGAAAATTTTATCTTAGGAGACTTCGTAAGGATACTTTCCAGGTTATCAACTATCTCAGGTGGGTTTGGGTCAGGGTAGGCTCTAGTATGAATCTTCCTAGGAGCCACTATGTTGTGTTTTCAGACCCAGCTTTAAACAAGAACAATTTAACTGGATATGACAATCTTTAAGAGGCTAACTGATCTTTTAAATAAGACAATTTTAATCCTAAAATCCTATAACTGAGTTAAAATAATGTTTGTTGGAAATATGATGCAGAGTGTTGTCCTTGATGGCAACCCACTTGATGAAGATGATGGCAACCTACTTGAGGAAGTTGTTCTTGACTTGATAAACTTGTTAAATGATGTAAATCTGATGTATCTACAATGAGTACAGAAGGTAATGATGGAAGGAATGTCAGTATGTGCTAGAACATGATGAAAAAAATATGTCTCAAGGCATACGCGGATTTGTCTAGACGAAGTAGTGTATGCACGCGGGAAATAACGTGCCAAGTCGCGTATGGGAAAAAGCGCTCTAAATTTGTAAAACCAGGGGTAACTACCATGGTATTGACCCATTGTATTGAGCGCTGGTATGTCTATGTGATCCCGTCCAGGAATACCATTGGAAGTAATGTGGTTTTGCCTCATGGTATTGAAAAAGGGTAAACCTATATAAGGAGAAGAAAATCATTGTGCAAGGGGTGTGCATGTGTCTGGGTTTTGCATGGATAATTCTCTCTGAAGTATGTCTGAATGGAAAGGGTAACAGTTTGATGATAGATCTGAATCTGTGATGCACCTATGAAGAAAATGATGAAGAAGAGAATCTAGATCTGAAATGTATTTGTATCTTCTAGATCTATTTGTGAAATGTCTAGATCTGAGATGAGGCGAACATCTGTCTGAAGTGAAGGGTTAAATCTGAACTGAATATCTGATCTGAAGAAGTATGCAGCTCTGTAATGGTTGAAGATTGCTGGACATACGCATGTTTTATTAAGTATATCCGCGTGTATATGCGAGTTGGCTTCAGGAAAGTCGCGTATGTGTTTTGAAGTAAGAAAAAGTAAAAAGTTTTGAGTAAGTCAAAAATACTGATTCACCCCCCCCCCCCCCTCTCAGTATTTTTCCCAACAATTGGTATCAAAGCAGGTCCTTCTGTAGAAGCTTGATCGCTTGAACGAGATCCGTCGCAATGGGAAGTCATGAAGGGATAATGTCTATAAGGCCACCTCTATTCAATGGAAATAATATGTTGTTCTGGAAGATACGAACAAAAGCATATCTGCAAAGCCTTGGTGCAGAAGTATGGGCAATCGTGGAAGGAGGTTATCAGTATCCAGCAAGTATTCCTACTGATGCAGCAGAAAGGAAGAAATATGAAATCAATGCCAAAGTCGTCAATGTCTTATTAGGAAGCATGTCTGAACCAGAATTTGCTAAAGTGATGCAGCTAAATTTAGCAAAAGAAATATGGGACAAAATCATTCTGAGCTATGAAGGAGATACAAAGGTAAAAAGTGCAAAACTCCAAACTCTCAGAATTGAATATGAAAATTTAAGGATGCATAGTGATAAGAGTATTGCCAGTTTCTTTTTACGTCTAGATGATATTGTAAATCGTATGAGAAGTTTGGGTGAAACCATAACCGATACTACTCTGGTGGAAAAAGTCTTAAGATCTTTAACTTCAAAATTTGAGTCAAAAGTGTCAGCTATTGAAGAAAGGCAAGATCTGCAAACTCTTACTATTATTCAACTACATGGTATTCTGACTGCTTATGAAATGAGATAAGGAGGTCCCTTTCAAATCAAAGAAGTTGCTTTTAAGGCATGTGAAAAAGGAAAAGAAAAGGAATTTGTCAAGGAATCAAGTTATATATCAGAAGAAGAAGAAGCAAATTTTGTAAGGAGACTCCAACCAGGTACTGGAAGATTCAAAGGTAAGCTACCCTTCAAATTTTTTGATTGTGGAAGAGTGGGTCATTATGCTGCTAAATGTCCTTATAAACAATTTCAAAAGGGAAAGAGTTATTATGCAAATGAAGATAATAATGAAATGTCAAGTGAAGATGAAGAAGATTCTGACCAAGATCTGCTAGTGCTCATGGAAAAGCAAAAGAAGAAGGCTACTCAAGAAAAGAAGATATCTCAGAAAACATGTGCAGCAGAAAATGAAGATGAAGAAACAGGTATTGATTGTTGTTCTTGTAATCCACTCACTTGTGCATGCAATGATGAAGATAGTGAAAGTAACAGTATAAGTCTAGAAGCAAATCTCAAGATCAATGATGAAAGTAATTTTTGGGATCAATTTAAAAGGAGGGAATCTATCCTCAAGGATGTGATCTCTAGATTGAATGAAAAGATAGAAACAATGAAGGGACAGATAGAAATGTATCAAAGACTGCAGGACAAAGTAACCAATCACAGTGAAGGACTTGAAGCAGAAATCATCTCTCTGAAAGCAGACCTTGAAGCATCGAATAAGAAGAATGAAGAACTTCTACAATCATTTGAAAAGGAAGGACGTGAAGCAAAAATCATCTCGCTCAAAACAGATCTGGAAAAATCAAATAAGAAGAATGAAGAACTTTTACAAATCTTTGAAGAGCAAGAAAATGGGTTGAAAGAAGAGATCTTAAATTTGAATGATCAAGTAGAATAAGGAAAAAGGGTTGAAGAAAGCATGATGAAGCAATGCCAAAAATTGGAGGTTGGGGTAAACATTCTCAAAGGTAAATTAGAAGAAAAGGATAAACTCTTGAGGTTTCAAGATAGTACTAAGATTCTTGACAATATTCTTAGTAGTCAAAGGTCTCCTTCTGTTAAACTTGGTCTTGGTTTTCATGAAACTGTTAAAGGAGAATCTAGTTCACAAGGAAGTGCTAAAGATTCAAAGGATATCAATGCCAAGCCTGAAGTGTTGAAAGAAGCAAAAAGTCAACCGACAATCATGAACTCTCAAAAGAAATCATTCCCTCCTTTGATCAATAATTTTGAATGCTTTAAATGTCATAATTATGGGCATGTTGCAGAAAATTGCAGAAGCAGATTGTTTCAGTCACAAAAAAACAGATTCTATACAGAAATATACTCTAGGTTCTTTAAGGGATATTGTTTTTCATGCAACAAGTATGGTCATAAAGCAGCTGATTGCAATAGAAGAAAGTATAGAAAAACACATTATGATCCATATGCTTACTTTTCTGGTCATGCAAGATGTTATGCCTGTAACAAGTATGGACATGTAGAAAAAGAATGCAGGATGAATAGATCTGAGAAATTGAACAATTTCCAGCACACAATAAGAAATTTCAAGCAAAGCTGGAAAAGGAAGGAAGACCGGTTAGAACCGTAGGGAATATTGACCCTACTGCAGTCATCTGCTTCTAAAGCTTATTTCTCATAATGACTGCATAAATGATGTGAGATACATTCTGGTGATTAGTAATGTATCATCACAGGGGGAGCGATGTATGGTGATTCTCATGGTTGATTTGGTTATTCTGGTTATGTTTATTTTTGACAGTGCATCTGTTGTGAAGAAGACAGGTACAGGTGGTACAAATTCAGGGGGAGAAGAAGGAGTATGAAATTTTCAGTATTTCACTTTCCATACGCGGGTTTAATGAAGTAAATTCGCGTATACACGCTAGTTCCAGTGGACACAGACGCGTATGCATTTATGATAAGGAAATTAGTATGACAGCTCAAGAACATGAGCACAGGTTCAGGGGGAGCATCCGTATAACTACTAATAATTGCATTATTGACATTATATCTGCTTATGTCTCAGTTCTAAATAATAATGACATGATACATGATTTATTATGATGAGTTTATGGATGAGCCCTGTTTTCTCTTTGCTGAAGAGTATTCCTTGCTTTCACACATGAATGAGATGGAAGTATTATGGTTCAGAGATAAGGATAGATCATGCAAAGATTGTTGCTGATGACTTGCTGTTGAAAGTGTTCAGGATGAACAAGCTAAGGAGGAGCCTTGGTCATATGGAAAATATGCTTGAATGTACATTTTTCAGGGGGAGCATTAGACTTGCTGAGTATAATGCATTGTTGGCATTATGATGGTTCTGAAACATGATCTCTTTTGAGATCTTCTTGGTAGTGGTCCTAAAAGGTCATATTTGTAATTTGATGAAAAGGTCATGATGAGATCTATGATGTAAAATTGTAATATTCAGTCATGTAAGGACTTGTTCATTTTGTAAACCCACTTGGTTGGGTAGTTGAGTCAAAATGTGTAAACCCACTTGGTTGGGTACTTGAGTCTCTTATGTAAATCCACTTGGTTGGATCTTTGATGTAAGTATGAGTCTTGGTGATAGGAAGGTCATAGAATCATGTACTTCATTGAAAAATATGTTTGAAGATTCAGCATGAACTCAGGGGGAGCATGGTAACTTCAGTGCACATCAGATCTACAGAGCTCTTATGTCTACATGAGGAGAAAAACCTTGTGTTGGTTTTGATCCGCCCTTTGCACTTGATGTCAAATGGGGAGAGTGACATGGTGTTTGAATCAGGGGAGAATATCATGAATAATGGTTGTGCTTAATGTATCTATCTGTTATGGTGATCAAACACCATCGTGGTTTCCATCAAGTCCAAAGGGGGAGATTGTTGGCAATATGATGCAGAGTGTTGTCCTTGATGGCAACCCACTTGATGAAGATGATGGCAACCTACTTGACGAAGTTGTTCTTGACTTGATAAAATTGTTAAATGATGTAAATTTGATGTATCTACAATGAGTACAGAAGGTAATGATGGAAGGAATGTCAGTATGTGCTAGAACATGATGAAAAAAATATGTCTCAAGGCATACGCAGATTTGTCTAGACGAAGTAGCGTATGCACGCGGGAAATAACGTGCCAAGTCGTGTATGGGAAAAAGCGCTCTAAATTTGTAAAACCAGGGGTAACTACCATGGTATTGACCCATTGTATTGAGCGTTGGTATGTCTATGTGATCCCGTCCAGGAATACCATTGGAAGTAATGTGGTTTTGCCTCATGGTATTGAAAAAGGGTAAACCTATATAAGGAGAAGAAAATCATTGTGCAAGGGGTGTGCATGTGTTTGGGTTTTGCATGGATACTTCTCTCTGAAGTATGTCTGAATGGAAAGGGTAACAGTTTGATGATAGATCTGAATCTGTGATGCACCTATGAAGAAAATGATGAAGAAGAGAATCTAGATCTGAAATGTATTTGTATCTTCTAGATCTATTTGTGAAATGTCTAGATCTGAGATGAGGCGAACATCTGTCTGAAGTGAAGGGTTAAATATGAACTGAATATCTGATCTGAAGAAGTATGCAGCTCTGTAATGGTTGAAGATTGCTGGACATACGCATGTTTTATTAAGTATATCCGCGTGTATATGCGAGTTGGCTTCAGGAAAGTCACGTATGTGTTTTGAAGTAAGAAAAAGTAAAAAGTTTTGAGTAAGTCAAACATACTGATTCACCCCCCCCCCTCTCAGTATTTTTCCCAACAATGTTATGATGATAATGGTTCTTCCCAGTGGAGTCTTAAGGTCTGTTTAGGATTTGTGGAGTCGCCAAGTGGAAGTTTTTAGCTCTTTTGGAGGTAAAAGGTTTTATGGTCCACCACCATGTTTATTGAATACCAATCTGAAATATTTTTGGGTTTTTTATGAGTTATTTTTCAGTCCTATTGGTTCTTAAGAGTATCCTAAATCTGTTTCAAAACTTAGCTAAGGTTATGAGACAAAGATAGTCTACTCTTATGGCTAAGCTAGCTAATCTTTCAAGGTTTGATAAACTCTTATGAGAATCCTAGGGTTTTCCTAGTTTTTCATTGATTCTAACAAGTTTTATCATAATTACCGTTTGCTTGGTAGTGCTTGAAAAGGGCTACTTTTACTCACGAGGTTTTATGAAGTGTTTTAAGGGAACCTAAAATTAAATTTAACATCAGAGTCCCTAGTGGAGTCGCCAGAATATTTTAGCTCCCTGTAATTAGCAAGATTGGCAAATTCCAACTGCAGGGAGAACACTATTTCAACCACTTTGGGATTCTAGGATATAGCCCTCTTGAATCCGGAGAGGGATCTCTCCAATAAGTGCAAAGATTGATTTATATTTAATGCTTTTGGGTAATGATATTAGGCTAGTTATGAAGGCCGAGGGTTTGTTTTGTTTTTGGATGGTTGAGCATGATTATTAGTTGAGTGGAAAGTCCTAAATGGAAAGAGCTTCAAAGGGGTGAAGTTGCAAGCAACCGGAACAAGCTTTGGCTGAGAAGATAGATATAATGCTGGTTTTTAATCCATTGGGCTATGGAGTCATAGGAGGATTTAATTGAAACAACAAGGTTCAAGAGTGGTCCATGGGGCAAGTCATCTATGTCTAAGGATCTCTTTAAAGTTGATTTTATGGAATGAAATGATACAACAAGAAGGGGAAATTAAACAAATGAAGAAAAAAGAGCAGCCTAAGATCAAGTAAGTACTTTGAAACTATCCTGCTTTTGGCATGCACTTTAGAGAGACATAAAAGTAATCTAAGATCTGGTAAGTACTTTGAAACTAACCAGCTTTTGATGCACTTTCAATAGAAAAACATTTTAAACAAAAAGGGAAACTTTAAAAGCAAGTGTTGGAGAAGAAACTAGAGGACAGGGCTCACCATAAACTTCCCTAGCTCTGCTTTACTTAGTAAACAACACATAAGATAACAAAGAATGGTCTAAGATCAGGTAAGGACTTTTAACCTAGCCTGCTTTCAACACACTCTTAGGGAAACTTTCAGCTAGTTTTTGGGGATAAAACTAAAGGACAGGGCTCACCATTACTTCCTTAGTTCATCTCTACTTAACATAAACTAAAAATAACATTCAATAACAACATTGATCTCATATATTAGGACGAGGGAACGCCAGCATTCCTAACAGCTTAAATTGAATTAAATCATTCCTAAACAACACAATTTGGAAGAAAACATGTAGATAAAGCTTATCAGTCAGAGAAGGGTACTGATATATAGTAAATCCTAACTCTATGTTTGTTTTTCTTTATCAGAGAAGATGGACAAAGAGAAAATAGAAATAAAATAACAATTTACAATAAGAAATAACATCACCATTGACATAGACCAAGATCCCATAAATTAGCTTGTATTGATGCTTCAAACTAGTTGCAGCTTCAAGTCCAATGTTTCAGTTCAGAAATCATCTTCACTTCTCAGCCTAACTTATTTAATCACAAGAAGAGCTTCAAGAGCCCATGAACACTATTTACAAGTAGAATTTTCAAGCTCAAGTATATCTCAAATTTCCGCAACCAACGTTTACAATGAACTCCTCAATAAGATTTTATAGGAGGATGAGGAGGTCGAAAGAGAAAATATCTAAGGGTTCAATTAATATAGATTTAGTACTTCTCTGCCTTTGAGGAGCTCAATGGAGAAGTTTACAGATATTTCCCGATATTAATTGATTTATATTAATTATTTTAAGCTCAGTGGGATGATTTTGTTGACTTTAAGGCTCTGTGCCATCTTTGTAGTAACTCAGCAGATATTTTGCAATAAGTTCTTCGGCTGAATTAAGTTTTCGGTTGTCATGAGGAAAATATCCTTTGTTCTTGTCATTACTTGACCCTGTGTTGAATGCTTTGAGGCAACATGTGGCATTAGGTAGCTGAGAGGAATCAATTTTCCCCTTATGTGGCAGTGGAGGCATCCTCTGACTGATAAATCTTTTGATTTGTTTTTAATTGTGTTTTAATTCGAAGGATTAGGATTTTGATTTTCGATCTTAGCCGTAATCCTCCAAAAATGTGAAAACAGTCTTCAATCCTCTATTCTGCTGTGTTTAAGTCTTCAACACTGATACTCTTTTGTTTGATTTAATTCTCTGTGTCTTGTTGATGTGCAGGTATAAAAAGTTCCATGTGGTATCAATGCCCATGAAGCATCGACGAAACGTGAAATTTAACCTTGTGGAATGATCTTTATTGTCATCCCTAGCCTTTGGTTTTCCTTTGATATAATGGAAAAACCATATAAAACCTACAAAAATACATTAAACAATTAAGAAATCCTACATATTGGGTAAAACTAATTAGGAGGCTGCAGTTAGGAGCATGGTCGTTGGATGACAACATCCAATGGCGGAGATTCATTTGAGGGGGCCAAAGGAGGAGGTAGATGAAATGGTGGGGAGTTTTTAAGTTAGAACCGTTGATCGTGGAGAGATCAATGGTCGGGAATAATAATAATATCATAAAGCGAAAGGGTCACTTTACAATGGGATAAGCGGAAAATGTGATGAAATACATAGGAAAAGGGAAAAAATCCCTTAGCGGAAGAAATCTGCGTTAAAATGGAAATTGGGGTTTTAGGATGATCGTGGACCGTTGGATGAGATCAAGCCATGAGATCAACGACAAAGTTTGCACGTTGAAAACCTTTGGTAGAGGCGGAGGGCAATAGTATAAAGCGAAAATGATTTGGGACCAATGATCTGGAGAGATCAACGGTCGAGGAGGAACGCGATATAATATAGTGTAAAAGGGGATAGGTGGTTTTGGGAAGGAAAACCACGGGTTTCACATGGCAAAAGGGAAAGAAAGCGGTATTAGCTTTTTGGACGCAATATGCACTAGAGGCAGACACGTGGATTTTAAATATAGCTTATATCGCGTGATTTTGGGAGATTAACCTTTGCGCTTGAAATTACGCAAAAACGCACGTCGACCGTTGGATCTGAGGTCTCATATCTTACGGTGAAGAGTGAGCGCACTACAGACCAGATGCGTGGGCGATAATAGGTGGGGTGGTTTCAATATGGGTCGTCGGATCAAGGATTAGATGGTTGAGATTAAAAACAGAGGAAGGCAGGACCCACAGGGGTGAGGCCTGATGGGGTTAATATAGGCCGTCAGATGTAGAGGATCGACGGTCAGGATTAAAACTAGGGTTAAATGAAATAATATATAGGTGGAGAAAGGGTGAAGAAGGACCGTTGATCTACAGAGATCAACGACCGAGATTTGGCCTAAAACATTATGAAGTGGGCACATGAATTTAACCAAAGTCAGGAAATTCAATCTGGACATGTGGACGGTCCAGATGCAATCGGAGGCATGAGATCGGCGGGGAAAGAACTTTGAATGGTGCCGATGCGATTAACTGTTGTTCGTCGATCTGCAGATCAGATCGACGATGGAGAATTCATCGGGGGTTGACCAATCGGGGGTGGCATAATATTAACGCACCCAATGAAACATTTCCGATGCGATACAACACTGGCCATCGGATTGGCCCAATGATCAACGGCGGAGAAGGGCTCCGACCAATGAACGAGCGGGACCCTTTATATTATATGAAAACCCAAAATTAACGAAAATACAAAGGTTTAATTACATTGGGTGGGTTTATATATATGAAATGGCGCCCGGTTGCAGGGCCTGTGGTTTATATGGAAAACAAAAGGCCCGGGGCTTATACATAGAAAGGGCCAATCAGGATCGGGACTTCGGATTGGGCTTCTCAATCTACCCATTTAAAACCTCCGATGTGATTAGCACTTCGGGACTTTAACTCTTGGTCCTGGGTGTAGGTTTATATGGAGAGAAGCGGAAGGCGGGGGTTTATACAATGGGGCTCAATTGCATCGGAACAATGATGCGGGACTTTTCAATCTACCCATTTTCATTAAAAAACATTGTTCTGGTGGGTTTAGAGCAAAACTTAGGAAAAGTGGATTTTTTGAATTAACAAATGGAAATATGCATTGGAGATGGGTTTATTCAATGTTTAACACCCGATTGTGGGCCCAGGGTTTATATGAAATAGCAATAAGATCGGGGGTTTATAAACAAAGGGCTAATTGCATCAGAGGCTTTAACGAAAGAAATAGACTTGCATGAGCCGATTTCTCCAATGTGATAAGTGCCGAAAGGGCTTAGCGCTTGGTTCTAGCGCCAGGGCACATGTGGGGAAGTGGTTAGGACTTAGCCCAAGGGGCTTAAGCCTGTAATACAAAAAATGTATTTTTTATGAAATTTTCAATGTTTTTTGATGGATTTGGGGGTTTCGGCAAAGTTTAAAAGTGAGTTTCAGACCTTGTAAAAGGATTTTATGAAGGAGAAAAGGGGAAAAATGGAAAATAGAGGAATTTCATGGGGAATAAAAGGGTAAAAAATGAATATTAGTTTGAAGTGAAAGGAAGGGAAAAATGGTGATTTTGCAGCAGTCTTTTCTTCATGGAAAACAATAGAATTTCTGAGTTTTGAAAGGGAAACATCAGTGAAGATAAAACAGAGGGCATGATGTCTTTATGAGTCTTCAAGAGGTAACATTTTTTCCAATAAAACTTGTTCCTTGAAGGCTCCAAAAATGTTTTAGCCACCTTTTGATATAACAAATTTTATAGGTGGCTAACAGTTACTATTTTTTTTTATTCTCCATTTTCGAGGATAACTTAATATTTTGTTATAAATAGGAGGGTTTTTCCATTCATTATTCACTTTTTATCATTCTCATTATCGCTATCATTTTCTTTTTCCATTTGAGCTCCCACTTGATTTCATCACATATTTTGGGTTTTCTACATCATTGAAGAAGAGAGACTCGCAAAAATGAAGCATTAAGGATAACCAAGAACCCATCCCATTGAAGGGGACTGGTAACATATACTTATTTCCTTCACTAGGTGTTACATAATAGAAACTATCACTCTTTAAACTTGTCTTGTCCATTGGTTACTTGGAGTTATTTTTGCATTAGTTACTATTTCATTTTGTTGTTTAACTACTTTTACTGCATAGATCTGGGTTTTTGCAGGATTTGTTTTTATTTTCTATTACAAATTTGAAAGGATTTACAACCATTTTTGTTGTTAGGGCTATATATCATCCATAGATTAAGTAGGGTATTTTTGGTTTACCTTCTGAAAGATTTTACACTAACACACAGGGCTATATGATCTTCCATAAGTCTTATAACTCTTCTTTTCTCAACTCCCTTTGTTTCTGGAGAAATTTAATTGAATCCAATTGATTTGATGATTTTTAGAGTCTACAACTTCAAGATAGTACTTATGTTTAGGAATACACTAAATTATGAATCAAACAATTTCTTTGAGGTCTCTTATAGTTTTACAAAACACTAAGATTATCAACTCTTCAAGAATGTGATAGCCTCTTATCATGTATTGTTTTGTCATATGACAACACTTTCATACCTCCTTCAAATATCTTGATGACATTCTTGATTCTTCCTCTAGATGGCTTCAGAATTCAACTCGAAAGTCCTTATTTAGGCTTTCATTCAGTTTCATATAGACTCATACTCAATCATAAATATTTCCAAGGTAACATATTACTTTTTATAACTAGGAAATATATCTCTCTGCACAAGCTTGTACACATAATTCAAAACAACACTATAAGATCATCAAATTTAGTGCAAATTTATCCTTGCTAAATATGATATAGACAGGACACTGAATGATTTATGGAGATCCATGCCTTAGTATGGATGTAATGACGAACAAAGAATTGCAATGCTTACATAGATCTTGTTATAAAAAATATCCAATTGAAATTTTTATTCACATGTATTGTATCAAGAAATACAGTTTATGATTTTAGTAAAATACAAGGCATCAATGAAAGTGACTTGTATACTTAATCCTCCTTTTATCATACTTCACATAGAAATACTATTTCGCTAGAGTTTCGTTCTTTCTCTTAAACTTTCATAGATTTTTGTTATTTTGAATGAGATATTGAGGCACTAAAACTTATTTTATTTCCCTTTTGGTCTATATCTAAGCTCCTTCAGTCCTCTAACATGTGAACTCAGTTCTTGAACCTAAGGCTTCATTGGCATATTGAATGAGATATCTCGGCTATTTTATATTACCTCATGACAATAGGTATTTTTATCTTTCATTTGAGGTATTTTTTCCTTACTATAGTGGAATTTAGGCCCTTTTCATACCTTCTCAAATAACCTTAGGCTTTATCCTTCTTTCATAGTTTCAGACTAGAGAATCTAATAAAGTGAATCTCAATCTTGCAAAGATAACTAGTAACCTTTGTAGTCTTTAGAGGAATATGATTTTTTCTATCTAAGAGGATAGCGATCTTAGATAGGTCCTCTAGAGACAATCTCAAATAAGTCTCTAGACCTTCTGGAAGTCAAATTTATACTTCTTTTGGCCACCTTTTGGATTATACTAGGCCTGCATCCTATTCTGAGGTTCTTCGACCCTCTTGAGATTTCCTAGACTGCTGAAACTAATCATTTAGTCCCTTGATGGAGGCTTCAACCTTTTAACAAAATTTAGGGTTGTGGCATTGGATTTTATTATAGATGTAGGGTTTTCTAGACTTCTTTTAGGGCACAAAAAGAGACAGATCTTGACCTATTTTGTGATATACTCCTTCCTTTTAAAAACAAGGAATATGGATTCTATGGATAGTGACTGAACAAGACATAAAGGATATCTTGAAATAGAAATGGATTCTTTAAGGATTCTCTTTCACCAAGATCTGATACCATGTTGATTTTTCAGAGTTTCTAGCTAATAATTACTTCTAATGATATTCAATTTAAAATATTTCATATTTAGATTAATAATTAAGAAATTACACATAATATCTTCAACAATATATAATAGGATCATAAAGATACAACCAAACAAGAAACAAAAGCTATTTTACCCTAGGAAAACCCACATGGGGGAAAATATGACAACCTTTTCCTGAGAGAAATTGTTCATATGAATAAGAGATACATCTAATTCTTCAAGTCAAACATAAATTCAAATAGAATAGTAACATAGCCATGGTAAAAAACCATTTAGACAAGTTAATATTCTATTAAAAAATTTGTTCTATTCTTATTAAGAGTTGTTCAAAATTTTGGTCAGCTCCATAATTCGCCCTCATGCCCAGAATCGGCTTTCTGGCCAGAATAAATCTACCTTAGATAAAGTGTTTTCTTCAAAGATCTTTAATATACCTAATAAAACTTCTTATATTATAGGAAATCAACCTCCCTTTTTTTCCTTCATTTATGTATAGAGGATCTAAATTTGTTGCAAAGAGGAGAGACAAATGACACACATATATAGTGATCATGATGACCAAATGGGTGTATCTTTAGCTTGGAGCTGATTTTATGCTCAGAGGACCAACTTGATCTATTTGGAGTGAAAAACTAAAGTTCAAAATTTCAAAATTATTTATTTTTAAACCGACATGAATAACATGTATTTTATTTATTTTCACATATTTCAAGGGCTAGAATATTAATTATGAAGATCAATCGTATCTGCAAAATTCAACATCATTATCAAAGAAACTTGGGAATCCTTATGAGAAGGCTATCAATTTTATTCCTTTCGGTCCTCCTAATATTATTCTTGAGGCATTTCAAATGTCCTCAACTAACCTCACCTTTCTTCTTACAAAGTTTCAAACTTCTTTTTGCCTTATTTTATATTCTACTAGGCCCGCGACCCAGTCCTGAGGCTCTTCGAACCTCCTAAGGATTATCAATTTCTTGCAATCAATTATAATATTTTTCAGCCTATAAAGGACTGAGGCCATCTAGTCCTTATCATAGGCTTTGTCCTTTCAACAAAAAATTAGACTTGTTATCTCCTATTCGTTCACAAAGGCAGGTTTTCTAGCCTTATTTTAGGATAGATATTGTCCTCTTTTGGGATATACTCCTTCCTTATTACAACCATATTTGGACTATGGATTCTAGGGATAGTGACAAAAAAAAACTTATAGAATAACTTGAAATATAAATGGTAGACTACTCTCTCACCTCAGCTCTAATACCATGCTTATTTTTCAAGGATATTCTAAACTGATGATTACTTATTATGATTTCTTAGGTCAATATTTTCTTAAATTCACATTCTGTTGGAAATACTGAGAGGGGGGTGAATCAGTATTCCTTTCAATTAGAGCATTAGTTAATCTTCAATTATTATCAGTGTTTGTACAATGATAGCAGTAAACAAGAGGAACACAAATGCACACAGTTTTTAAGGTGGAAACCCACTCCGGGACAAAAACCACCTAATGTTTTTCCAATAATTCTTTAATATTCAACTCCAATTGAAAATAAAGCTCCAACTTCCTAGAATCTAGAAAAGCATTCTTCTCCAGCTCCCACCGGATGGACGCTCCAACGCCCAAGATTCTTCAGTAGTCAACTGAATGGATGCCCCAACACCCAATGAGCTACAACTCACCCTAGCACCACCCTACCACCCTATAGAAGAATAAAAGAAGAATGGACTCCCGTACCAGGGAAAATGGTCCACTTTACAATGATATAGAATGATGTAGAAGAAGAAGATATACTAGACCATAAACCCAACTTTGACACAACCACCTAATGATGATCCTAGACCTCCCAACACTGCCTCTTCAACCCTTGGTAGATAGACACTAGTACAATTTTTACAATAATGTATTTACAATGACTTAGTACAATGATACCTTTACAATGATTGTATGCAATGCTGCCCACTTGAAGACTTCATATGATGAACTTCTTGATGCTATTATGCACCTTGGTTTCTACTCTTGTCATGCTACCCTCTGCTACACCTTTCTTTGCTTTGCTGCCATAGAAAGTCTGGTCCTTTGCAACCCTTGACAACACATGATCTAGCTTTTTCTTGCCTTCTAGGAGCTCGATATTGAATCTGGTGTATCTCTGTTATTTCAGATCCTCAATATCTGATTTTCGGTCCTGTAGTAGTCCTCTGAGTCTTCTTTCCAATGCCACAGGTCTGACCCAATTTGGATTCTTCAAGAGAGAGTTATACCCAATTTCTCACACTGCCCTAATTATGGACTGTTTCAGTAGAGCGCACTTGTACGGCATGCCACGTGTCACTATTTATTCATTTGCTTCTGAAATTGATAGAGCGAAAAGTAAAGACTATGCACTATCCGTCACTTTTTATAGCATTCCAATCCGATACTCAGAGAGAGTTATGACGAATTTACCAAGGTCACTTTTTTGCGATGAATTTCAGGAGCCTGCAAAAACCCTTACTTCCACAGATCATATCTCCAAAAATATTGTGCAACTTGATCTGAAATTCTTTATTGCGTATTCCCAGATTTCGGCTGCACCTCATAAAAAGTTTAGCCTAACCCTCGTAGAAAAACATTGGAGCGTAAAATTCCACGAGATCCGTTTCTTGTATGGCCGAATCCTCAGATAAGGAGGAAATGAAGATCACAATTTATATGAATGCTTAAGTTGAGAGGGGTTTCAACAAGTGAACGTGGGAGGGACTTTAGGAGCATAAAAAAATATTAATTATTAATTTTCAATGACCCATGCCCCAACCCCATGGGGTTTTAGCCCACTAACTGGGGGTACAAACTTCAAACACGAATATCTCTCAAACCGTGAAAAATTACATAGAGTGTCATATATCAACGGAAACATCTCGAAAATTAGAAACCATCAAAATAATTATTGACCAAGAATATATTAATTTGGTAGTTCAAAATTCCCATGCAATATTGGGTTAGCCGCTGGTGCTGCTTGGGTTGACATCAATGACAACCATTGATCAACAATCTCCCCCTTTTGCATTGATGGCAACACAAGTACTCCCCTTGCAATCATGAAACCTCTTCATACAACATCCTCTCCGCCTTTGACATCAATGGAAAATGGTAACTCCCCCTGAAACACAACCATCCTGCAGACCTGTACACACTTTCACTCCCCCTGACACACAATCGTCCTGCAGACTTGTAATCTAATGAGAACTTGGGAGAATCCCAAGCTTTTGACGAAGATATTCAAATGCTTCATGAGGTAAAGGTTTAGTTAAGATATCAGTAATTTGTTCTTTTGTACAAACATACTCAATTTTGATATTCTTTTCAGCGACTTGTTCTCTAACAAAATGATATTTGATCGGAATGTGTTTTGTTTTTGAATGCATGACAGGATTCTTGGAGATGTTGATGGCACTAGTGTTGTCACAAAATATGGGAATAGGCTCATTGAATTGTACTTGAAGATCTTGCAAATTTTGTTTCATACGAAGGACTTGAGTACAACATGATGTTGTTGCAATGTATTTTGCTTCCACTGTAGATAACGAGATTGAAGTTTGTTTTTTTCTCAACCATGATACGAGACAACCACCTAGATAGAATGTTGCTCCACTAGTACTCTTACGATCATCAACGTTTCCTGCCCAATCTGCATCTGTAAAGGCTTGAATAATGAGATTGCTACCCTTGGGATACCACAAGCCATATTCTTCAGGTTCCCTTTTAGATATCAAGAATTATTTTGACAAAGAATAATATGATTCTTTGGTGTCGCTTGGAATCTTGCTACTTGTCCAATAGAATAATAACATCCTCGCCGAGAGGGTAATCCTATAAAGAAGACTACCAATCATAGATATGTACAACTTCTGATCCAGATCCTTAGATACTGCCTATGCTCAATTTGCAACCTCAAGCGCTCATTGGAGTAAGGATCGGTTTGCAATCTTCCATTTTGAATTTCTTAAGCATTTCCTTGATGTACTTGGCTTGACATATAAATATTCCTTTCTTGCTGTAGATATCAGTTCTAAGAAGTATGTTAGCTCACCAAGTAAAGACATATCGAAATCACTTTGCACCTTTGTAGAAAACTTCTTACTTAGTCGATCATCATTACTATCAAATATTATATCATCCACATACCTCAACACTAACACTGTTACCGATGAAATAGGTAACCTGACCTCAAAACGGGAACTCTAGCCCAAAAAGACTCAAAAAACATGAAAAAACACCCCAAAAACAAAAAAGTGTATTCCAGAACGCACTTGGTTTTTTTTGAAGGTCAAATTTCAACATTTTATAAAATTATGCTAAAAACAAAATTGTTTCTTGAAAAAAGGATTGAAAAAACACCCTCAAAACAAAACCAGTTGACGCTGGAATAACCAAAAAAAAAAAAAATTGTCATATTTTTGACATTTTTAAAAATAGAAATAACATTTTTTAATTTTTAAAATTCAAACATTAAAAAAAACCTAAAATTTAAGGAAAAAAATAAATTTAAAAAATAAAAACATATTAAAGCTTAAAATTTAAAAATATATAGGAATAAAAAAATAAAAATAAAAACAAAATAAAAATTTTAATTCAAACATTAAAAAAAACCTAAAATTTAAGAAAAAAATTAAAAATTAAAAAAAAAAAAAAAAAATTAAGATTAAAATTTCAAAATATATAGAAATAAAAAAATAAAAAGAAAAACAAAATAAAAATATTAAATTAAAAAGAAAAACAAGTTAAAAAAAAGAAAGAAATTATAAAAAATAAAATATAGAAATTAAATTTAAAAAAGAAAAAAAAAATGTTTATTAAATTTAAAAAAAAAAAAAATTTAAATTTTAAAATAAAAAATTAAATTTAAAGAAATATATATTAAATAAACAAATAGATTTTAAAAAATATATTAAATTTAAATTATAAAAAATAATATATATATATATATATATATATATATATATATATATAAACTTTTATTAAAAATATATATATTAGATTTTATTAAATTAAGAAAAAATGTTAATATTAAAATAACAAATTAAATTTAAAAAAAAATATTAAATTTTAATAAATAAATGAATAAACAAATAAATTTTGAAATAAAAATTAAATTTTAAATATAAAGAAAAAAAAAACATTGATAAAATAGAAAGTTAAAAAACTTTTAAAATCAATTAAAATTGAAAAATTGAAAAAAATAAATTAAAATAAATATATGAAATAAAAAATAAAATAAAAAAACAAATTAATTTGAAAATATTAAGTTTAACTTAAAAAAAAAAATCTAATTTTAAATACACAACTTTAATTGAAATAAAAAAATATATAAAAATTTTATGTAATTAAAAAAATAAAAAATTAAAAAAAATATATTAAATTCAAATAAATAAATTAAAAAAAATTCAAAATTTACTAAATTTTAAAAAATTAAATGAAAAAACTAAACATAAAATTTAACAATAAAAAAAAACAATTAAATAAAAAAAAATACAAAATTTAATAAAAATTATTAAAAAAATTTAGAAAAAAAAAAAATTAAAAACAAAAAAATAAAATAAAACAAAAAAATAAAATAAAGCAAATTAAATTTCAAATATAAAAATTAAATTAAAAAAAATAATTTTAAATTTTTTGAATTAAAAAAAAAAATTAAAAAAAAATATATATTAAAAATTAAAAAAATTAAAAATAAAAAAGAATTTTTTGATTGTGGTGGCGCCGCCAATCGGCCTCTCGCCCAGGTGATGGCAGAGGTCGGCCACTAGGCGGGAGGCCGATTCTAAGAATCGCCCTCTCGCGGCAGGAGGCCGATTCCGGGAATCACCCTCCCGCGACGTGGGAGGGCGATTCCTGGAATCGGCCTCCCGCGGCGAGAGGGCGATTCCCGGAATTGGCCTGAGGGTGATTCCCGGAATCGGCCTCGCTCGCGGGAGGGCGATTCCCTGAATCGGCCCCCCGCGGCGAGAGGGTGGGGATTTCCCGGACCGCTTGAGGGTGATTCCCGGAATCGGCCTCTCGCCGCGGGAGGGCGATTCCCGGAATCGGCCTCCAGCGGTGGGAGGGCAATTCCCGGAATCGGCCTCCTGCCGTGGGAGGGCGATTCTCAGAAACGGCCTCTCGCCGCCGGAGGGCGATTCCTGGAATCGGCCTCCCGCGGTGGGAGGGCAATTCCCAGAATCGGCCTCCTGCCATGGGAGGGCGATTCCCAGAATCGGCCTCTCGTCGCGGGAGGGCGATTCCCGGAATCGGTCTCCTGCCGTGAGACGGCGATTCCCGGAATTGGCCTCCTGCCCAGGTGGCGGCGGAGGCCGGCCGCTGGGCGGGCAAGGGGCTACAGCCCCCCGTCCACCCAGCAGCCGGCCTCCGCCACCACCTAGGCGTGAGGCCGACTAGCGGCACCACCACGATCAAAAAATTGTTTTATTTATTTATTTATTTTTAATTTTTAATATATATTTTTTTTAATTTGATTTTTGTTTTTTATTTTTATTTTTAAATTCAAAAGATTGAATTTTTTTTTAATTCAAATTTTTTATTTTAAATTTAATTTGTTTTAATTTAATTTAATTTGTTTTTTTTTTTTTAAATTTAATATTTTAGATTAATTATTTTTTAAATTTAAAATTTATTCATTAAATTTATAAAATTTTAATTTAATTTAAATTTTTTTTTTAAATCTTTTAGTTTATTTGGTTTTTCATTTTTAAAATTTATAAATTGTTTCATTTAAAAAGAACAGCAAATTTATGGATATTTGTTTTTTTAATTATTTGCACGTGGTTTTTTTCATTTTTTTTGTTTTTTAATGATAGTTTTTTTTATTATAATTCTTTTATTTTAATTTTCTTTTTCAATTTTAAATTTTGTTTTTTTTTGTTAATTTTAAAATTTGTATTTTTGTTTTCTTATTATTATTATTATTTTTAATTTAAATTTTTAAATTTAATTTTTTCTTTTTTGTATTTTATTTTTTTTATCTAAATTTTAATTTTGTAATTTAAATTATTTTTAAATTTTCTATTAATTTTTTTTTTTAATTATATGGATTTTTTTAATAACTTAGAAAAAAATGTTTTTGATGTATTTTTTTTTTTGGGGTTAATTTTTGTTTTTTTTTCTTTAAATTATGTGTTTTTTTTTCAAATTTTTTCATTTATTTTGATATAATTTTCAAATATTTTTGTTTTTTTTTTGTTTTATTTATTTATTTTTGTTTAAATTTTTTATTTTTACGAGTTAATTTTTTTTTTTTTTTACATTTTTATTGGTTTTTTATATTGTTTTTTCATATATATATATATATATATATATATATATATATATATATATATTATTATCTAAGTTTTGTGTTTTATTACAAACATGAAAATCACCACTCTAAAAAAAGGTTGATGTTGCATCAATACGCTTCAAAATTAGCATGAAAATCACCGCTTTAAAAAAAAAAATTTGATGCTGCATCAATACGTTTCAAAATTAGCATGAAAATCACTAACATTTTAAAACAAATATTCATACTTCATAAATAAAAATATTAGAGTGTCAAAAATGTGCTAAAAAAAAAAAGAGGTGATTCTGCATCACCACTTTTCAAAATCGGGTGTTTTTTATGCTACCAAAAAAAAGTAGGTAACAGTGCGGTTACCTATTTCATCAGTAACATTGTTAATTGTTAAATTATCTTTATCTATTTGTACATAAAGATTGCTATCAACTGTACCTTTCTTGAACCCTTGTTGATGTAGATATCCATCAAGACGAGCATACCATGCTCTGGGAGCTTGCTTGAGACCATATAGAGCCTTCTTTAACCTGCAGACATAGTCTTCCTTTTGTGATAGTAGAAAACCTTTAGGTTGTTCGATGTAAACTTCTTCTTCTAATTCTCCATTCAGAAATGCTGACTTAACATCCATTTGGTAGACTTTGATTTTTCTTGAACATGCATGGCTGAGAAACATTCAGATGTCTTCCATTCTGGAAACTGGTGCAAATGTTTCGTCGAAATCAATTCCTTCCACTTGTACATAGCCTTTGCAAACTAATCTTGCTTTGTTTCTGGTAACCTGCCTATCTTCATTCAATTTTTTCCTGAACACCCATTTATTCCCAATGACATTTTTATCTTTTGGTCGTGGAACTAATTCCCAGGTGTTATTCTTCTCAATTTGATTCAATTCTTCATTCATAGCTACTACCCAATGCTCATTTTGGCTGGCTTCCTCAAAAATACTAGGCTCAAAGTTTGCTAGAAAAGCAACGTGAGCTTGTTGTGATGAACGAAGTTGTTGACCTTCATTTATGTCACCAATGATTTGATTTGATGGATGGTTCTTTTGAATCCACTCTTTTGTTCTCCTTGGAGGAGCTTCTTGTTGTTGTTCTGGTATATCTTGATGGTCATTGTTTACTTCTTCCTCGTTGATAGTTGCTTCTTGTTCTACAATTTTATCTGTGTCTTTTTCATCCTCTATCTCAAGTTTCAAAGATTCTAGATCTTCATCATTACTCGCTAGAACACAATATTCATCAAATGTAACATTTATTCTCTCCACTATCTGTTTTCTTCTTAGATTATAGCATTTATAGGCCTTTCTTTTGCGTGAGTAACCAACAAAGATACCTTCATCAACACGTGATTCAAAATTACCCAAATTTTGATCTTCTCTTTTGATATAACATTTGCTTCCGAAGATTCTGAAATATTTTACATTAGCTGGTTTTCATTTCCATAATTCATATGGAGTCTTGTTGCAATTATTTCTGAGAAGACTTCGATTGATAATGAAGACTGCTGTATCAATTGCTTGAACCCAGAATTTTTCATCCAATTTTGAGTCCTTCAACATTGTTCTACCCATTTCATGTACAGTTCTGTTCTTTCTTTCAGCAACTCCATTTTGCTGAGGTGTTCGTGCTGTTGAAAATTGCCTTTTTATTTCATTTTCGTCACAATATTGCTGAAATAATTTGGAAGTGAATTCCCCACCATTATCTGATCTTAAACACTTTATTTTCAAATCAGTTTCATTTTCAACCAACTCCTTGTAGATCTTAAAGCACTCAAATGCTTCAGATTTTTTCTTTAGGAAACTGACGGCTATCATCCTGGTATAGTCATATATCATCAACATGAAATATAATTCTCCGTCTAAGCCTTTTGTTCTCACAGGACCACATAGATCAGTATGTATCAATTTCAATGGATGTGATGAAAAGTGTTCTTTTGTTTTAAATTGGACTTTTGTCTGCTTGCCATGCCAACATGCCTCACATAGTGTGTTGGAAGGTTTTGAGATTTTTGGCATTTCTCATACTGCTTCCTTTTTGCTTATCCTGACAAGATTGTCAAAGTTTATGTGACCCATTCGTTTGTGCCATAACCAACTTTCATCTTCTTTAGCTAGTAGACATGCTTTAGTTGCTTCATCCATAACATATATGTCATTTGGAGCTCGACTTGCTGTAGCCACAATTTTACCATACCTGCCTTTCCTGATTTCACATTTTGTGGAGTTGAATAGCATTGTGTGTCCTTGATCACACATTTGTCCAACACTGAGCAGATTGTGATTCATGTTTTCAACTGATAGAACATTCTTGGCTATAACATCTTTTCTTCCAAGAGTGATGGTACCTGATCCTATAACATTTGAAGATCCATCATTTCCAAAGGATATGGTTCCATCCTTCTTATCTTTCAGAGATACAAATTTCCTTCTATATCCAGTCATATGCATTGAGCAACCGCTGTCAACATACCACACATCTTTCCTTTTTTGAGCCTTGAGAGCGAGAGCACAATTATCAGTCTTCTTCTTCTTCCATGTTCATTCATTCTGTGGCTTCGAATATTCTTCTGGAGGATTTTCAAGTCTGCAGTCTCTGGCTATGTGTCCAAAGTTTTGACATTTGTAACATTCCATATTATTTCTTAAATTTTCAAATCTATTGATGTTTCGTTGAGCTCTGGGAGGTTCATATTTGAAGAATCTCTTGGAATTGTATTGGTTCATAGGGTACGTGCGACATTCTACAACTTTATGAACAAATTTTCCACATGAATAACAATAGCCATGAAAAATATGTTGGTACCTAGATGAAAATATTTGTCGAGTAATCTGTTGGAAATGTTGTCATTGATGGCAAAGGAGATGGCAAAGGAGGACCACTTAAGGCAGCAAAAGGAGAATTAAGGAGTAGCATCAGTCAAGGAGCAGATAAAACAAAGAGAGCATAAGACAAGTAGTTGAGGAATGAGACAGAGTGATGAGGAACAATTATTCTAGTGGGAAGACTGTGAAGCACTGTTGGGGAGAATACATCAATTCATTCTGCAGAATTAAATCAAGATGAGGAACAGAACTCGTAACGTAGCGGAGTTCGAAGTTGAGGAAAAGAACTGTTGAATTGAAGGCGTAGAATATCGGAGCCTCATAGGATGTGCTACAAGTATAACAGGTGGAGTGGATTCTATATACGCAATAGAGAAAGGAGCACAAAGAAATTAAGACAACAGATATAGCAGAAAGGAAGAGACAAAGAAGGAACAGAGGTAGGGCAGCAAAGAGAAGCAGAGATAGGACCATTTGAAGAAGCAAGGAGCAGCATTAGACCAGAAGAAGAGATAGAAACAAAAAGTTAGCAGAGACAGGCAAAGGAGACAACAAAGGAGACAGGAAGAGGCAGAGCAGTTGTCGAGCAGCAGAGGCAGAGGCAGCAAATATAGAGGAAGAGATGAAACGGACGTGCAGTAGAGGCAGAGGTCGAGCAGCGTTGAAGCTAAAACAAGCAAAGGAAATAGGCAGAAGAACACTGCTAGAGTGTAACAAATGAAATACAAGAGGCGTAGCGATGAGCAAGAAGACAGCCAAAGGAATAATGACCACAACACCACAATGGAGGCAAAGAAATAAGCAGGTGCAGGCAGAGCGGAACCATATTCCGGAATCGCACACTCAACCCATCATATACATATAATATAATACAAACTGACTCGGAATCGCTTAACTCAAATCAATATAAATGTTACACATGTAATCCATATTCCGGGAATCACACACTCCAACCGGCGTTATACATATAATATAACACAAACTTATTCCGGGAATCGCTTCACTCCAGCGGCAAAAATATATATAAACATATATGTGCAGTGCATCACATAAACAAAGGTCCGAGGCATTTATATTATGGAGCGCATAAAACAAAGTTTGATAAGGTGGGACCCCTCCCCAATCGCAATCAGAGATCGCAAGGGCAGTGGAAAATGCAACCAACTGAGAGTTGCGATTGCGATTGAAGCCCGGACCCGATGGGTGTATAAACGGGGGATAATACATATTTGAGTTATGGTCAAATCGCATCGGCATTGGTCAATCGCATCGGAGAACATATGAGTTGCGATTGCGATTGGAAGTCCTTTCCCAATCGCATCGGAAAAATATAATGAACAGTGCCCAATCGCAACACATATTAAAAGACTTGTGATTGCGATTGAAGTGGCGGACCCGATGGCATTATACAATGGATTTAATAGGTTCAATCGCATCCGGGGTCTTAATCGCAATCGGAACTTTCCGATTGATCGCACGACTTGTGTAATATGTTGCGATTGAAGTGGCGGACCCGATGGCATTATACGATGGATTTAATAGGTTCAATCGCATCCGGGATCTGATCGCAATCGAAACTTTTATACTGTGTGCCCCGATTTCATTTGTTCAAAGTTCGGACCCAATTGCGCTATGAGCCATGTTTTATGTGGTCATCGCATCCATTTGATCAATCGCAATCGCAAGTTTTGTTTGACACCACCGATCCGCCGACGGAGATGTGGGGCTGGACCCTTTCATATATTAGAGGCTGTGATTTGATTTATTGGATTGTAATATAAGACCAAAGGCTTAAGGTGGAGGGCGATTGTTTATATAAAATAATTGCTGTGAGATATATAAAACATGGTTGCGGTTGTATTAAAACATGCCGCGTGGTCTGTAGACCCACGGGCCTCAGCTTAACGGGAGGGCGATTATTAATGTAATACAATTATAATATATGTATGTTCCGGCCTGTGGAACTCGCCACATCAACAAGACACTTGCTGCGTGTAAAGGATTGAATTACAGTCAGCAGATTCATTTATATATAAAGCGCTGGTATAAAAATAAAATAAAAATGCAGTTCATAAATTCAAGAGTTACGCAGCAGCCATAAACAGAAAGGCATACAGAGAAGAGAAAGGGACAAAGAGACAGTTAGAGAAAAGACAAATGCGTAGCAAGCCAAGAGACAAAATGAGTGAGCTGGAGTTCACATTGTAATTCGAATGTAAATGTTTTAATTGTTTTTATTGTTTGTGATGCATTGGCAAGTCTCCGGAAGAGAACAAATATCCCACTGTAATATTAAAATAAGCACCTACAGTTACATTTTTCTGAGTAAGCTGAAAAGAGATGAGAAGAAAAAAGGCAAAGAGACATGACTGTCCATTTCGAATTCCCAGTAGAATACAAATAGTCATGAAGCTATCTTGTATAAAAGGGGGTAATATCCAAGAGGAGAGATTGATGAAAACAAAATGAGAAGAAAAGAGAGTGTGCAGCAGAATTGAAGATAGTTGAAGAAAATAAGAAAGCTGCAAGAGGTCAGAGAGTGTGAATATAGAGGATGCTGAGTATGAAGAATTGAGGAGAAAAGAAGAGAAGAAGGAAGGGCTGAGCAGATATGATGCAGGTCTGATATAAGAGTTGATAAACAGCAGAAGAGAAAGTATAGAACAGAGCTGATATCCAAGGTAAATCAGCAAGTGTTTTTCTTTTGAAAGAATAAGGTAGTTGGAGCTTCCCTATCAAGTTGTAGCTTGATAGATGTCAGTTGTAGCTGACTGAGGTAGGAGCCTCTTGTAGGTTGGTGCCTGCAGAAAATAGATGGGAGTTGGTGCTTCCACATCAAGTTGTAGCTTGATACAATGTCAGTTGTAGCTGACTAAGGTTGGAGCCTCCTGTAGGTTGGTGCCTGCAGAAAATTGATGGGAGTTGGAGCTTCCTTGCAAGTTGTAGCTTGCAGAATTGAGGATAGAGCCTTCTGTAGGTTGGTGCTTGCAGAAAACAGTGGTGAGAGGGAGTTGGAGCTTGCCTTTGCATCACAACAATAATAAGATGTGGTTTTCTCCCTTTATGGGTTTCCACTTATATCTGGTGTCTCTGTGCATGATGTTTATGTGTTGATGGGATTTATCTCATCTGCTTAATACTTGCTGCTCTCATATTCAATCTGCTATTACATTAACAAATCTGTTTGATAGTAATACTTGTTGCTCACATATTAAGTTGACCATGAAATGAAGGTGTAAATAAGATTTAGAAGAAAAGTTTTAAAAGTCCATGTATGTGTTAAACTGATTCACCCCCCCCCCCCTCTCAGTTTAACTAAGGGTTCAACAATTGGTATCAGAGCCAGTTCCTTTGGTGTAAGCTTAATAGCTTGAAGGAGATCTGGTTGAGTCATGGACTATCAAAATGTACCTGTGCTAAATACAACTAACTTTCCTGAATGGAGAGATAAGGTTAAGACAAGATTTATGGCTGATGATCCAGAGGTATGGAAGCTTGTTTGTGATGGTTACTGCACAGACTCACCCATAGTGAAAGAATAACAGAGGAATGCTAAGGAAAAATGTGTGATATATGACAATCTTCATAACAAGGACCTTGAGTTGATAATGGATTTAACCTCTGCAAAAGAAATCTGGGATAGACTGCACTTCATACATGGAGTAGACACTAAGGACTGCACTGACAAGAAGGATAAGAGAATTAAGAAAAAGAGAAATTCATGTCAAAAAGAAGATTCTCAATCAAATGAAGTACCTGCTAGTGTGAATGGTATTAAGAACCATGAAGAAATTGCAACTGAAGAAAGGGCCAAACTTGACACTGCTTTGACTGAAATAGAAATATTTAAGAATGAAAACAAAGACCTTAAGACAGTGATGCAAATATGTGATGAGAGAGAATTTGAAGATAAGAAAGAAATTGTTGGCCTGAAGACACACCTTGAAGAAGCAAGGAAGATAGAAGACACTCTGCTGCAACAAATGAGAAAGAAAAGTCAGGAATGTGAAAGATTGGAAGAAGAAGTGATGAGCCTAAGAAAGAACTTAGAGAAAGCGCAAAGAGAACTACTAATGAATACACCTCTAATGAAAAGCTCTAGACAGTTGGACAAAATTCTCAATGCTCAAAGATCACCTCACATAAAGGCTGGGATAGGATATGAAGGGGAAACCAGCAAGTCCAATATTGAAGATAAAAGGAATGTCATTTTTGTAAAAGCAGCCCAGAAGATTCCCACTGAAGAAGAAGCCAGCAAGAACAAGATTTGTAAAGAAACAAACATAACCAAGCAACAACATGAGAAGACAAAGAATGAAGGGATGAAACAATCAGCTACTAAAGGCTCACATGCTCCTAAGGATGAAGTGAATAAATTTGGAAGTTGTCAAAGGAGGTTCTTTCCTCCTATAAAAAATAGCACATGTTTCTCTTGTCATAAACCAGGACATAATGCAGCACAATGTAAGAGAAGGTCTATCAACTCCAACCAGCAAAAGATGCAGCAAAAGAGAAGAACCCCTCAAGCAAGCAAAGGAAAAAGACAATCTTCCACCAGGTACACAAATCATTTCCATGGCTACTGTTATGCATGCAATGAATTTGGACATAAATATGTTGATTGTAAATTATGTTCAAAAAGGGGAATGAAATATTATACATCAGCTCAAATGCACCTTGGTCAAATAAGATTTTATGTATGCCTCAAGCGTGGTCACAAAGCTAAAGACTGTAAGCTGCCATATATATTAAAGAACTCCAGACAGATGATGAAATCCAATCCAATCAAACAAAACTATGAATCAGAAAGGAGTGCAGACATTATGATGAACCCCAATAGAGTATGGAAAGAAAAGAGAAAAGGGGAGCCTATCATCTCAATAACATAATAAATCCGCCATAGTCTCAGGGGGAGCTGCTCTAGGAAGCAAGGAAAAAATCCATCCAGTGACAAATATGAAGCAACATCCCAGGGGGAGAGCAGTTCATATATATACACCATGAAAGCAGTCTAAAAAGAGCTCCTTGGAATAAGAACAACTATAAGATCAAGAATGCACAGAACAATTTTCTCCAACAAAGAACTATAGAGGAAGAAGAACACCTGAAGCACACAATAGCCAACAGGTTGATGGATGGAGAGAAAGCAGCAAGAAGCCTTGGGATTAGAGGAAACATTAGCAACGAACATGTTAGCTAAGAAGACTTCAGCACATTAAAGTGACGATCACACTGTACCTCTTACTGCTAGAATTAACAATGAATCACATTAATAAGGATGAGTACCTATCATCAGTTCATCACATCTTTCAAAAGGTCACCTTGGAGGAATGTAGTTAAGTGAGTAATAAATATTTGAGCAATCAACGTGTGAATATTCATAGAAAAGAAATTGAAGATGTCTTTTTGAAGATTTGTATGTTAGAACAATTGAATTGAATATAAAGCAGCAATGATTCTAGAACAGTTTTAGAAAGGTACATGCAATGGCTTTCCTTGGAACCAAATGATAGAAAAAGAAGAATGTTAAATAATTACAAGATCAGATTGAGGATATTAATGACTATTAACGTGAACAGCCAAAAGTTCAATAGTATGGAATTATGAAGGTGATCTTAACTATGGGTTTATGTGCAAACTGAAGTGAAATCTCTGCATGTCTTATCAAAGTAATATCAATTGGTACTTGGTACAAGCAACATGCCTATCGAACAGAATATCCAGTGTTATCAGTGAAGCAGCAGCATGGTTCAGGTCCTCAGGATCAAAGGATTATGGCAAAAGAACCTCAATGTAATATTCCCAGTATTATCTGCATTCAGCATGAAAATTGGAAGTTCATTCTGATAGAACAGTCAAAGTATCTAAAGAATAAAGGACTAGTTTTGATTACCATCTGAAGCTCAGCACAAAGGATTTGTAGGTAATCCAACTTTAAAGAGAGATTGACATACATACCCCCTTATGTCATAAAGAAAAGTGCATGGTTGATAAGTGAGATCGACCAATACATTGAATGCATCCTACCTCAAGGTTTTGTTTTGAAAGTTCATTATGCAAGTAGTAAAGGCATTTGATCTCTTAGATCAAATTCTAGTTAATTCATTGATCACATCAGTAACAAAGACCTGCAGCTATTAAGTGTAATATCATCATCAGCTTCCTAGCTCATATCATCACCAACAGGCAAGAAAAGTGAATCACAGTTATAAAAGACATATTGGCATCATCACAATTGAATAGATGTTGTACTGCAGATGATTATTGCAGAAGAAGACAGACTCCAACTACAACCTTCTTCAATAGATATGCATCGCAGATGAAGATTATAATATAGACTGAAGTATAGTTGAAGCAAGCTTGATATGTCACATGGGGCATTCACAATCTTTAAGTGTATATTCAAGTCCAATAATTCTCAAAGTGTTCTCTCATCAGGCTGGAGCAACATGGTACAAAGTCAATAGAAGAGAGCCTAAACACATCTCAGAGAAAGGAAATGAACTGATAGAATGCACACTAGGAAATGAGCAACCCTTTGCCATTGATGTCAAAGGGGGAGGAAAAGCAGATAGGCAGAGGAAGCATTGGATTATTGGAGGAGGTGTTGCCATGAATGCCAAAGGGGGAGACTGTTGGAAATGTTGTCATTGATGGAAAAGGAGATGGAAAAGGAGGACCACCTAAGGCAGCAAAAGGAGAATTAAGGAGTAGCATCAGTCAAGGAGCAGATGAAACAAAGAGAGCATAAGACAAGTAGCTGAGGAATGAGACAGAGTGATGAGGAACAATTATTCTAGTGGGAAGACTGTAAAGCACTGTTGGGGAGAATACATCAATTCATTCTGCAGAATTAAATCAAGATGAGGAACAGAACTCTGGTAACATAGCGGAGTTCGAAGTTGAGGAAAAGAACTGTTGAATTGAAGGCGTAGAAGATCGGAGCCTCATAGGATGTGCTACAAGTATAACAGGTGGAGTGGATTCTATATACGCAATAGAGAAAGGAGCACAAAGAAACTAAGACAACAGATATAGCAGAAAGGAAGAGACAAAGAAGGAACAGAGGCAGGGCAGCAAAGAGAAGAAGAGATAGGACCATTTGAAGAAGCAAGGAGCAGCATTAGACCAGAAGAAGAGATAGAAACAAAAAGATAGTAGAGACAGGCAAAGGAGACAACAAAGGAGACATGAAGAGGCAGAGCAGTTGTCGAGCAGCAGAGGCAAAGGCAGCAAATATAGAGGAAGAGATGAAACGGACGTGCAGTAGAGGCAAAGGTCGAGCAGCGTTGAAGCTGAAACAGGCAAAGGAAATAGGCAGAAGAACATTGCTAGAGTGTAACAGTCGAATACAGAGGCAGAGCGACAGGAGCAGCAAGACAGACAAAGGAAGCAGCGACTACAATGGAGGCAGCAAAGAAGCAGAGGCAGAGGCAGAGCCGTTATAATATTCCGGGAATCGCACACTCCAACCAGCGTTATACATATAATATAACACAAACTTATTCCGGGAATCGCTTAACTCCAGCGGAAATACAATGCATATAATACAGAACCATATTCTGGGAATCGCACACTCCAACCGGCGTTATACATATAATATAACACAAACTTATTCCGGGAATCGCTTCACTCCAGCGGAAAAAATATATATAAACATATATGTGCAGTGCATCACATAAACAAAGGTCCAAGGCATTTATATTATGGAGCGCATAAAACAAAGTTTGATAAGGTGGGACCCCTCCCCAATCGCAATCGGAGATCGCAAGGGCAGCGGAACATGCAACCAACTGATAGTTGCGATTGCGATTGAAGCCCGGACCCGATGGGTGTATAAACGGGGGATAATACATATTTGAGTTACGATCAAATCGCATCGGCATTGGTCAATCGCATCGGAGAACATATGAGTTGCGATTGCGATTGGAAGTCCGGACCCGATGGAGGTATGAATTGTAATTCAAACTTGTTTGAAGTCCTTTCCCAATCGCATCGGCAAAATACAATGAACAGTGCCCAATCGCAACACATATTAAAAGACTTGTGATTGCGATTGAAGTGGCGGACCCGATGGCATTATACAATGAATTTAATAGGTTCAATCGCATCCGGGGTCTTAATCGCAATCGGAACTTTCCGATTGATCGCACGACTTGTGTAATATGTTGCGATTGAAGTGGCGGACCCGATGGCATTATACGATGGATTTAATAGGTTCAATCGCATCCGGGATCTGATCGCAATCGGAACTTTTATACTGTGTGCCCCGATTGCATTTGTTCAAAGTTCGGACCCGATTGCGCTATGAGCCATGTTTTATGTGGTCATCACGTCCATTTGATCAATCGCAATTGCAAGTTTTGTTTGACACCACCGATCCGCCGACGGAGATGTGGGGCCGGACCCTTTCATATATTAGAGGTTGTGATTTGATTTATTGGATTGTAATATAAGACCAAAGGCTTAAGGTGGAGGGCGATTGTTTATATAAAATAATTGCTGTGAGATATATAAAACATGGTTGCGGTTGTATTAAAACATGCCGCGTGGTCTGTAGACCCATGGGCCTCAGCTTAACGGGAGGGCGATTATTAATGTAATACAATTGTAATATATGTATGTTCTGGCCTGTGGAACTCGCCACATCAACAAGACACTTGTTGCATGTAAAGGATTGAATTACAGTCAGCAGATTCATTTATATATAAAGCGCTGGTATAAAAATAAAATAAAAATGCAATTCATAAATTCAGGAGTTACGCAATAGCCATAAACAGAAAGGCATACAGAGAAGAGAAAGGGACAAAGAGACAGTTAGAGAAAAGACAAATGCGCAGCAAGCCAAGAGACAAAATGAGTGAGCTGGAGTTCACATTGTAATTCGAATGTAAATGTTTTAATTGTTTTTATTGTTTGTGATGCATTGGCAAGTCTCCGGAAGAGAGAAAATATCCCACCGTAATATTAAAATAAGCACCTACAGTTACATTTTTCTGAGTAAGCTGAAAAGAGATGAGAAGGCAGAAGGCAAAGAGACATGACCATCCATTTCGAATTCCCAGTAGAATACAAATAGTCATGAAGCTATCTTGTATAAAAGGGGGTAATATCCAAGAGGAGAGATTGATGAAAACAGAATGAGAAGAGGAGAGAGTGTGCAGCAGAATTGAAGATAGTTGAAGAAAATAAGAAAGCTGCAAGAGGTCAGAGAGTGTGAATATAGAGGATGTTGAGTATGAAGAATTGAGGAGAAAAGAAGAGAAGAAGGAAGGGCTGAGCAGATATGATGCAGGTCTGATATAAGAGTTGATGAACAGCAGAAGAGAAAGTACAGAACAGAGCTGATATCCAAGGTAAATCAGCAAGTGTTTTTCTTTTGAAAGAGTAAGGAAGTTGGAGCTTCCCTATCAAGCTGTAGCTTGATAGATGTCAGTTGTAGCTGACTGAGGTAGGAGCCTCCTGTAGGTTGGTGCCTGCAGAAAATAGATGGGATTTGGTGCTTCCACATCAAGTTGTAGCTTGATAAAATGTCAGTTGTAGCTGACTGAGGTTGGAGCCTCCTGTAGGTTGGTGCCTGCAGAAAATTGATGGGAGTCAGAGCTTCCTTGCAAGTTGTAGCTTGCAGAATTGAGGTAGGAGCCTCCTGTAGGTTGGTGCCTACAGAAAATCAGTGGTGAGAGGGAGTTGGAGCTTGCCTTTGCATCACAATAATAATAAGATGTGGTTTTCTCCCTTTATGGGTTTCCACTTATATCTGGTGTCTCTGTGCATGATGTTTATGTGTTGATGTGATTTATCTCATCTGCTTAATACTTGCTACTCTCATATTCAATCTGCTATTACATTAACAAATCTGTTTGATAGTAATACTTGTTGCTCACATATTAAGTTGACCATGAAATGAAGGTGTAAATAAGATTTAGAAGAAAAGTTTTAAAAGTCCATGTATGTGTTAAACTGATTCACCCCCCCCCTCTTAGTTTAACTAAGGGTTCAACATAATCGTCTTCCAAGGATGTGCTTGCGAATCTTGTCCAATGAAGTCTTCATGTATGTCAGATCTCACAGGTTCATTGTATTTTGTTGTAGAAGGTCCTGCTTCTTCTTCTTTGTAACCGAGGCCAATTTTGTCATTGTAAGATTGTTGATTGTTGATGAGTTCTTCCAATGCCCTTGAGCTGTTGGCATAGTTTTGGACAGTTTTTCCATTCTTCACTTCCTTACGCAGTGAGACTACTTTGGCTTCTAATGCTTCCCTTTCTTGGTTTCTTTCTTCCAACTTCTTTTGAAGGGACTCTTCAATACATTTGTGTTCTTCAACCTCAATTTTGAGACCTTGAACTTGTTCTTCGAGAGTGTTGGAACGAATCTTCTTAGCATTGAGCTCTTTTATAAGCTTGATTGCCTCCTCATAAAATTCTTCTATGGTCAACCCTTATTCTTCATTGTTTGATACTTCTTGTTTATTGTGCTTGGCCATAAACAATACTTTCTCATTGGCTTCTTCTTTGCTGTCACTTTCTTCATCGAATGATGAGCTATCTTCTTTAGAGAGAAAGTTCCTTTTGGATCCTTTCTTTTTTCCTTGCTTATTGAATTTCTTAAAGCCTTTCTTTCCTTTTGAGTTTCCATCACTTTTGTTCGGACATTTTTCTATGAAATTCCCAACCTCACCACAACCGAAACATATCAATGGAAGTTTACCTTTGAATTTTCCCTTACCAGGTTTTAGTTTTCTCATAAAGTAATCATATTCTTCATCTGAAAGACCTTCTCCATCATCTCCCTTTTCTTCACACTTGAAAGTGCATGTCATTTCAATTGAAGGTTGTTTGTCCTTATTGGTCTGCTTAGATGCAACGAACGCAGTTTCTAGATTTGAAGTACCCTTTTCTTCATCAAGTATCATTTCATATGCTATGAGAACTCCATGTAATTATTCCTTGCTGAGTTTGTCCAGATTTGCACTTTATTCTAATACTGATACCTTTGGGTTGAATCTCCCTGGTAACATTCTAAGAATCTTCCGTATAATAGTCTTCTCGTCAATTGGCTCTCCCAATCCTTCCAGAGTATTGGTTATTTCATCAACATATTGGAAGTATGCAGCAATGTTGCAATCTTCTTTCATTTTGAGTTGCTCAAATTTTGCACTATAGATTTGAAGCTTTGCTTCTTTGACACTTGATTCACCTACATATATATTCTCAAGCTTGTTCCATACATTTTTGGCGGTTTTAAAACTGAACACCTTATGATAAGAATATTCAATAAGTCCACTGATAATAATATTCTTTGCTTTTGCATCATTTACCAAATTATTCTTACCTTGTTCATCCGCGGTTGATGTAAATCCATTTTGAACAGTGTCCCATACTTTGTAACCTTGGGCCAAGAGATAGACCTCCATTCTTCCTTTCCAGAGTGCATAATTATTTTAATTGAGTAGAGGTACACCATTCTTGGTACGCTCCATGACCTCCTTCCATCTATTAAACTGCTATTGAAGGAACCAAGCTTTGATACCAATTGTTGGAAATACTGAGAGGGGGGGGGGGTGAATCAATATTCCTTTAAATTAGAGAATTAGTTAATCTTCAATTATTATCAGTGTTTGTACAATGATAGAAGTAAACAAGAGGAACACAAATGCACATAGTTTTTAAGGTGGAAACCCACTCCGGGACGAAAACCACCTAATGCTTTTCTAGTAATTCTTTAATATTCAACTCCAATTGAAAATAAAGCTCCAACTTCCTAGAATCTAGAAAAACATTCTTCTCCAGCTCCCACTGGATGGACACTCCCATGCCCGAGATTCTTCATTAGTCAACTAAATGGATGCCCCAACACCCAATGAGTTACAACTCACCCTAGCACCACCCTACCACCCTATAGAAGAATAAAAGAAGAATGGACTCCCGTACCAGGGAAAATGGTCCACTTTACAATGATATAGAATAATGTAGAAGAAGAAGATATACTAGACCATAACCACAACTTTGACAAAACCACCTAATCATGATCCTAGACCTCCCAACACTGCCTCTTCAACCCTTGGTAGATAGATACTAGTACAATTTGTACAATAATGTATTTACAATGACTAAGTACAATGATACCTTTACAATGATTGTATGCAGTGTTGCCCGCTTGAAGACTTCATATGATGAACTTCTTGCTGCTGTTATGCACCTTGGTTGTTGCTCTTGTCATGCTACCCTCTGCTGCACCTTGCTTTGCTGCTGTACAAATTCTAGTCCTTTGCAACCCTTGACAACACATGATTTAGCTTTTTCTTGCCTTCTAGGAGCTAGATATTGAATCTGGTGTGTCTTTGTTATTTCAGATCCTTAATAGCTGATTTTCAGTCCTGTAGTAGTCCTCTAAGTCTTCTTTCCAATGCCATAGGTCTGACCCAATTTGGATTCTTCAAAAAGGAGTTATGCCCAATCTCTCACAATGCCCTAATTATGGACTGTTTCATCATAGCACACTTGTAAGGAGTTCCACGTGTCTTTGTTTCCTCATTTTCCTTTGAAATTGATAGAGTGAAAATTTTAGACTGTGCACTATCTTCCAATTTTTACGGAATTCCAATCTGATACTCAGAGAGAGAGTTATGACGATTTTACCAAGGTCACTTATTTGCGATGAATTTCAAGAGCCTGCAAAAACCCTGACTTCCACAGATCATATCTCCAAAAATATTGCGCACCTTGATCTGAAATTTTTACTGAAGCTTCCTCAGGATTTTAGCTTTGTCTCATAAAAATTTCAGCTTCTAAACCTTCGTAGAAAAAAGTTAGAGCTAAAATTCCACGATGACCTGTTTCATATGGCCGAATCCCTTGCATAAGGAGGAAATGAAGATCACAATTTATATGAATGCTTAAGTTGAGAGGGGTTTCAACAAGTGAACGTGAGAGGAATTTTAGGAGCATAAAAAAATATTAATTATGACTTTTCAATGACCCATGCCCCAACCCCATGGGGTTTTAGCCCACTAACTGGGGGTACATACTTCAAACATGAATATCTCTCAAACCGTGAATAATTACATGGCGTGCCATATATCAACGGAAACATCTCGAAAAGTAGAAACCATCAAAGGAATTATTGACCCAGAATATATTAATTTGGTAGGTAAAAATTCCCATGAAATATTGGGTTAGCCCCTGGTGCTGCTTGGGCTGACATCAATGACAACCGCTGATCAACACATTCATCATAAATAAATTACACAAAGGATCTAAACAATATAAAAAAATTCTAGTAGGATCATAAAGATACAACCAAATAATAAACACAAGAATTTTACCCTGGGAAAAACCACATGGGGGAAAAAAAAACAACCTTTTCCTTACAAAAATTATTAAGTTTAATAGAGATACATCTAATTCAAACATAATTTTAAACTAACTGGTAACATAGCCCTAGTCACACCTGGTAAAATTTTCCTTAATAGCTTCAACAATTTTGTCTTCATCTCCCTCAAAAATTTCAATCTTCCTTAGATGTTTTCTATCCATTTAGCCTCATATTTCATCCTTGTATTTTCCTCAGACATTGCCTTAACACTTCATCCCTTTCCTAAAAGGGATAGAATGAATGCCAACATTTAGATCTTAAAAGGGTTGAATGGGTGTGGCCCTCCAAGCTAGGCTGACTTGATCCTTTTGGGTCCAAAATTTTCAAATTATGTCTTTTGAAACTGACATGAAGAACATGTCTTATGTTTTTCATCATATAAATTTCAATCGATAAAATATTAATTATGAAGATCAACCATAGATACAAAATTCAACAATGTCAAGGTGTGTTTATAAAAATGAAATATAAAAGCCATTGATGAGGTTTTTCTTTTTTCCTTTATGTTCTATGAATTACTCCATTATTATTCTCATACATTCGGTTTTTTCTTTCTCTAACTGAGAAATTTGAATTGGCATGATAATTGGTTACAACTTGTGTAATAGAAATTGAATGTGTTGTAGTGTTTTTTTCTTAGATTGGAGGGCTTTAAGGACAAGGAGTTGTCATGCTTTTGTGTGACACTGAGAGAATTGGATAAGGGATGTATGAGGAACTGCAGATATTAGAGAACAAATCCCTTTTGTTGTGCATAACTTAATTTTCATTTGTAAATTTTTATGGGCCTGGTCAAGGAATGGAAAGGTTAAACACTAAGGTTGTTTCTTGTGTGTGGAGCAAAGTGGAATACACTTTCTGTGTTAAATGTGGTCTAAAAAATATGTGTTAAATCCATGAGTTTATTTTTTCCCTCAAGACATCAAGATAATGGATCGAGAATGACCAGCTATGAGAAATACTACATCATAGTTGAGCCTATCGTTGGGTGGAGAGTGGCTCACCCTTCTTCAGTTCCAAATTGAAAAATATTTGACTCAAAATCATTTTTCCATTTCTTCTATAACTTTTTTTATGTGGAATTTACGATTGTGGACAAAGGTGAATTCCCTAGATCTAGTGGCCTAGTCTAGAACAATAGAAGACAAAGAATATAAAGTTTTCCTTAGAGAAATTAGGTTATAGTAATGAATCCTACCTCAAATATTTAGATATATTCATTTTCCTCCTCACTTGTAAGCTCCAATTGTAGCTCTAAGTGTTATAATTAAAACATGGACACATGACTAAAACAAGAAGAAGATCCAAAACATATACGTAGCATAATCTAATTAATTTATTTAATGAGTCAGCAAGGCATTGAAATACATGAGTGTAAACATAACACAACACATATAGGAAAACAAGCTATTATTTGTATTAATGTAAACATGAGAGACTTTACAACCATAGATAATAGTTAATTTTATAGATGACTCCCCAAGTTGACTTATCCTCCCTTCTCACAAAGCACACCTCAACACCAACTCTAAAGCATGAATATGATCAGTCCCCTATGTTCAAAGAATAAAAATGGGGGAGTTATCAGTCTATAAAATCCAACCCTGATGCAATAAACGGCAGTATATTTATAGGAGAAGGATGGTAGTTTAGGATTTACCATTCTACGCTTGAGTTCCACATATGATGGTAGGATGAGCTTAAGGGATAATGGGTGAAGTCTCCAAGGTAGGATTAGATAGTATTTTATTTCTTATCCATGGTAAATAGTTAAAACAACCTTTGGAAGCTTCTGGAAGAAGAATCCTTAGATTTTTTTTTTTTTTTCCTAAATTTCTAAAATCAACACACCTGTAGAAGGGAGCAACTAGTGTTGGCCAGCATTGGTGTCTAGTTATGCAACATGCGACTAGCACAGGTGGGAAGTTACACAGGGTGCACTAAGGACATAAACAATGTTTTTTGAACTATTTTTCCCAAAAAATCAGTCTTTTCAGAGAGTTCATGCTTAGGGATTTTCGAAGGGATGATGAAAAAATGTTATTGGATATTGATTGATCTCGTTTGCAAGCCTATTGACCAGATGTGACAAAATGGCCTATAACATATTTCCCCATAAAGTAAAAATTCAGAAGAAGTAGTTGATTACTGAAGTGATTTACCTTGTGATAAGTCTGGATTAATAAAAACTACTCGAGATCATCATCTATTACAATACCATTTCATCGTGATATATTTGTTGAGGGAGGCATACCCATTCTTAACACATAAGCTAACATTACATGTAAAATGATAAATAAGTATCTTCCACTAATGACAAAGTGTGGACCCATGATTGGATGATTTATGTATGATAATAGCCATCATACTTTGTAATATTTGTATTAAACTTGAAATCTCAGCCCATATGGATGGAACTATATCCCGAGTCTTCTATCTCATTCACTTGATCATCCAATATATGAGTATAACCATGTGAATAAATGAGTTGAGGTTGAACATGGTAGACACCATTTGATTACTTCCCAATGATGTAATTCATTAACACACACAAGAGAAACCATCGATGATGTTAATGGCTCTCAAGGTACAACATTACAATATGTATCGTGTGAATAGATGAGCTGATGTCGAACGCCACACAAAATCTTGTGGTCGAAGGCCAATGACATAGACCTGTCAAAGAGAGAAAGGAAACTTGTCATAGATGTATGCAAGCTCCAAGGTACCAAAGGGATTTTCTAAGTCAACTTCTTGGATAGTGAGCTAATGTCGATAGGAAGCGACCCATCACAGCAGGGCCTTGATGTATCCCATGTCAACAACATGAAATAGATATCAAGATTTGAGGCAAAATGATACTGATATTAAGAGTATCGTAGCATATCTCAATTAAAGGACTTATCTTGAAAATATCAATGATACTTTATGGAACTGGCAGTGTTGACCCAAAATCGAATATGGAGGTTTTTGATATGGTATGATGAACCAAAAAGACAAGCATATTTCCAAACACAACAATCACGGAGATGAAGAAAAATAGTGTCATGTTCAAGAGTGACTCTCTGCCAATAATAGGTGGATTATCCCATTTTCCCCATTTCCCCTACCATTTCTAGTCAGTAACTATTTATTTTTGACAAACTTGAGGAGGATACCATATGCTTGATTTGTAAGTTCATCCTTTGGATGAATCCCTCTGAGTAGTTTTAATGAGCCCTCAGAAGGATTCGTTTAGTCCCATCATGTTTTACAAGTACATCATTGTTTGATTCTTTTATGAGTCCAGCAAAGGCATAACTCAACTTCTTTTTCATGTTTAGAGAGTTTGAAAAAGAGGAAAAAAAAGAAAACTCTAAAGGTTCATTTTCATAAAATTGTCTCTTCAGTCTGGAAAGGAAGAAAATGATACTCAGGAGAACCTATTAGCCAGGTTTTACTAAGGTATTCCTTTCTCATAAATAGTCTATCTTAGTATGGAAAAGGGTTAAACTTATATTGAGTAAACATATTTTCATGTACTTTAACAAGTTTGAAAAGACAAGTACTTAGAAATATTTTCATGTTTAGGGAGTCTGAAAAGAGCTGAAAGACGACTCCACCTAGAGGAATGAGTGGTATAAATGGTAGGAATGGGTTCATGATGGAAATAATCAACACACACAAATTTTAAGAGGTTTTCTAATAATACCACTCATCATAGTGGTTCCTCGGAAAAGGGTAAAAAATGAAGTGAAAGCGTATAATAAACCAAGAAAATGGTGACGATGAAAAGAGAAAACCAAGGCTCATCTAGAAGAAAAGGGATGATACAAATGGAAATCACATGAGATAAATTGAGAATGGTTTAATTTTTTTATACAAGCTTGAAACATGGGAAAGTATGCTTGAGATTGGTTTCATTTTTACACAAGCTTGAAACAAGTACAAACTATATCTTGGGATTGGTTGAGGGTAGTTCCATTTTTATGTAAGATTGAAACAATGAAAAAAACTATGCTTCAGATAATTTTCATGCCTCCGACATAATAACGCAATTCTAGGAACATGCCCCCCGAGCTTCATTAATTCACCAAAATAGACTACATGTTACTAACAGGTGGATGGAATGAAGGTTCATTAACAAGATCAAGTGAAAGACTCAACTAGGAATTTACAAGATATAATCAAAGACTCAAACTGGAAGGGGATGTGTTTCATTTTTTAACTATATTGACACAAGAAAAGAACTATTATCATGATTCCTAGTTTCATTTTTTAATGATATTGACATAAGGAAAGGAGCTATGCTCTGAACATTGTTTCAGTTTTTTATGAGATTGACACAAGACAAGGAACGCTGCTCTAGGATCTTATTTCATTTTTTAACATGATTGACACCAGACAAGTAACTCTGTTTCAAATTTTGATTATGGCCACCAAGAGGCCATGGTTTCCAAGAGGTTTTCATTAGATGGAAGAAAAACACTCTCGAAGGGATACATATCAAAGGATCCAAAAGGAAATATCAAGCTCCAATGCTCCTAGTACATGATGCACTATATCACCTACTATATCATCTGTAGACGCAGGCATGGAATAGGTTTCCACATAATTAACCTGTGGTGGGGGAGATATCACTTGAATATAAGAAACATACAGGGAAGTTGGTTGATTGGAATTCAAACTAGGACCAATGAATGGAACCTGGTCAATGGTCACAATTCTTCCTTCTTGTGGGAAACACTTCACACGAAAGAGTGAAGAGAAAATATCTCCCATGAAATAAACATAGTCATGCCCAAGGAGTAAATTAAAATACAAAGGGAATTTCACTACCATCACATCGATATAAATAATATTTCCTCCCAAAGTAATAAGAAACCGACGAAGCATACCTAACTGTTGATTGGTTCCTTTGTTAAAGGCCAACAAATTTTGGGTAATAGGCACAATCTGTAGAGAACCTAAATCTTGCTAAGAAGTTAAGGACAGAATACTAAAAAATTCTCCTTTGTCTATGAATATTTCAGGTACAACCATATTATAATTTGGTACTATGATCTAGAAGGTAATGTAAGGAGGGAGAAAATATCCTGCCAATCAACTCCAATCAAATGAAGTGACCAAACTGCTTGGAGGGGGTGTTGTGGGAAGGAGATGATTGACCCATTGTGCTATGGGAATAGGATAATTTCCCCATTATGTTATGGGAATGGCAGAACTTTTCCTTGTGCTATGGGAACGAGAGGATTTCCCCCCTATGTCGTGAGAATGGGATAATTTCTCCCCTATAATATGGGAAAGGGAGGATCACTCCCCTATGTCATGGGAACAAGAGGATTGTCCCCTAGTGTCGTTGGAATGGGAGAATTTTCCCTGAGTTTGTTGGAACCTAAAGAAATGAGAAGAGCTTCAACAGTATGAGACTCACTCCCTATGGGAAAACTATGATTAACTAAAGGTGGAATCGAGTCAACTATTTTCTCAATTGATGGTTGGTCAAGAACATACTCATACGACTCACATTCAGAGAGAGTGGGATTGACTGGAGATGGATTTTGATCAATCACTTCATCAACTAGTGGAGGAGTGGGAGAAAGCTTCCAGTAACCAACCAAAAGTTGAGGATGAGAAGTTGTATGGCTTTCCAACATTTTTGAGGCTTCATCCATATAATGACAAAGGTGAATAAGATAATTACCTTCACATAACCTACATGTAAACTTAAATTTACCCTTCTTCAGATGGACCTTACTATCACCAGTTGATGGTTTATCACTAGCATGATCTCTAGAGGCTGATGACAAATGTTCATGTGAGCATATGGACCACACTTCTAACACCTGTGGAATACTAGGAAAATCTCTTAGAAGGTGATCAACCTTACAAAACATCTAGGGAATTTCACTTTATGAGGCTATGAATGTTTCTCAACATTAGTTGCATCCATAGAAATGGCTACTTGGTTTCCCCTTTACTTATTTTTCTTTGTCTTAATATTCCTTTCCTTCTTCTTCTTATCCACTTGTTTACTAACTTTGAGGTTTTCACTATAAAAAGAGGAAGAAGAGGAAGAATACCGAATAGGTGAAGAAGGCAAAGGGTCAAGATTAGGATCAACTTGTTTAGGTGGAGGAATACTTGTTTGAGAAGCAGTTTGGACATTCGGAACCAAGGAGGTTGAAAATAACCAAATTGGTAAACAATTGGTAAATATGGAAAGGGTCAATGTTTCCATATAAGGAGCACCAATATTTCCAAAAGGAGAGAAAAGGACCAGGATTCTTGTTAGATGGGTTTTCTTGACTGGTGGATTGGGGAATTGTTGCCATTAGTATCAACCTAAGATCTACTAAGGAGTTGTTCCATGGTGAGGATGTTATACCATGATCAATTAATTAATTTTATAAATTAAAGAAACAAAATAAAATAAAATAGGGGTAACTAGGAAAAAGGTTCTACCAAGTAACTTTGAACTACAATATACCACCTTTCTAAACCAAGGATTTACGTACGGGAAAGAAACCTCCCCAAATGTTGTGTTTGGTATATCACAATTTACAAGGCGGCCGACTCAGTTACCTAAGGTGGGATAGTAGCCTAGTGTGGAATTCCAAAATATTACCGAAGTTATGTGGAAGGACAATTTGTAGTAGATTTTTCTAATGCATAACCATACAAAGAGAGCATTCTTATATACTTTTCATGTGTGTTTCACCATCCAATATACCCAAAGGTATGTGGAGAATGGTCCTATACACTTACGTAAGTGGAACGAGATATCACCCTTGGAATGTAATGCCAACAACTAATGATATCTCCTACATTTAAAGACGTCGAAACATGTCTCTAGCCTAGACCTCTATGTGTGTCATTAAGTTTCAAATGCTCCTTAGGTTAATTGAGTCAATTTTAGAGTTTATCTTGAATTATGTTTCGATTTCAAGGCTCAAAACTCGATCTCACCTAAACACACCAATAATGGAAGTAATATAACAAAAATAACTCTTTTCATTTTACTTTTAATAATGAAAATCCTAAGTAAGTATGGAAAGAATAAATCAATTAACAATGCAACAAACAAGTGATGCAACAATCGATCTCCTCAACTTCACTATTCCAATCAAAATCAAATCCCTATATGCAGTGCAAATAATTATTTTTATTTTATTTTCTCTTAATCTTCAAATGTAATGAAAAATAATATGCAGCAATATCATTGATAAGATAAATCAAATGGAATATGAATTTAATATAAATTTCTTCAATTCGATAAATAATCAAGCTCAATGTTTACAAATTACCTAATTGATAAGAAAAATAAAAAACAAAAGAAATTATCACCTAAGAGGAATAAAACCAAGTGCAAAAATTAAGATGGATTTTAAGAGACACTGAAAAACTTGGAAAGATGAAGAAAAAATTATGGACCAAAGCATATCAAAGAGCAAGACAAGGAATGCAACTTTTTTGCATCCTACTGGATCAGCACAAGTTCTTAATAGGAGTAACTGCATTGCAACAGAAGTGCAGACACACTGGATCAATGCAAGTGTAGAACAGGATAAATTGTGTTGCAATGTAGGTGGGCTGAAGGGCTAGGTGCACTTGGGTGCTCTGTTTCATAATGGAGAGATGTGTTGGGGTAGTTTCGGTAAAAACATGACACAATAAACCCAACCAAGCTCAAACAACTACTTTTCTAAGCTCAATTAATGTCTGGGTGAGTCAATTAAGGTTGGTTTAAGATATGAAAATGTGCTAAGGTAAAGGAAACTACTAACGGAAAATATCATTCCCTAGTGGATTCACCAATTTGTTATGTGTAATTTATGATTGCGGGAAAAGGTGAATTCCTTAGACCTAGTGGCATAGTCTAGAACAACAGAAGACAAAGAACATAAAAATTTACTTGGATAAATTTGAGGAGGAAAAGGAAGCTTGCTACATATTCGAGGTAGGCTTCATTATCATACACTAATTTCTCTAAGGAAAACTTTATGTTCTTTTTCTTTTGTTGTTCTAGACTCGGCCATTAGGTGTAGAGAATTCACCTTTGTCTGTAATCATAAATTATGCATAACAAAATTTTATTTGGGAGGTTCCAAAAACTAAAACTTCGATCATAATGAGGGGAAGCATTTCTCATCCCCTTTCCTAAGTTTCAAATCTTGGGTCAATTTTTTTTAGGAAATATGATCATAAGAAGTTGAGCTTCCTAAATACATCTTTAAATAATTCATGTCGGAATTTATACTATAAATTTTCTTCTGGGAGGTTCTAGAAGTAAAACTTGAACCATAGTAAGTGGAAATACCAAAGATAATCTAATCAAACTTTCATATCTTGGGTCATGATATTTTAGGAAATATGATCAAAATAATTTGGTATTTTATGTCTACGATTTTGAATCATAAAGATTATTGTCAGGGTGATTCAGCATTTGATTGAATCCACCCTATATGCATCTTTAAATAGGTCATGCTGGAATTTATTCTATAAATTTTCTTCTAGGAGTTTCCAAAAGCTCAAACTTAGACCATAGTGAGTGTAAATCTTGTTGATCATATGATCCAACTTTCATATCTTAGGTCGCTATATTTTTGAATATATGATAAGAGGAAGTTGATAATTGTGGATACTCCTAAATTCATGCATCAAACATGTCATGTTGTAATTTCAACTATAAATATTCTTATCATAGGTTTTAGAAGCTGAAGTTTGGACCAAAGTGGGGGAAATCCCATTACTCATCGGGTCCAAGTTTTAGATCTTGGGTCATGATATTTTAAGAGATATGATTAGAGGAAATCAAGTTTCTTGGATGCTCCTAAAATCATGCATCAAACATGTCATGTTGTAATTTCTACTATAATTTTTCAAATGGGAGGTTTGAGAGGCTGAAACATAGACCGAGGTAAGAAGAACACCCACTGATCATCTGGTTCAGTTTGCATAACTTGGATTAATATAATTTAGGAGATATACCCTAAGGAAGATGCTATATTAGTTTGCATGCAAATTTTTTTAATAAATGCTTGTATGGTTTAATGATTCATTGCACACAGACTGTTTGATGAAATTCCCTAATGAAAATGTTGTTTTTTGGATGGGGATAGTATCATTATATGTTAGATTTTTTGTATGATAGAAATGTTTCAGTTCATATATGCATATTTTCATGGAAAATATTTAAATAAATTTGTTAAAAGTTTTTTATTACAATTTTCATACAAACTATTTGATAAAATACCTCAAAAACAAAAACCAAAATTTTCATGATTGAGTGGTGCATTTTAGTTAGTATGTTACAAGTAGAATTAGAGCAATGTTTTTTATTTGATTTTATACATTTTTTTTGACAAAATGTTTACAAGAAAAAAACCATTTAATTGGTTGTATACAAAGTATTTGAGGAAGTTTTTACATGTAAAGTGTTTGACAAAATGTATGAGAGACGAAAATAAAGTTTTTACAAGTGTGGTTGGGATAAATTTAGTAGGGATATGTGAAAATGTTTTATTAGAGCTTATTTCCAACGTAGCAAAAAGAGAAAGAAAAATTTTGGTACCCATAAACTTTGTAAGTCATTAAGGAAACTGGTTATGTTACAAAGTGGTATTAGAGCTTATTTTCAAGCTAGTAAAAAGAAAGAGAAAATTTTGGATACATGCAACATGTGTAAGTCATTGAGGGAACTGGTTATGTGACAGAACATGTAATTTAGGAGCTCCACCTATGATGCTCCTCAGAACAGTGTTCTCGGAGGGTGACTCCCCTTCTAATTTCTCACAAAAACTATCCCTTTAAAAAATGTTTCTTGCAATGAGAAGGTTGCAAAGGAGTCCCCTTTCAAGACCGAAAAACATTATTTTCATCAAAAACTTGTTAGTTTGTCAAAGATTCCCAACTTCCACAGCTCAATTCCCAAATAATGAAGACCAAAATGCAAGAGTCATGGGAATGTTCTAATGCGATAACAACAATCCAGCTCCTTAATGAAGTCCCACATTCAATTGGGTCTTCTACACCATAAAGCTTCATAATTGTTCCCTCTTGAGTCATAATAACATAATGATGTTTTCATATTTATAAGGCTTGGTATGTTGTACTTTGAATGTCCATCACCTTGATTGTCATGGTTTGTGAAATATTGTGGCCTTGATTTCCCTCATTTGTGAAATATTGTGGGATTTAAGGATTGGGATTTTCTACATGAATGTGTTTCCTCAAGGTTTCCATGGAGTCACTTGGGCTCCCCCAATTTTCCATTTTTATATTTTCTTGTATCAACCAATTTAACTAAAATATTTTTAATAGACTTCATCTTCCATTACAAAATTATAATAGGCATTATTTGGACATTAATATTTAATTCACCTATCTTCAATTTACACCCCTTGTTAGCATACTTTTCTACTTTTAATAATGTTATTGAATTAATGAGAACTATAACCTCAAAATGAGAACTTCTGCAAAAAAACCTCCAAAAAGAATGAAAAACAACCTAAAAATGAAAAGTGTGTATGTTGGAAAAATGTGTTTTTCGGGGAGATAAATTTTCAACATTTTTTAAAAATGGTAATAAAAATCAATTTTTTGGACACAAAAAACACCCTAAAAATGAAAAGTGTTGATGTTGGAACAACGCTTTTTTTTTTGGTTGAGTATTTTTCAACATGTTTTAGCAATGATGTTAAAAATAAAATATCATGACTACAAAAAACCTTAAAATTCCAACAATTTTTAGGCATGACATTAAAGATAAAATATCATGTCTCTTAAAATCCTTAAAATTCCAACCGATTTTCATCCATGGAATTAAAGATAAAATATCACGACTCTGAAAAAACCTAAAATTATAACTATTTTCAACCATGGCATTAAAGATAAAATATTATAACTCCAAAAAACCTTAAATTTTGACATTTGTCAACCATGGAATTAAAATCAAATATCATGACTACATAAAACCTTAAGTTTTCAACATATTTCAACCATGGCATTATGAACTAAATATTATGAGTGAAAAAAACTTTTAAAATGAACATGGATGAATGTATGAGATGGGTTACACTTTTGGGCCAAATGTGGTGATGAAATTTCAAATTTTTCCTCTTTTATCGAACTGAAGCCCTCAAAGGTCATATAAGCACGGTGAATTTTGATTCAGAGTAAAAATAAAAAATGTGGAGAATTATGCTTTTGTCCTAATGATATTTTCTGCAAAACTATTTAGTGTCATTTAATATTTCAATTTTGTAATAAATGAAATGCTTATCCTTGCAAATTTTCACACATCTTAAGAGGTATGTGTGTGTTTATGTAGCATAACTTAGTATAAAATGAATAATTTAATATATATATATATATATATATATATATATATATATATATATATATATATATATATCTGTGTGTGTGTGTGTGTGTGTGATCTACACATAGAGAGCTAAGTTTTGATATAAAAAATTAATTTTTTTAATACAAAATTATATTTTTTTTTTTATTTTTCAAAGTTGGCGAAGTAATATTTCAATTGCATTTTGCAGACACATGTGTTTGCGTAAGGATTTTTTCAACCATTTAAATAAATTGAAAAACAAAGAGTCCCCTTTTGAAGAGAACTAATAAATGAAGATAGTCGTATTTTTTGAAATTTTTTTATTATGTATATTTTATGATATTATTTTTTTACTCAACTTCTTTAAAATTGTTAAAAAAAAACAAACATTATGTTTAAAATAAATTATATGAAAAATTTCATATGAATTAGAAAATATCAAACTCATATGTGATTGGATAGAGGATTCCTTCATGAATCCAACATGATCAACTCTGTCACCTAAGGATATTTTTTTCCCTAAGTCCACTAGGGTACCAAATGGTGTTGCAGGAAATTTTGCAGAAGGGGTGATGAAATTGTGGATTTTAGGATTTCAGAGGCTTGATCGAGCACTCAAAGCGCTTGATGGAGCGTTTAAATTTAAAATTAAAATATCTTGATCAAGGGTTTCATAAACCCTTGATCGAGCCATATGTATGGTTAACAGGGGCTTGATCGAGCGTTATGGCTTGATCAAGCCTTTCTAAAAAACAAATTGAATCCTGTAAGTTAGATGTTATTTTTTACCACATTTTAAAATTCAAAATTTTATTATAATTTTTGTTATCATTTAATGTAAACCTTATTTAATTTAATATTAATATTAAAAATTATTATTATTATTATTATTATTAAATTAAATTAAATTGTGAAACCTAATATTAATAAAAAAAATATTAATATATTTTAATGTTAATATTAAGTTTATAAATTTTGGATTAATATAATATTATTAACTTTAATATAATATAAAATTTGTTATATTATAATATATACTAGCACAACCACATTAATAAATGTGGATGATATACGTTGTAGGTGTCAAAAAAAGAGTCATTAACACAAAAAGAGTCATACAAGATGACTCAATATGTTAATTCTATTTAACCTATTTTTTTTTATAAATCTAAGATAATTAAATATATAATATTTTTAAAATCTCGAAGTAATCATAGCCTACTTGGAACATTAATATTTTAGAAAATTTTAGATAATATTTCAATGGAAACTTATCTTTCATTAATTAATTAATTATATATATATCAACATGATAATTTAATTGTCAAAGTATTTTAAAATACTTGAAATATAGAGGAGAGAGAGTGTGAGAGAAGGATAAGAGAGAGAGGAGGGGACAAAAATATGAAGAAAGAGAGAGGAGGAGGAGGTATTCCAGAAAGAGAGGGAGCTCGAGAGATGGAGTTGGGGGAAAAGATAGGGAAGGAAGAATTTCAAGACATGTATAGAGAAAGAAAGGTGGAGAGAGAGAGGGAGGGTGACAAGGGAGAGATGGAGAGAGAGTGTGTATGTTTGGAGGTGAGATAGAAATAGAAATAAGAATATATGGAGAAAATGGGGAGAGAGAATGAGAGAGGTAGTGAGTTAGTCAACACAGTTACAGGATGAAGATTGAGAGAGAGAGAGAGGAGGGGAGTGATGAGGGGGAGAGACAAAGGGAGGTGGGAGAGAAATTAAGAGAGAGAGGACTTTATAGGGAGTGAGAGAGATAGAAATGGAGTTGGAGGGTGAGAGAGAGGGAGGTAAGAATAAATAAATATAGAGAGAGAACAATGGAGAGAGAGAGAGAGAGAGAGGGAGTGACAAGGGAGATGGAGAGAGATAGGGAGAGGAGAGTAGGAGGGAAGAGAGATAAAAGGTGAGACATAGGGATAGAAGAGGAAGATAGAGAGAGAGAGGGAGAGGTAGAGGGAGGGATATATGTGTGTGTGTGTGTGTGTGTGTGTGTGTGTGTGTTTTCAGGGTGATATAGATATATGAAGAAGGAGAAACAGAGGGAGTTAGAGATATAGATGGAAGGGGTAGAGAGGGTAGAAGAGAGAGATAGAGGGAGGGAGGGAGAGATAGATACATATGAAGAGAGAGTGTGTGTGTCTATGGGGTGAGATAGAGAGAAAAATAAGGAGATATGGGGGGATAAATTGATATATATGGAGGGGGGAGAGAAAGGGAAGAAAATTTCTTGCACTAGATGCATTGATTTCAATGTGCAAACGTTGATTTCTAATCCCATTTTATTTCTTTCATTAGATGCATTGATTTTTATGTATATGTTCATTTCCTATTATATTTCATTGGTTGCATTAGATTCATTTATTTAATTAAAGATTCTAATTTATAATCTTGGTTTATTGTGTTGGAATAATGAATTATGAAGACATGGGGTGAATTAGTAATAGTGAGGTTCTTAGTGCTTTAAGAACAAATATTTGTTTCCTTTCACTACTTCCACGGTTTTTTTTTAGCACATTCATAATAAAATATAAATAAATAACAATATAAGCCAATGAAATGTACACACAATCCATAAAATGAGAAGCACACACATTGATACTGGTATTTTTACGTGGAAACCTAAAGGGAGAAAACCACCAATATGTTTGTTGTTATGATGTAAATTAAGAACCCATTTAATTACATCAATTTATTTGTGAGAACCCACTCACAGGAGGCCCCAAACACCTTCAAATATCAAGATGCTACTTACAAAGAGGCACCAAAATCTTATGAATGTAGGTTACTACCTTCTCTACCCAATGTCGCACTTTTCATATAATTTTTAAATTGAAAACATAGGCTAATACATATGCTCAGAAGTATAATCTTGATCTATTTTTACACCAACTCCATTCATTTTTCTTAGTAGTTCTCCTTTGAATTGTGCTCTCTATTTCTCAACTAGCTTTGGTATTAGCCCTCTCCTACATTATATATCAGTAATTAACACTTGGCTCTGGTTACCCTTTTTTACACACTCACAGTGCTACACACTTTAGCTCACAAAAATTATACATTACCCCACTTTGCACAACTGCAATCCACTGCTTTGTTCCCCTGCTACACTGGGAATGATGTTATCTCTATATCCCTTCATGTTTTCTACAAGAGTACATTTTCATGGAACTCCATTATGTTATTGCATCAAGTTTCCTACCTTCTACAACCATATTCAATTTTAGAAATGGGCTTTATTCAATCAACTATCACAGTAACATTAAATCATCGATTGGGTATCTGGGCATATGCCATAATAAGAATGAGTTCTTAATAATCTTGCATACTCTAGCAGGGCTTCACATTCCCTCTTAATTGATTCACATATAACTAAGTGTACTGAAGGCGTGGATATCTTTCTTGTAGTAGTTGCAACACTATGTTAGATCCCATAGATTGATTGATATGGTATCCCTGAGCCATTCTCTTCATTTATTTCCATTTGGCGTGCAAGTAATTATCAGAGGAGGCTTTCCTCAGCTTGGGACATACTTTACAGTCCCCATTAATCAAATGGCACCAACCTTTTTTTCTGTTGAGAAATGCAGCAAGAAAGTCTCAATTTGACTTTGCCTTGGTCAAATTGAGAAAATTCGAATTTCCACATCAGCAAACAACTTGGAGGTAGTTAACTTGTGTGACATGGTTTCTGTCACTCAGTTAGCTAAGTCATTCAAGTTAGAGTACTTGGAGTTAAACTAACCATGTGTGATTTCTAATTTGTAGCAGTCAAGGTCAATTATTTCAAGTTTTTTTTAGTTAAACTAGTTCTAATTGTTTATATAACTAGTGGAAAGTATGTTGTGCAGTATGATAGAATTCTAACTCATTTATCATCTAGTTAACTGATAAATTGTCCCAAAATATCAAGTGCATGCAGATAATTCGAGTTCCACGGGTATGGTGGACATTCCAAGGAAGTGTAACATCAATACTAGAATAGTCTTAAGTGTACAGGTGTTGCATGTAAACAAATCAACCTTTGGAATTTCACAATAAATTGGAATAAAATTTCTAAATAATAGGGTCCTAATTCCTCAATATTTTTGCAAGGAAATAGGGGCTCAATATGATGCAAAAAATGACTAATTTTGGGTCATAACTTCTCATTGAGTAGAGAGAGAGGATATTCACTTACATATTGAGCTCAGAGCGAGCTATCATTTGTAATAAATTCTCTATTAATGTGATTAATGCATGCAATATTAATGGGTTTTTAGCAGATTATTTCCCCTAGAAAAATATTGTGCATGTCTGTTATTTCTTATTGCATGTATGTGATTGTAGTTCTAAATTGTGAATTAATTTCTATAGAGCAGTAGAGTATAATTGTGTCTCTTGATTTAGCTTAAAATTTCTTTGGTAGTTGCAATTCTACAACATATGTATACATGTTATCAAAGCATAATTCACATTATAACATGAATTTAAAAGTTTTTTCTTGAGAGGTTCGAATTTGTAGCTTCAGTGTAGCATGATCTCTTGAGTTTTGGGAAAATGACCTTGAATGGGCTGAGATTAGAGTATTCCTTGGAAGGCAGCTCAAATTTCATTGCATGGAAGGATCATATGGAGTTGGTGCTTGATGACAACGAATTTCTAGAATATTTCAAGATAGACATTACAAAACTAGGATCAATTGATGCCCAGAACCTAGCTCAATGGAAGAAAGATGTAGCCAAGGTGAGGAATAAAATTGGAGGGAGTGTGGTACCACATTGTATCAAATATATATGGGAAAGAATATGATTTTTCGATGTGGAAGGCACTGAAATATATTTTCAAGAATAGAAATGACCACAGGAAAGTGGCCCTAAACGACAAACTTCAAAATATCAAGATGCAGAAGAATTACACTATTCCGTAGCATCTTAGAAGATTTACACAAATTTTTTATCAGCTTGGAGGGGTTGGTGTGAATGTTACAGAAGATGACCTCATGATCCTAGCTCTTCTAGGACTTCCCAAAAGTTGGAATACCTACTAGGACTCAATGAACAAGAGGGAGAAATTACCAAATTGGGAACATTTATGGTCTAATTTGGTACAAGAAGAGGTCAGGCAGAATACCAGAGATGGAACTTCATCCAAGGGCATGGATGAAGAAAAAAATTCATTGGTTAGAAAGGGAATAAAGGGAAAATGGAATAAATATCTTGAACCAAACTAGAATCTAGCCAAGGGGGAAAGAAGAAAGACTTGTCCAATATCAAATTCTTCAACTATCATGAATTCAGGAACTATGCTACAAAGTTTCCACACAAAATTCTAGCAAAAATAACTCAGGAGGAGAAGAATGTGAAGCTTTGGCTTCACATTTCGAGCTTGACTTCACCCTTATCACATGCATGCACAACAGGGTGATGGGGAGTTTGTGGTACTTGGACTTCGGCACCTCATTCCAGATGACAGGGTGTAGAGATTTTTCCAGTTACTTGGAGGAGAAATATCTCCAGATTCATATTGATCTGGGGAATGATGGAAGGTACAGTGCTATCGGGATTGGTACAGTAACATTTCAGAGGGATTTAGGATCCCCTCTTTGCCTCAAAAATGTCAATTTTGTTTGAGGACTAAATAATAATCTCATATTTGTAATAATTTTGGAAGACCATGGTTATGATGTGATCTTTAGAAAAGGGAAATAATTCATGAGACACATAGCCACTAGACAGGTGAAGCATATCAGGGTTCGTGTGAAGAACTTGTATAAAATTGATGTGGAATATTGTGCTACATTAAGTAGTAAGGAAGAAAAAGTGTAGAGTTGTGATGCTAGTGAGCTTTGACACAAGAGATTGGGCCATTTCCATCATGGTGCCTTAAATATTATGAAATAAATAACCACTGGTCTCCCTGAAGCAGCACTTGAGCAGTAGGATGTCTTCAAAGGTTGTACCTTAGGGAAGTATGTAAAATCCAAATTCCATGGCCTAGACAACAAAGCACAAGTAGTCTTGAAAAGAGTAGACTCTGATGTTTGTGGACCTTTCTAAACAGCCTCCACTTGTAGAAATAATTTTTTTGTTATTTTTATTGACGATTTCTCAAGGAAGTGTTGGATCGTCTTCATGCAGAATAAGTAAGAGGCATTCTCCAAGTTTGTAGAATTCAAGGAACTAGTTAAGAAAGAGACCAACAAGGAGGTGAAGGATCTCAGGAGAGAAAATTAGGTGAGTATATGTTTCGAACGACTTCAAGGATTTATGTGTGAAAGAAGGTATTCTAAGAGAGTTGACAACACCCCCACAATCCATAGTAGAATGGTGTAGTTGAGAGAAAGAACTAGAGCATTGTAGGAGCTACAAGGGTTATGTTACAAGATCAAGGTGCCACTGAATTTGTGGGTAGAGGCATGTAACACAAAAGTATACTTTCAGAACTGAAGTATTCAATATATTCTTGGTATAATTACACTAGAGGAGGATTTCTCGAGGATAAAATTGGATTTTTATCACTTCACGGTTTTTGGAACCTTTTTTTACTGTCATGTCTCCAAATATTCGAGGAAGAAGCTTGAGCCGACATCAGAGTTGGGTGTTTTTGTGGGTTACACTGAAACTCCACAGAATTTCTGTGGGTACTTACCATCCTTCAAATTATATTCATTTGAAGGGATGTAAATTTTGATGAGGAGAAAGTGATGCAGTGCTCACTTGAGAGGGAGATTCGGATCCCACCAAAAGAGGATATTTGAGCTCCAAAGCAGGAACCTTAGGAAGTTATGGAGCACAAAAAATTAAGGATCATAGAGGAGGAAGAGTGGAGACATAAACTTAATAAAAATCAACTAGAGAAGGTAGAAAAAGAACCAGGGAATATGATAGGTTAGTGTAGGATGTGGGGGAGAATGTGGGAGCTCCGTCAAATTTGCATAGAAAAAGGAGGTCACTTGAGAGGTACACTGGCTACATGGATATAATGACTAAAATTGTAGAGACTAAGCCATCCCCTATAAAGGAAGAAGTTGAGAAACATGTTTGCGTTTATGCAATGGTGGAAGAATATGAATCCATTGTAAATAATATTGATTGGAAAGTGGTCCCAAGACCGGCAGATAAATCAGTTGTGGGTTTGAGATGGATATTCAAGGTTAAGCATGCAACATATGGAAGCATAGAGAATTGTAAGGCCATATTGGTGGCCAAAGGATTCTTTAAAGTTGAGGTAATTGACTATGAAACCTTTTCTCTTGTAGCAAGGTATTCATCCATTAGATAAATTCTTGCATTGGTTGCAGAGATGGGGTGGAAGATCCACTATATGGATGTAAAAATATCATTTGTCTATGGGGTTATTGAGGAGGAGGTGTACATCGAGAAAAAAAAATATTTTGAGACATTTGATCGAGTATCATGTGTTCAGACTCGAGCAAGCATTGTACATTCTTAAAAAAGCACCCCGTGCTTGGTACACGAGGATTGACAATGACTAGTTTGGGCTTCACCAAAAGTGAAGTGCATGTGAACCTCTATCATATCTTGGTAGAAGGTAAATTTTTTACCATTGTTTTATATGTTAATTTTTTTGTTATTTTTATTGATGATTTCTCAAGGAAGTGTTGGATCGTCTTCATGCAGAATAAGTATGAGGCATTCTCCAAGT